>CM064525.1:31027313-31556803 GCA_032716605.1 Paralithodes platypus
TCGGTAGTGGGATACAGATGCGGTTTGGTGATAATTTGCCAGAGGGATTTACCCCTGAGCAATATTTAGAATTGGCTACATTAAATGCTGCCCAGGCAGAGTCTCAGCTGCAGGCAGATCATGAATATAGCATGGCCCAATTAGCTGCTCAAGCAGAGTCCAAAACCAATGTGCTAGCTCCCCGTCCGGGATTAACCATGACGAGTGTAATTCCCCCGTTCACCGAAGACAATGTTTAGGACTTTTTTGTGTTGTTCGAGGAGGTTGCTACAGGTATGGGGTGGACAAGGGACCGGTGGCCATTTATGTTGCAAACAGTGTTGACAGGACAAGGTCAGGAAACTTACATATCAGTAGAGTCTGAGGTTCGGCAAGACTATGACCGTCTCAAAGCAGCCATTCTTAAAACCTACAAACTGCTGCCTGAAGCATATACTGTAGACAGACTTTCAGAAAGACTCATAACAAATTCGAGGACACTCATACCGTGTTTGCCAGGACCATGAACAAAGCTTTAAATAACTGGCTAACCAGTAAAAATGTCACTGAGTTTAAGGGTCTGAAAGAGTTAATCTTGCTTGAGAACTTCCTATGGAAGGTAGATTAATCAGTAGCCTATCATTTGAGAGGGAAAAAAGTAGAAACTCTTGCCGAAGCTGCAGACATGGCTGATACGTATGTACTAAACAACAAATTTCGTGGGAAAAAGCCCTATGATCATAACAAATTCTCCAATCACAAATCTGATAAATCTAGTCACTCGCAAAAGCCTGTAACGTCTCTCCATGCAAGCCAAACTAAAAATGCTCCCCCAACTAAGAATGTGACTCCTGGTAATGGTAACAGAGGTGGGGCCCAAACCAATAATAATAATGCTTACAAGGGGAATGTATCCCAGAAAGTGTGTACCTATTGTGGCAAGAGAGGCCACTTAGCTTATCAATGTTGGGCCAAGGAGAGAGCCGAGAGATCGGGGCCGACAGTAGCCGCCGTAACTGCCTCCCCAAATAACCAAAACCACCCAAATAAGCCTTTGATGCAGGACTCCCGACCACAGGAGTACCTAGCTAACGTAAATCAGACAGGAAATGGTGTAGTAGTGTGTGTGGGTTAAGCCTGTCTTAGTGTCCCCAACAGTTCAGCATAGCTACCGTCCCTTTATTTCATCTGGATGTGTGAAAATAAATGGTTGTGTACATGAGGTAAATATCTTGAGAGATACTGGTTTTACTAGCACCCTCATGGTGAATCCTTATTCTGAATGCCCAACTGACGGATCAGTAATAATGAGAGGTGCTGGAGGTCAATTTTCTGCTAACTTGGTGAATGGTGAGATTGAGTGTGATTTGCTGAAGGGTGCAGCCTGTATAGCTTTGTCTAGGCCTCAGGACATCCCTGTGCCTGGGGTAACACTCCTTTTGGTGAATGATGTGGCTGGTGAGAGGGTCCGACCAGAGCCCATTTTGTCACTTTCCCCTGTTGATGAGCCACTGACCGGTGAGCTCGAGAAGGAGATGCCAAAGGATTTCCCAGTGTGTGCTGTCACTCGATCTATGGCCCAAGTAGCAGTTCCCTCAGATATAATTGTACCACCTGTGAAGGTAGATGGAAGGGATGTAAGAGTTGTGAATGATGCTCTAACTGTGCCTGATGTGGAGACTGAAGTAGATCTATCTGACACCTTTATGGCTAACCTTGAGCCAAATGATCATGATACCCCTTCTAATTGTCCTAGTGGCCTGGTAGAGTTGCAGCGAGATGACAGTAAGTGTAAGGAGTTAGCTGCCAGTGCCGTGAGTGAAGAGGAGAGTGAGAAGGAGAAGGGTGAATGCTTCTATATGAAGAATGGAGTTTTGTGGCGTAGGTGGAGACCGCCACATAGACCTATTAATGATGGGGTATCAGGTAGTAGTTCCTAAACCTTGTCATAGCGATATACTAGAAATGGCCCATAGTATACCCTTAGCAGGGCACCTAGGTGTGAGGAAAACCTTAGATCGCATTAGAGCCCACTTTCACTGGCCAGGAATTCGTGCAGATGTAGTGGAGTTCTGTAGAGTGTGTCACACCTGCCAGATGACAGGAAAACCTAATCAAAAGGTGCCTGCACACCCTCTGGTGCCCTTACCAGTGTTCGAGAACCCTTTCACTCGGGTGGTAGTGGATATCGTTGGCCCATTGCCAAAGACATCCCAGGGACATATATATTTGTTAGCTATAATGGACATGGCAACTCGATACCCAGAAGCTATACCGTTAAGAAATACTTCAGCCCAAACAGTTATTAAGGAACTGCTCAAATTCTTCACCAGAATGGGTTTCCCCCATGAGGTGCAGAGTGATCAAGGTACTAATTTCACTTCCAATATATTTCAGCAGTCCCTGAAGGAATTGGGTATCGACCACGTGAAGTCCAGCTCCTACCACCCAGAGAGTCAAGAGGTCCTCGAACGATACCATCAAACTCTCAAGTCTATGTTAAGAAAATATTGTGAGGAAACTGGAGGTGATTGGGACAAGGGGGCACCTTTTCTGTTGTTTGCCACCCGTGAGGTTCCAACTGAATCTCTGGGTTTTTCACCTAATGAACTAGTTTTCGGTCACCAGGTACGTGGCCCTTTGCAGCTATTACAGGACAGCCTAGTTGGTCAGGAAGGGAACCAAAATCTCCTCAGGTATGTGTCAGAGTTCAAAACCCGGCTGAGATCTTCGTGCGAGTTTGCAGCACAAAATCTAAGAGTGGCTAAAGACACCATGAAAGTATGGTACGATAAAAGAGCCCGTGTGAGGGAGTTTCAGCCCAGTGATGAGGTCTTGGTTCTCATTCCCCTTTTCGGCCAACCTTTATCAGCAAAATTTAGAGGACCATATAAAGTAGTAAAAAGGGTGAGTGTTACTGACTACTTAGTGGCCACCCCAGACAGGAGGAAGCCTAAGCAAGTATTTCACATAAATATGTTAAAACCCTATCAGAGGTCCCCTGATTCCTCTCCTCCAGATTCTCCTGCTGTGGCAGTAATAAGGACCTGTGGACATCCTGGTGCGGGTGATGTTTGTAGTCCTTAACCACAGATCCCGCAGCAAACTGTCCCAGATCCTGAAGGTATCGATTTTGACTTGTCTTGTGGTCTATCCAACTTTAAATATAATTCAGTAGCCTGGGGAGAATTACCAACTAAATTATGTCATCTTCCCTCAGAGAAAGCTAACGAACTAATCAATGTTTTATCAGTCTCCCAGTGTGTTCCGTGATACTCCAGGGCTCACCTCATTGGCCGTGCATGACATAGATGTCTGGGATGCAGCACCCATCAAATTATCCCCATACCGTGTCTCACCACAGCGCAGGAGTATTCTGCAAGTTGAATTAGATTTCATGTTGTCCAATGCCATAATTACTAGAGCCTTAACCCTTCTTTAGCGGCCTATGCGGTTTATTTATGTGTACCGCCCAGCGGGGTGTTTTTAGCCAAAATAGGGCTGTTTACGTGATCATTTTCATGCCTAAATAAGACCCAGAACGTAAAACAAGTATCTATCCCTGAAAGGGCATAAACAGAGCTTTCGAATGACACCATAACGATTCTTGTATGATGGATAGTTTTCTTGCAATAACCGTGCAACGCGAGTGCAAAAAGCAGGTAATTCGGTACTTTCCCCATATAATTGAGTATGTAGCGAGTGAGAGAGGGAGGAGGGAGCTGAGATTCGTGTCAGTAGGTTCGCCGCGGTGGTCTGGAGCAGTCATACGCTCGCTAGTCTCCTGCCACCACTTGTCTCTCTCTCTCAGCAACATTACGTGCTGAAATTGCCACTCGAGTTATGTCGAGCGCCGCCACATAGTCCAGCTTTATTAAATACGACTTAAGTGGTGAGCCGCTTTTTAAGGGTTAAGCCAGTGGAGTAGTCCGGTCACACTTGTGCCTAAGCCAGATGGGAGTCATAGATTTTGTATGGACTATAGACAAGTCAATGCCGTAACAAAGAATGATACTTATCCACTGCCACGGATTGATGATTGTATTGACCAGATTGGCACAGCCAGTTTTATAAGTAAAATTTACCTTATGAAAGGATATTGGCAAGTACCTCTTACACCCAGAGCAAGGGAGATCTCATGTTTTGTGGTAAACAAGCAAGCCTTCTGCTGTGAAGTAATGCCTTATGGCCTGAAAAACGCTCCAGCTACCTTTCAGCGCCTAATGAATCAGGTGTCTGAAGGGGTACCTGGATGTGTGGTGTACATTGACGATATCCTTATTTTTTCCCATACATGGGAAGAACATCTCAAACAAATCAGACTGCTTTTTGCTAACCTTGCGGAAGCAAATCTTGTAGTGAACTTAAAAAAATGCACGTTCATAAAGAGTACTGTCCAATATCTTGGGTATATAGTAGGACAGGGTCAGGTTGCACCTCCTCATGCTAAAGTAGAGTTAATTTCTAATTTCCCAACACCTACCAATAAGAAAGAAATCCAAAGATACTTAGGGATGATTGGATACTACAGGAGGTTTATTTTAAATTTCTCAAGGTTAACAGCACCTTTAACAGATCTTCTCCGAAAGGATGTGAAGTTTGAGTGGTCCTCCGATTGTGAGGAGGCTTTCAGTGCTACTAAATACATTCTCTCTAACTATCCTGTTCTCCGTGCCCCTGATTTCACCAGATCTTTCTCCCTAGGTGTTGATGCAAGTAATACTGGGGTTGGAGCTGTGTTACTCCAGGAGGATGACTAATGTATTGCATCCTGTTTGCTATTTTAGTAAAAAGTTAAATTCTGCTCAATGTAATTACTCTGTAATAGAAAAGGAGCAGTTAGCATTGATTTTGTCCCTCCAATACTTTAGTGTTTATGTTCAATCTGCCCCTGGTTCCAGTATTGTATATACTGACCATCACCCATTAAAGTTTTTGCACAATTTCCAAAACAAGAATCAAAGATTAACACGATGGAGCTTGTTGCTGCAGGAGTACGCCTTAGATGTCAAACTGTTGTGCCGGGTCCTGATAAGTTAGTTCCCTTGATACAGTCCGTAAAACAATCCAGTTCTGGTTTGATGGACTTAAATATACTTGACAGGAACGTACCGAGTAGGTTCTATATACAGTAAAAATGGTATTCAAAGGTTCAATATAGTACTCAATAACAACACCAGGAAGAACATATATAAAGGCTTTATTTACTAAGCATGAGAGCAGGTGAATAATAAGGATCATGAGGGAAGACCCAACAATATTAACAAACATATATATTATCCTTACTTCAGGACAATGTTACTGATACCAGAATAACTCAATAGTGAGAGTCTAGCATTAAATCAGATCATGTAGAAAACATACATAGAGGCATAATGTACAAGAATAACTTTTAACCTTCAATGCAATAGTAAATGAGAGTCAAAATATCTTCCGTATTCACAAGAGACTTCAATACTCTAGATAATGATCCTAGAGTCACAATGTCGAGAGTTGAGCTTATAAAGATATTGGCACAGGAGGCTAGGTGAGTAGATTGCATAAGGAAGTGTTCGTCATATTCTAGATCTGGCGGAACAATACAGGGAGCGTCACTGTTGGTGGAGGCTATGTAAAAGGATGGTTCTAATTGGCTGTCCCAGGGCGGTTGTGGTTGGCTGCAGAATACGGCTTGTGACTGGCTGAGAGAGTGTTTCGTTTTCTTAGATGGCTGGGGGCGTGAAAGAGAACTGGGAAATGGACGGCTGGGCATGGTCAACTCAGGTAGATTCTTGTGGACTCGGAGGGGGGACTCTGGTAGATCTCTTCGTTGTCTGCCCTGGGGTTTTGAGGTTGCCTGAGTGGTTATGCAGGCCACTCGGTGTATCGTTGGTTTAGGGCCTGTCATCTCACAAACATATTAAGGGGGTCCAGAATGTGTTGGCAGATTGTCTGTCAAGAGTCTGAAAATTTGTCATATACTTTCCTCCTCTTGAACTCTTTTCTAGCGGTGGAGGTGTAACATCCGTACCTACCGGATGTCATGTGACCAGAACAACCTGTTGAACGTGACTATACAACTACTACCTCATGGCAACAAATCAACCTGCTTACATGATGAGAGAGAGAAAGAGAAAGAGAGAGAGAGGGGGAGAGCGGCCCGGCAACTCGCATTTCTCGCTTTCCCGCCAAAACTTGAGTGAGAGGGGCGGGGCACCTGTGACGTGGTGAGCTTCTAACACCTGGTTGGCTCCGCTACACCTGCTTCTCACCTGTAATTGGTCGACGTGTTTCCTGACTTCTGACTGGTTCCGGCACCTGCTTCCTGACTCCTGATTGGATTAGCTTGGTCCAGGGAACGATATATAAGCCGGGGATTTGATAATTCAAACTAGTACATTCATAGCTGGGAGGTGGAAAGAGCTGCATGGAGAGAACAGGCTTGTATAGATAGGTTTCTAGTTTAATTCAGTGAGTTGCAGAACCGCTTGTGATCTCGTGATCATTAACCCTTGTCTAGCGGGGTATTTTGGGCTCATTTGGGCATATTCAGGCCCTCCTGAATGATCAATCAAGTATCTGCATGAAAAGAAATGTATTCAGCAAAAAACTAGGCGCTAAAAGCTTCAAAATGAGACCAGAACGAGCTACGTAGCACTCGTGGTTCTCTTGCAGTGGTGCCACGAACATGGGAGTTTAGCGTATAGCGGTATATTTTTCCCAGCTATGCTCAGTACTGGCTACACTGCCGGCCTCTCGAGAACACAGGGAACATGAGTTAATGGGCGGCGGTAAGCCCTGGGAGTCGGCTGTCTGGCCCGCTGCGCTCCCAGCCATTTGCACTCGATTTTAACCCTTTAAAAGCCTTAATAATGCTCCTAACTTGCTGCAAATTGGTGCACGACTTAAGTCGAGCGCCGCCAATAAGAGGTAATTAACCAGAGGTATGTCGAAAACATACACTCCTTTGATTTAAGATTTTGTAATTGGAGAATCATAGATGTTAATTGGAGAAATCATATATGTTTAATTGCAGAAATATATATTTTGAATTATTGTTTAATTTTGGTGATTAGAATTAATGTTGGATTCAGAGATGATTTGTGATTGAATATTCTACTTTACTTATTAACAATTAACTAACTTGATGTAAAGCTATTGTCATTCATAATTAATGATTAAGCCTTGTATAAGTTAAATACTTACCTGACTATTATTCGGAATAGGCATTGTAAAAGTCCTAAGCCTACTGAACTTTAATTTGTACTTTAGTGAAATCAGAACGTATGCAAAACGATCCTGAACTATATCATAACTTTCATTGCTTATTATTTTGATTAAATATGAAATACCTTTATTACATTTATAAATACAATTCCTTTTATATGTGACTTTATAATATTTCGTTACCATTTTTATTTAGTCAAATGTCTTTCAGTAATAAGAATAAATAAGATAAAATACTAAAGGAATATAATAATAAGAAACTAAGAATAACGAGATAACATAGAAAGAATAAAACAATCTTTAACCCTTATTTAGCGGGTGGTAAGGTATTTTACACTGTGCGGCCCAGCGGGCATAATCCCGAAATATTCGCTCACTTTCACTCGCCCTAGTGCTGTTAATATGGCTCCAATGCGAACGAAACTATCATTTTTGGAAAGAGCAACTCTTCGTATCCCCATATAAGTCTATTATAGATGTTATGAGCGAGTGTGGAGGGTGGGAAGAGGTGAGGAAGAGGAGGTACTTTTTGGTCTATTTCCCGGGCGCGTTTGGATGCATTCGCTTTGCCCTGACTTCGGCCTCCCGCGCTCTCTCTCTGGCTCGCTCGCTTTCCCTCTCTCGCGCGCTCTGTCTCTCTCTTACTCCCTCATACGTATATGTAATTCTCATTATTATTTTCTCTAATCTCTCACTCCTCCCGTCTGTCTGTCTGTCTCTCTCTCTCTCTCTGGCTCGCTCGCTTTCCCTCTCTCGCGCGCTCTGTCTCTCTCTTTCTGCCTTTCTCTCTTCCTAATCCGTATATGTAATTCTCATAATTATTTTCTCTAACTAATCCCTCTATTTAATTTATTTGCTTGTAATATTTCTGTATTATTATATCTTTTTCACTGTCTTTCTTCAGTTCAGTTTCTGTATTCTCTCTCTTTCTCTCTCTCTCTCTCTCTTCCTCATCCGTATATGTAATTCTAATTTTTTATTTTCTCTAATCCCTCTTTCTTTATTTGCTTGTAATATTTCTGTATTATTATATCTTGTTCACTCTTTCTTCAGTTCAGTTTCTGCATTCTCTCTCTCTCTCTCTCTCTCTCTCTCTTGCTTTGCAGGAATTTTTGTTTTGTTTTATATATAATATTATTTCAACACATTTCCAAATCACCCTATGGAGTAGTGTTGACGACTCATTTGTTTTGTTGTGGTGTTCCCAGGAGGTGTAATCCACATGTGATTGAGGTAGGCAACAGGCAGTTATGTGATTGAGGTAGGTAAAAGGCAGTTATGTGATTGAGGTAGGGAAAAGGCAGAACTGTCTATAGCGAGTGTATGGATGTATGTATGAATGAATGACATGGATGTATGAGGTGGACCAAGAACCAGATGGATGGATGAGATTCGAAACTTATGTATGTAATGGGTGATGTTGCTGATGATGATGAATGCACTTGTGTTTGGGTAGTGTGCTATTCCACCATATGAATGATTGAATGACATGAATTCATGAGGTACTTTGAAATAGATGAATGAATGATTGAATGAAGTTATGAATGATTGGCAAGAAGGGAGGAGGTTAGAAGTGTTCCAGTGTGTGGTACTCGGTGTAGCAAGGAATAGGACAGAGTCCCACATCACACCGACTACACTTGGACACGACTTCCCTCCTATGTCGGGGCCTCCTTGTAGTGTGACTACAGACGTGGCACACCTTCTTTCCGGCCACCCGGCCAGCAGCAAGTTGGTTAGGGTTGGGAGGTACAGTCACATGCCTGTGGGTCAAGAGGTAGTCCCGGCACTCAAGGTGGCTGGGCAAATCCACGATCGCCCTCGGAACTGGTGCCGCACGTGTGGTTCCGTGCTTACGGAGGATGGCCTCTATGATGTCCTTGGAGAACAGCCTTACAGAGGTCTTCTTTCCTGTGTGCGTCATCCACAGGTTGGATGCATTGAGGACAGTGACATCAAGAAGATGGAGTACGACCTTCTTGTACCATTTACAGGTCTTCCTCAGGCAGTCAACAGCAGTGATCTGCATATCACTTTTGTCCACCAACCGCATGTTCACATTATACTCCAGGACAGCAGCAGGGTTGGAGATAACAACTACAGTCCTGTTGCCTGTGACACGGTCCTGCAGGTATCTCCTCTTCCTGCTATCTAGCAAAAAAAAAAAAAAAAAAAAAGTGACCGAAATCGCCGATATATAATAATTTACTTATCATTACTTACTATATCTTATAAACAATAGCAGGTAGCCAACTTACCATAATACCGATACACCAAACCGATACGCATGCAGTTTTGTTTATCACCTGTTTACTAAAGTGCCACCATTATCAATTTTTTTCAAGCCGACTCGAGCGGGAGGGTTACCAATTGAAGTTAAATCCGCTAGCATATATTGTTAGATGTAAGACATGATAAATACCATTAGAAATATGAATTGGCAAAACCCATATAATATCACTTCGAAATTGTTCTAAAATTTGAAAACAAAACCGCTAGTGTAAGTCATTGCTGCTAGATCGAAGTAAAGGTCTCTAGATCTAGCGGAAGTCGCTATACGTATTGGCAGTACTGCACACTGCCGACGGCGATACGTTGTTGACATTGTTGTTGATGTTCCAGTGGAGGGATGAACAAAATATTTTCCTTGTCCAATAATAGCTATTTCATAGTCCCACAGGACTTATTTTGATATATTTATGACCCCTGGTATGAAGGTATGTTGCCAATATAATAATAGAGACAAATAAATAGTTAAAATGACTAATAACCTAATAATAATGACAAATAAATAATTTACTCTGTGTATCCGAATACTCCCTGTGACCGAACTGGCCATGCCCCATATAGTTCGATTATGGGAGTGATCACTTGTAATGCCAAGCACAAATCTTCAATCTTTCGTTGTTTATATTACCGTAAGAAATTTACTGAACGCCTGAAAATAATACGCTATAAAATGCTTGCAATCAAACTTTCAAGCAATTACAAGGTCACATGCAATTATAAAAAGGTATATTGTAGACCACAATCTTCGCCAAGCTTCGTTGTTGCTTGTATTATCGTGAGAAATGTACCGTACACCCTGGTTATCGTGAGAAATTTACCGAACGCCTGCAAATAATACGCTATAAAATGCAAAGGAAATTTCTTGTAGAGTGCAATTTTGAGGACGTAATGTGCTCTGAGAGAGAGCGGAGCAGTGATTAGGAGCATAAATTACCTCCTGACCGCTCGCCACGGCCGCCTGGACCTACTGAGCTTTACTCCACTTACATCTACCCTCCCTCCCTTGCCACACAGGGAATTATATAAGGAAATTACCGTATTTTAGGGTTTCTTCACTCGTGTTGCACGATCGGTGCAAGACAACCAGTGATCGTAGAAGGATGGTTGTCATTGGAAAGCTCAATTTACGCCCTTTCAGGGATACATACTTGTATTACGCTCTGGGTCTTGTTTATGCATGAAAAAGAGCACGGAAACAACCCCATTTAGGGTAAAACAAAAACCCGCTGGGCGGCACAGTGAAATATACTCCACCACCTGCTCGTAAGGTGATAAAATGCTTGCAATCAAACTTTCAAGCAATTATAAAATGTAAATTGTACTTACCAACACCCACACCAGTATGTTCTTCGTCAGGAACGTCTCCATTTTGCTCAACGGTCTGTGCAACATCAACCACAACATTTGCGACACGCAAATTATGCTTGGGGTGAAAGCCTATGATCGGCATATTTTCGTCTTCCGAGTCATCCACACTATGAAAACCCTCACCCAGACCTTCCATGGTTTCATTCAACAGCCTATTAGAAAGTTCTGAAGAGTTCAGCATGATATCTAGTTCCTGGGCGGTGAGCCGGGCGTGATGAGTGAGCCGTGATGAGTGATAAGCCGGGCGTGATGAGTACAAAGGAGTACAAAGGAAATCAAGCAACAACAGATCTAGTGACCCTTCTAGGCTGCTTGTCCTCCAAAACACTGAGGATCAAGTGTCCAAACAGTGGTTTAGAGTGGGTAAGGGAACATTGGAAAGGGAATTACTGCCCTGGAACTAATGTCCGTGGCAGGATTAGGAAGTTAGTAGGGGACAGATGGGTTAGTAACTGAGGGGGGGATAAAATAAAGTTATTCATTTACAAACGCAGTCAGTCGCGGGTTTGATGCGAGATATTTGTCTAGGCGGAGTTTAAATGACTCAACGGTGCTGCAGTCTATAACGTCTCGGGGAAGCCCATTCCACAAGTTGACAACTCGATTGAAGAAGAAATTCTTAGATTCGTGTGAGTTAAAAGATTTACCAATAATTTTGCAACCGTTTCCCCGCGTGTAATTAGATTGGTCGATAGTGAAGTACTTACTACAGTTCATATTGTCGATGCCTTTGATAATTTTGAACACTTGAATTAAGTCACCTCTTAATCTGCGCTGGGTTAAAGGAAATAGATTTAATTCTCTAAGACGCTCTTCGTATGGTTTGTACTTTAGGCTAGGTATCATTTTGGTAACTCTACGTTGAACTCGTTCTAGCTTGTTTATATCTTTTTGGTAAAAAGGGCACCAGGATTGAACGCAGTATTCCAGAAGAGGGCTGACTAAGGAATTGTAAAGGGTTAGGATAACTTCTTTGGATTTATGCTCAAATGACCTGCCTATAAAGCCAATTATTTTGTTTGCCTTCTTAACAACTTCTGAACATTGTTGACTCGGTTTTAGGTTACACGATATTGTTACTCCCAGATCGGTTTCTCTGTTTACATTCTTAAGCTGAGTGCCATTCATCGAATAGTTTGCTTTCTCATTTAGGTATCCGATATGTAGTACTTTACATTTATCCGCATTGAAACTCATTTGCCAAATTTGGGCCCAACATGACAATTTATCTAGATTGTGTTGCATATCGTCAACTTGTTCTTTTGAGAGTACGCTATTTGCAATTTTTGTATCGTCAGCAAATTTTGAGATTGTACAGGTGAGACCCTCATCTATGTCGTTGATGTAAATTAGAAAGAGAATTGGTCCCAGTACGGATCCCTGGGGTACCCCGCTACTTACATTGGTCTTACTACTTACAGTAGGGTGGAGCGACGCACTAGGGGCCACCGAATCGGACACGGGCAAATCTTGACCTTCCATTACGGCTGCTTGAGGGTTACTGAGTCACGGTCATGCAGTGGGGATGTGTGGGTGGGACCTTGTAGTACACCGCCTGACCACCAAGTTTCGCTTTCCACCTAAATTAGGGCAGGAATACGCCCACAGACTTTAGTCGGACCCCGCCATTTAGTCCAATTTTCTCGATTCGGACTTAAGTCGGGCCCCGATCTTTAAGAGTTAAAGGGTTAACAAACTTAAATTAATTATATATAAAAGATCTTAATACTTTGCTGATAATCAAGATTAATTGAGATATTCTAGTGTCTTAACACCTTACGAGCGGCCTATGCGGTTTATTTATGTGTACCGCACAGCGGGGTGTTTTTAGCCAAAATAGGGCTGTTTACGTGATCATTTTCATGCCTAAATAAGACCCAGAACGTAAAACAAGTACCTATCCCTGAAAGGGCATAAACAGAGCTTTCGAATGACACCATAACGATCCTTGTATGATGGATAGTTTTCTTGCAATAACCGTGCAACGCGAGTGCAAAAAGCAGGTAATTCGGTACTTTCAGTACATAATTGAGTATGTAGCGAGTGAGAGAGGGAGGAGGGAGCTGAGATTTGTGTCAGTAGGTTCGCCGCAGTGGTCTGGAGCAGTCATACGCTCGCTAGTCTCCTGCCACCACTTGTCTCTCTCTCTCAGCCACATTACGTGCTGAAATTGCCACTCGACCTATGTCGAGCGCCGCCACATAGTCCAGCTTTATTTAACTCGACTTATGTTGCTCGCCGCTAATTAAGGGTTAAAACTTGCTTACATACCGAACTTTTGTATTCGTAATTAATAGCCTCTTTCATATTAAAACATTCAATGTAACTTTAAATAGTTTACTGATTAAATATCATTGAAGTGTATCAGAGTATAAAGGATAACTGTCCCAACAACTGAGGGAAAGCAAGTAACAACAGAACTAACTTTAATATTTTACGTTCTTTTGGCCTTCCGCTGTTTGCTACACTTTCACATTAACTGTTCTATCTTTATTTATTTAGTTAACCACTTCTAAGTCAAGATACGTAACAATATATATATATACCGGCATATATATATATACAGTATATTTAATAAAAATACATATAGAGAATTTACTCTCTGGTTTTGTAAAATTTCCTAGAAAATTATTACCGCTACCATTCACTCTCAAGCTGAGCAATATTTGTCTTATATACAGGGTGTCCCAGGAGGAATAGGGCATAGCTTTGGGAAGTGATAAAACAAGGTATTCTAAGCATAAAACATTCTATACCAAAAAGTCCAAATTTCAACCATCAAAAAGATATTCAAGGTTTAATGTAGTGTCCTCCCCCACATCACTGTAATGGACTCTTCCTTGCCACATAGTTCCCAGCTGGTCCAAAGTGAGCTAATATGTCTATATTAATTTTGTACCATACAGAATTATAGTATCTTTATAATAACATGGTAAAATAATTGCAGTTAGATGGAAGTGTGGTAGACACTAGGAATTACTGAAGAAAATTCCATTTTCAACATGCAATATCTCAATACTGGTTGAGATTTGGAATATTTGTTATAGAACATTTTAGGCTTAGAATACTTTATTTTATCATTTTCCAATGCTATGCCCTTTCCTCCTGGGACACCCTGTATATAACATTATAAAAACATTTCACGATCATTGCAAATGAGTCAACAGAATTAATTTATCATCAATAGCTGTTTTATACAAATGAAATACAAACAAATTGGCAAAGAAAGATTATGCATGTGCAACTAAAATATTCAAATTACAGCCAATTTTCAGCAAAAACAAATACTTAAGTATAGTTTATTGTATCTCAATAGAAAGAAGAAAGGTTGATCTATAATACTACCGTAGCAAAACCCATAGAAAGACATTTTGATCGATAAAATTAATGTGGACCAAAATGTTTTAGTTTCTCTAACATCTGTTCACTTTGCACCGTCATAAGCAAACATTTGCAGCAAAATGATAATAGATTTTGTATAATATAATTATGATGTGGCAAGAATTGTTCACATACTTTCCATATACATACTTTCGTCAATAGTATTTATATGAATATAATAGCAAAAGTGTATATGCTCACGTTTCTCGGACTCGTACAACTGTTCATCATTCTCGGTTAATTTTGTTCTATGATGTTTTAGAGCTATACACTGTAGTAATACATATAGCTAGTGGTATGAGGAAAATAATAAAACTAAGCTGAAGTCCTTATTCCTAACATTTAATTATATACGATTATTTACAAATTAGCAACTGTTGGACAATTTTTTTTACAACTTTGCAATTGTAATGTTTTTTTTTTTTGTATTGAAACCAGTTACACCATGCACTGATATTAGCTTACACTATATATATTAATATTATTATTATTATTATTATTATTATTATTATTATTATTATTATTATATGAGATGCCGAAGTCTCCAACCAGGGTGCAGAAACACCATCAAGATGAATCCACACAAAACACCCGGAGGCACTGGAGAGAGACTACGGCAACTTAGGAAAAATAAAAACATATAGTGTATACTGTATATATATATATATAATAAAAAGTATGCCAAGATATAACACCTTATCATATAATAAATTAAACACACTAAAGGCCGCGCCATACAGAAGTCGAACGTCGGGCGACCTACTGCCGAACAGGATGACTTGCATATTTGAAGCGAAATCAACCGATATTGTCCCGAAGTTGGTAGAAGAAGAACATCCCCAGACAATGCCCCGAACAAGACTCGAATGTAACCCGATACTCCCGAGCGACTTACGACAAAGACCCGAACATGATTCGAATATAAATCGATGAATGCCAGAGCATGACCCGACTATAACTCGAATGTGCACCGAATCAGCCGACCAAGTGTGATTGAGATACGACGATCAACCGACCTTTACCCGATACGAAAGAAGTTATGAGGAACACCAGCCGCATCGGGCCGACCATCAGAAAACTTTAACACGATGCTAGACGAATGTGGGATACGACCTGTACCTGCCCTATATAAAGTGGGTGTGGTCGCACACATGGCAGTCGCACATCAGTCATCACCACGGCAAAATGGACCTCACGGAACTCGAGCCACCCACTGAAGTTATGGAGGAGGAGTTGGAGATGGCCATTATGTTTCAGGAGCTTGTTGTAACCAACCTAAACCACCTGCTACTCATCGCCACCCTCCTGAAGAAGGAGCGTCAGCGCCGTGTATGAACCAGGAAACCACGAAGCTGCAGCGTCAAGCCTTGGGTCGCCCAGAGAGCCACCTACGGACACTACCACCAACTGCTAAAGGAGCTAATGGAGACGGACAGGAACACCTACAAGTATTATCTGCGTATGGACGAGGACCTATTCAATGACATAGTACGCCATCTTACACGCACGATCAAGAAGGAGACCACCAATTGGAGGAAGCCCCTGGAACCAGGTTTGAGATTGGCCATGACACTACGATTTTTGGAAACAGGGGAGGCATACAAGAGCATGGCATTAAATTTTCGTGTTGGTGCAAACACAATTTCCCTGGCAGTACGGGAGACATGCGAGGCTATAATCCAGGAGTATATGGAAGAGGTTATTGTGTGCCCATCAACACCCGAAGGCTGGAAAGAGGTTGCTAATGGTTTCGAAGAGAGGTGGAACTACCGGCACACCATAGGGGCAATAGATGGCAAGCACATAGCCATACAACCTCCGGAAACTGCGGCTCCCTGTACTACAATTATAAACATTATCACTCCATTGTTCTCCTGGCAGTGGTTGATCACCTGGGCAAGTTCATGTACGTGGACGTGGGAGCGAACGGTTCCGCATCTGATGGTGGCATCTTCCAGGTGACCGACATCCGGCAGGCCCTGGAGGACAGGGCAGCAGGCTTGCCGGAAGCAGAGCCATTTCCCGGGGAGGACCATCCAGTGCCCTACTTTCTCGTTGGGGATGACGCATTCCCCATGAGGGAGTGGTTACAGAAGCCCTACCCTCACCGAGGACTCGAGAATACCAACAGGAACTACAACTATAGACTGTCCCGGGCCAGGAGGCAGGTGGAGAATGCCTTCGGTATGCTGGCAAACCACTTCAGTTGTCTCCTCACAACCATGAACATTCAGCCCACCACCGTGGAGAAGATAGTCATCGCGTCCTGTATACTCCACAATATCCTCATAGACAAACGCCAAGGACAACAAGGAGAAGCATCTCAGCGTCAGGAGAACGTGGAACAAGGTGACTGGATGGACTACAACCATTGCAGTGGCAGAGGGGACCAGCCACTGCCAAACTTCACAGGGACTACTTGGCAGAATACTACAGCCGGCCAGAACAGCGCCTGCCCTGGCAGGTACCTCAAAACTGAACAGGTAAGTTGCCATTCCAATTATTCCCCATAAATCCATGCCCAACCTAATTGATATGCCAGACCTATTAGACTGTCATTATTACCAAATTATCCCGGTCACATTTCTAGTTTATTTGCAACTATCATAAATAAGATGTCAATTATTATTATTCTGAATATTATAGATTCCTAGCATCTCTAGTATATCTCTTATAATAATGAGTTATCCTTAACATTAAAAAAACGCCAAGCTTATTAATTTAGCCCCTCAATATTGTATTATGAGTTCAGTCTACATAAACTGTTATCTTGTCTAATGAGGTATCATTAGCTTTTGAAAACGTCAAGCTAAATTAATTTATCCCCTCAATATTGTATTATGTATTCAGTCTACATAAATTATTCTCTTGTATAATGAGATATCATTAGCTTTTGAAAACGTCAAGCTAAATTAATTTATCCCCTCAATATTGTATTATGTATTCCATTTAATATAAACTTTTGTTTTGTTTAGAAAAATATTAATGTCCTCCATTCATGTTCCCCATATTATTATTCATTGTATTGTGTAAATATTGTTAGTACACATTGTATTGTGTAAAAAGGAACATTACAACCAACATATACACATAATCATTATTAGTCATTGTATTGTATCAAAAGGAAAAGTACAACCAACATATACACATAATCATTGTATTCAATATTCAAACAGCTTACAAATCATGTTTATATGTTTATACACTCCTTGCTACCATATTTTATACTACTTAGCATATTATATTTATTCAATATCTAAACAGCTTACAAATTATTTTTCTATGTATATACACTCATTATTGCCACCATATTATATACAACCTAGCATAATATTTTGTACATATCAATATCACGAATCCATGGTTTCCACCATCCTGCCCCCACAAAACTATGACTATTAGGTTCAACCTAGTAAAAATAACTAGCAACATATTATAGACACAGCCAACCCCAGCCCTCACTAATCATGTGGTTTCTATAGTGACATAGCAAGAATAGCTACATATTTTTATATAAATGATGAGTAATAAGAGCAAGTTATTAGACCCAATTACATTCTATTTTAATAACAATGATGAGTAATAAGAGCAAGTTATTAGCCATAATTGCTATATAGATTGGCCAACAAAATACTAGGAATATTGAGTAATATGAATGATGGGCAAGAGCAAGTTACACCAAATTAATATTGACACCTTTATGAGCAAGTAACACCCCAAGGTTATCTATACTGACCCACAATCAAATAGGAATATTAAGTAATATGAAATGATGGGCAAGAGCAAGTTACACCACATTAATATTGAGACCTTATGAGCAAGTTGCACCACAATGTTATCTATACTGACCCACAATCAATTAGGAATATTAGTGATATGGGGGGGTGGGTAGAGCTGATTTAAGAAAATTCATCAATGATCCTACTGACAAACCCGGGTGAAATGTCAACCATCCTTGGGGTGTGGGGCCTGTTCATCTCCACTGGATTGGCTTCAGGTCGTCCAGCGAAGGGTTGGTGGGACTTCCATCCTCGTGGTGTGGCAGGGGCTGCGATATCCTTTCCACCGTGGTAGTAGGAAGGGCCTGGAGGTTGCAGGTTCTCTTAGTAGACGTTCTGCTGGGTGTTGTGAGGGGTGGGCTGGAAAGACCCAAGGCGTTGATGTGGTGGGTTTTGGGGCTCTCCGTCCAGATTACCCACCCGTGGGAGGGGGCCTGTCCCACGGCTGTGGGCACGCATGGCATGTGTGAAGCGCATTACTTCCATCTGGTAGTGGTCGAGAAGTGAAGGTTCTAATTGAGAGAGGTGGTCCTGGACATAGTGATGGAAGAGTTTAAGGGAATGCTGGGCTGAGGTCGCGTCCTTCTTCGTCGCATCCCACCTATTATAGAGCTCGTTCAGGTACTTCTCCCCTTGTCGTAGCTGTGGGCAAAAATGTTTACCATTAATTCATAAAGAAGAAATAAAATCAAGTGACGAATGTATTGAGGACCATATGAATATTATTTTATCATTTAATAATGAAGAAGAAATAAATTCAAGTCACGAATGTATTGGGGACCATATGAATATTGAGACTTGCATGAAAAGAAATGTATGCAACCATGAATAATAGTGATGTCTTTTTCCGTCTCCAGTTCTGATAACATATACGTGTCGGTATGAAAACACAGAACAGTCACATAAAAAAAGTACTGATGATAAGCATTCGATGGTTAAATAATACTAATATTTACCTTGTCGTACAGGTCGCTCTCCATGGCATCACCCGTAGGCGCTTTGGTGCGGCGACGGCCCGTGGATGTAGAGGGAGTCGATTCCTGGGTGGTGGGAGGGACACCGGGCTCCTGCGACGTCTCCTGCGACGTCTCCTGCGCCATCGGGTCGTCGGCCAGCTCCTCCGCAGCCGTAGGAGCGATGTGGGTGACAACGGGTTGAAGGGAAGCTCCTTTCTTTTTGTACTTCTGTGAAATATATTGGGGAGTTTGTTTATCAGAATAATGGTGACAATTATTATTGAAATGCAATTTCTACAACATATATTGGGGAAAGAGTTATTATAGTTCCTGATATTCTCCGATTTACTACAATGTTCTATACAAGTTTAATAACTATGTAATAACTATTTCAATAATGTTAATGCTTAGGTGAAAATTTATCAACTAACATGTGAAATTGTGATATCAAATATTGAGTTATAATGTGGCGGAAACAGTGGTTATAGTTAGATTATATATGTTGATTATTTTCAAATGTAAATACAATGTTCTTGATAATTGGAATACTTCATGCAGCGTGACCATTCCATATAAATTAACATAAAATCATGTATAACTATGTAATGTTGTATGGGAACATGTATTTTATGATTATTATAAATAAACAGACATAAGTTGAACAATTATACTCAACCTATTACTATCCTTTCCCATGTTTTATTATTGTTTAGCAGATATTTATAAGTTGTTGTAATATAACGTACCTTGCTCTTCCTGGTGGGAAGCTTCACGATGTGAGGCTGTAGAAATGAAAAGGCCTGGACTATCCAGGTCTCCCTCTCGGCAAGCTCATATGTCCCAGAACCTGAGGGCATCTCTTTCAGTTTCACATACCTGGTCCGCAATCACTCCATCCATTTGCCGAGAACGTCAACTGGGAAATAAACCTATATTATAAGCACTGTTTACAAAAATAATATAACAAATGTACTATCAAACGTGCCGAGTAAATATATATAAATGGAAGCTCTCTATTCACACTTTTGACATCACAGGTAAGCACACAGTAAGCCCACAGTAAATAACAAGATTTGGCATTAAATAATCAACACTGTAGACGGCACTTTATAAACATTGGACAGTAAATAACAAGATTTGGCATTAAACAATCAACACTGTAGACGGCACTTTGTAACCCTGGACAGCAATAATATTTGTTGCATATGGCCACTTTAAATATACGCAACAACTGCACTCAACCCACCTGTAACATGGAGTTCCGCGGCCTTGTTGGTCATAGTCCGATCCCGGATGTCCCTGTCTCGATGAGCCCGGAATTTCTTGTTATAGAAGAAGTCATTCTCTCGGTACCACTCGGCAACAGCGACTTCATCCTTCACAGGCAGCATGGCGTATGTCCGTTTTCTTTTCGAGACATCTGTCCTGGCAGGCGGCGTTGGTTTCTTGACCTGACGGGCGTTGGAGGGGCCTGGCTCGGGTGACGGCGTGGGTGGCGTTCCTGACGAAGGGTTGGGGTCGGCGGTGGTATCATCCTCATCCACGTTGTGGGATGGCGTCTCTCCTAATTCACGGAAAGTGTGGACCAGCTCATGCCGTTGCCGTTTTACCAGGGGAAGTGACTCCATCTGGGTGAGGTCCTGTGACTCTGGGAGGGTTTGTCCTGATTGAAATTCAGTTTCTTCGTCACTCGCTTCAGAGCTTGATGAAGTATATATCACCAGATCCTCCCCTTCTGTTGCCGGCGGCTCCTGGGAGGCGAAGAGGTCTATGGAAGGCTCTGCTGCTTCCTTGGCCTACCTGGTAGGTGTGCGACGTGGTAGCTTGTCGCCCTTGCCCATCTTGGTGGTTGCTGTGTTGTGTGGAGAGGGAGAACTTGTCGGGGCATCTTGTACGGAGGGTGTGAGACCGATGCAGGCTCCGGCAGCTATATATGGCGCCCGTGAGCGTGGCTGCCAGCGTACGATTCGCCTCGCATTCTTCTGTGTCGTGTGCAATCGCGCCTCGCTCCTCTCTCTATCTGCTGTGTCGTGTGCACATCTCGGCGTGCTCGGGTTTTCCCACGTGGTCCCACGTGTACCACCCGACACAGACTCGATAATTCTGCTGTTGTTCGGGTGAAATTCAAGTTGTGATCCTATCTTATTCGTGTCATTCGACTTGTGTTCTTAACAATATCTTCAATAGACCCGATTGATCTTGCCTTATTCGTCTCTTTATCTGGAGAATGTCGTATTTTATTCGAGTAAATTGTCTATCATTCGGCTGATATTCGGTTTAATGTCTCCCTATATTCATACGATTCGGGTTATTATCGACTTATGTTCGGCTCATGTTCGGGTAGTTCGTGTTAACTTCGCCAATGAAAGTTACAGCAGAACATCGACCGAAACAAAAGAACGTAACCCGAATGTAAGCCGACCATAACCCGAACGAGAGCCGACCATTTTTTAACGGTTTTTACACCCGAATATCGGCCAAAAGCTAACGCGTGCACTAACTTCTGGCCGACCCACAAGATATTCATCTGCACCCATGAACATCCACAGAACTTCCCCAGAATCAACAAGATTATTGGCCGATTTGACCCGAATCAACCCAAACTTTCTGAAATTTGATTTTTTTTTTGCAAGTCATCCTGTTCGGGAGTAGGTCGCCCGAAGTTCGAGTTCTGTATGATGCGGCCTTAACCGTAGTCCAGACAAAATATTCACCATCATTAAATGGATCACTAGTGCACCCTCCCGCCTCACTGCTCAAGTATGACTGAGGTGACTCGCTTTACCTACCAATCTGAAGAAATTAGGTTGACTGAGAGCAGTGTTGCCAAAGTTTTCATTCAGCGTGCCACTACCAAAACCTATTGCAACCCAATTTATATACAATTTGAGTATTCATATTTAATTCAATTGATTTCTAAAGTATCTAATATGGTCATCACGTATCCATGCATATATGGATACCCTTCCTTAATACGCTAATCCCGGTTTCGAGCTTGAGAGGCTTAAGGGCGGACTGCCTAGTGGTGTCCGCGAGGTCTGTGTGGTCGGTATATCTATGTAACACTCTCTTGATTTCTTTCTTCTTCTTTTCTCTCTCTCTTTCTCTCTCTCTCTCTCACACACAATGTTCTTATTCAGATAAGGTTACCAAAACTACACTCCATATTCAAGGTGGGGTCTCACCATATTTTTGAATAATGTCACTATTTTGTACTCATGTATGTAAGTACATTTTCGCTTTATAACTCTCAATGCTCCATTTGCCTTGTTTGCAATTCGTTCTTTACTATAAATTTCCTGGTAGAAATGTTCTCATTCTACTGGGGGCCTTAATTTTCCCAGCTGTACTTTCATGACGACACTTGGTCGGAGGGAATGGTGGATGGGGAGCCTTCTACTTTTTCTTGCCTTACCTGCCACGTTCGGACTGCCTAGTAGGGGCCGCAAGAACTTTGCAGTCTGTGTATTTATCTAACTAAATATCTCACTAACTCTAACTCTCTCTCTCTCTGTACAGTAATGATCTTCCCTAGCCCTTGAAAAAGGTCAACTTTTCATTCTGATTTGTTCTCAAATACGACTGGTAATATCGAATTCATATTTCCAAATGGGAACTTTTCTTCTAAAATGAACGCTAATGCTGATTCTTTTAATTGTGTCTGCTATCGGTCATAGATCTGTAGATTTTCCAGTGCATCACGAATAATTGTAGTTATATTTTTATGTTCTTCAATATTTCATACAACAATAGAAGCCTGGCTTGTTATTAGAACTATTTTTGTATACATATTTGTATGTATGTATGTACGCATGTATACCGTATACTCAGGCACATATCCCATGGATGGGGGTGGACGACTCGAAACAGATCCCAAACAGAAACATTTATTATTCCAGTTTTTAGGATCCGGGACCACTTTCGCGTTCCCTTACTCTGTCTCGTCTAGTAGGTAAATTTTACAAAGGGAGGAGGATTCCTGGCCCCCTGCCCTTAGAAGGAAAAGTAGGACAGTAAAAGAGACAGACGACAGAAAAAAATAAGAATAGAAAGGACTACTAAGGAAGGCAAGCAACAACAGACATAATAGTCCTTACTAGGTTGCTTGTAAAAAAAAAAAATGAAACAGCCATCAACTGAAAGGCTTCAGCTTCAGAAAGACTGTGGATAATTGGTTAGTTAAAATAGGACTTCAGAGGCTATCACCTGGATTAAGCCAGCACACTAAGTCAAGAATCGCGTTAGGACTGGAGCTTCTTTTCGAGAACTCCAGTCCCTTCTCCCTGTGGTCAGAAAACTAAATTATAGTAATATATATATACGAAACTGAAACGGTCACATTACTCAGGCGCAAACGCAGTCAGTCGGGGGTTCATGGCAAGATATTTGTCAAATTGATATTTGAATGTTTGGACTGTATGGCACTCTACATCACTTCTAGGCAATTTATTCAATAAGCTGATCACTCTGTTGAAAAAGAAGTGCTCCGCTTCATGTGAATGAAACGTATTTCCAAAAATTGTGTAACCATTATTTCATGTTGATTTGAGTTATCTAGTGTGAAGTACTTATTTGCATCCATGGTGTCATGGCCTTTGATAATTTTAAAAACTTGGATTAGGTCCTCTCTTATTCTGCAGTTTGTCCAAGTAAATAGGTTTAACTCTTTAGTCGTTCCTCATACGGTTTATTTCTTAGTCAGGGATAATTTTAGTTACTCTCCATTGTACTCTCACTAGTTTTTCAATGTCATTTATAATTAGTATGGCAACCAAAACTGAACACAATATTCCAAATGCAGATGAACCAATGAATTATATAAAATGCGTAATTTTGATTTGGATCTACAGTATATCCAAAGATCTCCCAACGAAGCCAATAATTATATATATATATATATATATATATATATATATATTTGTTTTACAACTTCAGCGACTTGTTGGGCAGGTTTTAAATCCCTTGTTATATTTACTCCAAGATCAGTTTCATTATTTACATTTGTTAGTTGAATTTCGTTAATCAAATAGTTTGCGCTTTTATTTTTACTGCCGATGTTGAGCACTTTGCATTAATCTATATTGAAATTCATCTGCCATGTCTGAGCCCAGTTTGATAGCTTGTCGAGAACATTCTGAATATCTTGTATGTACGATGGTGAGTTTACTTTGATTGCAATGTTTGTGTCATCAGCGAATTTGGAGATTCTGTATGATAGCCTATCATCAATATTATTAATATAAATAAGAAATATAATTGGATAGGGAACTGAGCCTTGTGGTACACCGCTTGTAATATTTATCCAATTAAAGGCTTTGCCGTAAATTGCTATTTCTGTTTAAGTTGATGGAGGAGACAAAAGGCAGGTTGCCTGAAGTGAGTGTCTCCCTCAAAGTTAAAAGAGTGGCAGAGCAAATTTCAAGGGACGTTGGAGTTACGAACATTCTACTCGTTGCTTTTGCTCGCTTAGCCAATCCTGAATCTAATGAAGAACAAACCTGTGAATACCGTGAGTTTTAAGTTTTACTATCAGTCTGTTGTAAGGCACTATATCGAATGCTTTTTGGAAATCAGGGTAAACGATGTCAACTCCTTTATCTTTATCATATACATTTAAGATATTGTAGAAAAAGTCAAGGAGGTTTGTCAGACATGAGTGCTTACTTCAGAAACCATGTTGCTAGTCCTATATAAGGATGTAATTTTCTTAATGGCACACAATTATATTTCGGACTAATATTTCGAGCAGCTTGCATATAATTGAGGCAATAGTTGCCAGGCAGGGCTTTATTTCCTTTTTTTTAACCCTCTCGCATTTTTAGGACGCGATCGCGTCCTAACGCCACCCCTCGAAGAGTGCTCGTATGACGCAATCGCGTCATAATGCCACCCGTAAGTTAGAAATATTTGTGGTAAATAAGTTTATAACGCGATTTGGACGCATTTTTGGCAGGTAAGTTAGCCCTCAGTAAGTTACAAAATGAAATATCTGGCAAACCCCTAGCGTCCCTGTGTGAGGAGTGCGGGGCTTTGTTTCACCAGTTGTGAGCCGGCCGCCAGTCTGTGAGGTAGTACTCCCGGATCATTAAATCTCGTCTCGCCTCCATTGCCCGCCATGGAGCGGGTTTCAGGCGGGCAAATCTGGATTATTTATGTACCAAGGGGCAGTGTATCATCAATTTGTGGCTATGTATTTATAATTTATGTATATAACTCGTGATTTGTGACTTTGTGCCTCGTTGTTCGCCTCTCCATAGCCAGCCATGTGGTTTTTAGGTGGCTAGAATGGACCCAGTGGAAGTGTTGTGAACTGTGAATAATAATAGTATTTATATCGTATTCGTAGGGTTTGTGTAGTAAGCATTCGTAGTCACATTCCTAACTTATGTTAGGTTTGTGATTACTAATGTAAGCTAGGCTATACGTGTGCCGTATATATATTGCCTTAAAACATTCATTTTCGCTTGAAAGACCAATATATTTATCAATAAATACTACCTACGAAGTATAATAAAGCTGTAATTACGAAATATAGTTGTGTTTTGCCCATTTTTGGCATTTTTTTTATGCCCAATTTGGGCAATTTTAGTGAATACACAGTTTTATTTGAGTGAAGTAACTAACAGTGAAGTGTGGATAGATTATAACCCAATTTTTTAGACAAAAATGTCACGGTAAGTACAAATATGTCACGGTAAATAGCCTGACATAAAAACATACAAGACTTTTATGCGCCACTGTACACTACACTACAGCAGTGAACCTTTGGACAGCCACAGATGTCTGGGTAAAGTATCTAAGCTAATCCCATAATTACTTGCCCACAGCGGGTCAGCACTCCTTGACCTTTTACCTTTTCCTCACAGCTGGGATATTTTATATGTTTAGGCATGGGCTAGGCCTATCTTTATTTTATATATATATTTATATATATATTCGAGTATTTCTATTGATATTTTATATATAGGCCTATTTTTCTTTATTGGGATTTATTATAGTTTTTATTTATTTTATTTATTTTATTTATAGGCCTATCATTTTATTTTATTTATAATTTTATTTCATATATATATTTTGTTTTGTATTGTTCCTGTTCCCCAGGGTGTCCATGGGACCACCCCCTAGGTCCAGAGCAAGGGCTGGGGCCATAATTGAGTATATTTATAGTTATTTTATATATATTTTTATTTATTATAGTTTTTATTTATTTTATTTATTTTATGTATATCATTTTATTGTATTGATAATTTAATTTAATTTATATATATATATATATATTATTGTTCCTGTTCCCCAGGGTGTCCATGGGACTACCCCCTAGGTCCACAGCAAGGGCAGGGCCCATAATCGAGTATTTATATAGTAATTTTTTATATATTGGGATTTATTATAGTTGTTATTTATTTTATTTATTTTATTTATATTATTTTATTTTATTTATAATTTTATTTCATTTATATATATATTTTTTTATTGTTCCTGTTCCCCAGGGTGTCCATGGGACCACCCCCTAGGTCCAGAGCAAGGGCAGGGCCCATAATCGAGTATACATATAGTTATTTTATATATATTTTTATTTATTATAGTTTTTATTTATTTTATTTATATCATTTTCTTTTATTTATAATTTTATTTCATTTATATATTTGTTTTGTTATTGTTCCTGTTCCCCATGGTGTCCATAGGACCACCCCCTAGGTCCACAGCAAGGGCAGGGTCCATAATCGAGTATTTATATTGTTATTTTATATAAATTTGTAATTATTTGATTTTATTTATTTTATATATAAAGGTATATACCGTATATATATATATCATTTTTTTTCCTTGTCCCCTTCCCTGTTTTGTTGTTCCTGTTCCCCAGGGTGTCCATGGGACTACCCCCTAGGTCCACAGCAAGGGCAGGGCCCATAATCGAGTATTTATATAGTTATTTTATATATATTTTTATTTATTATAGTTGTTATTTATTTTATTTATTTTATTTGTATTGTTTTCTTTTATTTATAATTTTATTTCATTTATATATATATATATATATATTTTATTGTTCCTGTTCCCCAGGGTGTCCATGGACCACCCCCTAGGTCCACAGCAAGGGCAGGGTCCATAATCGAGTATTTCTATTGTTATTTTATATATATTTTTATTTATTTGATTTGATTTATTTTATATATAAAGGTATATACCGTATATATATCATTTTTGTCCTTGTCCCCTTCCCTGTTGTGTTGTTCCTGTTCCCCAGGGTGTCCATGGGACCACCCCCTAGGTCCCGAGCAAGGGCAGGGCCCATAATCGAGTATATATATATATTTATTTTATATATATTTTTATTTATTATAGTTTTTATTTATTTTATTATTATATTTATATAATTGTATTTTATTTATAATTTTATTTCATTTATATATATATATATATATATATATATATTTGTTTTTGTTTTATTGTTCCTGTTCCCCAGGGTGTCCATGGGACTACCCCCTAGGTCCACAGCATTGGCAGGGCCCATAATCGAGTATTTATATAGTTACTTTTTATATATTGGGATTTATTATAGTTGTTATTTATTTTATTTATTTTATTTATATCATTTTATTTTATTTATTATTTTATTTCATTTATATGTTTTTTTTGTTATTGTTCCTGTTCCCCAGGGTGTCCATGGAACCACCCCCTAGGTCCACAGCAAGGGTAGGGCCCATAATCAAGTAGTTATATAGTTATTTTATATATATTTTTATTTATTATAGTTTATATTTATTTTATTTATTTTATTTATATCATTTTATTTTATTTATAATTGTATTTCATTTATATATATATATATATATTTTTATTCTTCCTGTTCCCCAGGGTGTCCATGGGACTACCCCCTAGGTCCACAGCAAGGGCAGGGTCCATAATCGAGTATTTCTATTGATATTTTATATATATATTTATTTATTATAGTTTTTATTTATTTTATTTATATCATTTTCTTTTATTTATAATTTTATTTCATTTATATATTTGTTTTGTTATTGTTCCTGTTCCCCAGGGTGTCCATGGGACCACCCCCTAGGTCCACAGCAAGGGCAGGGTCCATAATCGAGTATTTCTATTGTTATTTTATATAAATTTGTATTTATTTGATTTTATTTATTTTATATATAAAGGTATATACCGTATATATATCATTTGTTTTCCTTGTCCCCTTCCCTGTTGTGTTGTTCCTGTTCCCCAGGGTGTCCATGGGACTACCCCCTAGGTCCACAGCAAGGGCAGGGCCCATAATCGAGTATTTCTAGTTATTTTATATATATTTTTATTTATTATAGTTGTTATTATTTTATTTTTATTTTATTTATATTGTTTTCTTTTATTTATAATTTTATTTCATTTATATATATATTTGTTTATTGTTCCTGTTCCCAGGGTGTCCATGAGACCACCCCCTAGGTCCACAGCAAGGGTAGGGCCCATAATCGAGTATTTATATAGTTATTTTTTTATATATTGGGATTTATTATAGTTTTTATTCATTTTATTAATTTTATTTAAATAATTTTATTTTATTTATAATTTTATTTCATTTATATATATTTTTTTTTATTGTTCCTGTTCCCCAGGGTGTCCATGGGACCACCCCCTAGGTCCAGAGCAAGGGCAGGGCCCATAATCGAGTATATATATAGTTATTTTATATATATTTTTATTTATTATAGTTTTTATTTATTTTATTTATATCATTTTCTTTTATTTATAATTTTATTTCATTTATATATTTGTTTTGTTATTGTTCCTGTTCCCCATGGTGTCCATAGGACCACCCCCTAGGTCCACAGCAAGGGCAGGGTCCATAATCGAGTATTTATATTGTTATTTTATATAAATTTGTAATTATTTGATTTTATTTATTTTATATATAAAGGTATATACCGTATATATATATCATTTTTTTTCCTTGTCCCCTTCCCTGTTGTGTTGTTCCTGTTCCCCAGGGTGTCCATGGGACTACCCCCTAGGTCCACAGCAAGGGCAGGGCCCATAATCGAGTATTTATATAGTTATTTTATATATATTTTTATTTATTATAGTTGTTATTTATTTTATTTATTTTATTTGTATTGTTTTCTTTTATTTATAATTTTATTTCATTTATATATATATATTTTTTTTTTATTGTTCCTGTTCCCCAGGGTGTCCATGGACCACCCCCTAGGTCCACAGCAAGGGCAGGGTCCATAATCGAGTATTTCTATTGTTATTTTATATATATTTTTATTTATTTGATTTGATTTATTTTATATATAAAGGTATATACCGTATATATATCATTTTTGTCCTTGTCCCCTTCCCTGTTGTGTTGTTCCTGTTCCCCAGGGTGTCCATGGGACCACCCCCTAGGTCCAGAGCAAGGGCAGGGCCCATAATCGAGTATATATATATATTTATTTTATATATATTTTTATTTATTATAGTTTTTATTTATTTTATTATTATATTTATATAATTGTATTTTATTTATAATTTTATTTCATTTATATATATATATATATATATATATATATATTTGTTTTTGTTTTATTGTTCCTGTTCCCCAGGGTGTCCATGGGACTACCCCCTAGGTCCACAGCATTGGCAGGGCCCATAATCGAGTATTTATATAGTTACTTTTTATATATTGGGATTTATTATAGTTGTTATTTATTTTATTTATTTTATTTATATCATTTTATTTTATTTATTATTTTATTTCATTTATATGTTTTTTTTGTTATTGTTCCTGTTCCCCAGGGTGTCCATGGAACCACCCCCTAGGTCCACAGCAAGGGTAGGGCCCATAATCAAGTATTTATATAGTTATTTTATATATATTTTTATTTATTATAGTTTATATTTATTTTATTTATTTTATTTATATCATTTTATTTTATTTATAATTGTATTTCATTTATATATATATATTTTTGTTTTTATTCTTCCTGTTCCCCAGGGTGTCCATGGGACTACCCCCTAGGTCCACAGCAAGGGCAGGGTCCATAATCGAGTATTTCTATTGATATTTTATATATATATTTATTTATTATAGTTTTTATTTATTTTATTTATATCATTTTCTTTTATTTATAATTTTATTTCATTTATATATTTGTTTTGTTATTGTTCCTGTTCCCCAGGGTGTCCATGGGACCACCCCCTAGGTCCACAGCAAGGGCAGGGTCCATAATCGAGTATTTCTATTGTTATTTTATATAAATTTGTATTTATTTGATTTTATTTATTTTATATATAAAGGTATATACCGTATATATATCATTTTTTTTTCTTGTCCCCTTCCCTGTTGTGTTGTTCCTGTTCCCCAGGGTGTCCATGGGACTACCCCCTAGGTCCACAGCAAGGGCAGGGCCCATAATCGAGTATTTATATAGTTATTTTATATATATTTGTATTTATTATAGTTGTTATTTATTTTATTTATTTTATTTATATTGTTTTCTTTTATTTATAATTTTATTTCATTTATATATATATTTGTTTATTGTTCCTGTTCCCAGGGTGTCCATGAGACCACCCCCTAGGTCCACAGCAAGGGTAGGGCCCATAATCGAGTATTTATATAGTTATTTTTTTATATATTGGGATTTATTATAGTTTGTATTCATTTTATTAATTTTATTTAAATAATTTTATTTTATTTATAATTTTATTTCATTTACATATATATTTTTTTATTGTTCCTGTTCCCCAGGGTGTCCATGAGACCACCCCCTAGGTCCACAGCAAAGTTAGGGCCCATAATCGAGTATTTATATAGTTATTTTTTATATATTGGGATTTATTATAGTTTTTATTTATTTTATATATTTTATTTATATTGTTTTATTTTATTTATAATTTTATTTCATTTATATATTTTTTGTTTATTGTTCTTGTTCCCCAGGGTGTCCATGGGACCACCCCCTAGGTCCACAGCAAGGGCAGGGTCCATAATCGAGTATTTATATTGTTATTTTATATATATTTTCATTTATTTGATTTGATTTATCTTATATATAAAGGTATATACCGTATATATATCATTTTTTTCCTTGTCCCCTTCCATGTTGTGTTGTTTCTGTTCCCCAGGGTGTCCATGGGACCACCCCCTAGGTCCACAGCAAGGGCAGGGCCAATAATCGAGTATTTATATAGTTATTTTATATATATTTTAATTTATTATAGTTGTTATTTATTTTATTTATTATATTTATATTGTTTTCTTTTATTTATAATTTTATTTCATTTATATATTTTGTTTCTTATTGTTCCTGTTCCCCAGGGTGTCCATGGGACCACCCCCTAGGTCCACAGCAAGGGCAGGGCCCATAATCGAGTATTTATATAGTTATTTTATATATATTTTTATTTATTATAGTTGTTATTTATTTTATTTATTTTATTTATATTGTTTTTTTTTATTTATAATTTTATTTCATTTATATATATATATTTGTTTATTGTTCCTGTTCCCCAGGGTGTCCATGGGACCACCCCCTAGGTCCACAGCAAGGGCAGGGCCCATAATCGAGTATATATATAGTTATTTTATATATATTTTTATTTATTATAGTTTTTATTGATTTTATTATTTTATTAAGCTACCTATACTGCTGTTTGCGGATGATACAGTTCTGATGAGTGATAATGAATGGGAGTTGCAGGGTCTGGTAAATGAGTTTGGAACAGTGTGCGAAAAACGGAATTTGAAGGTAAATACGGGGAAGAGCAAGGTTATGGTCTTCGAAAGGGGTGAAGTCACAGAGTGTGAGGTGAAGCTGAACGGTCAGGCTATGGAGATCGTCAACTCTTTAAGTATCTGGGCAGTGTGTTGAGTAAAGATGGGACTATGGATGAAGAGGTGCGGGAGAGGGTACAACAGGGGAAGAGGGTTGTAGGAACGCTAAAAGCAGTAACAAGAAATAGGGTGGTCAGTATGGAAGTGAAGAAGTCCTTGCATGACAGTGTGGTAATCCCGACACTGACTTACGGAAGCGAAGCATGGACGTTGGTTGAGAGACTCAGACCAAGAGTGAGAGCAGTGGAAATGAATTACTTAAGGAGTGCGTGCGGAGTTATATGGAGGGATAGACAGACTAATGAGGAAGTAAGAAGGAGGTGTGGTGTGGAGGTAGATGTGCTGGAAAGTGTGAAAAGGAACAACTTGAGATGGTTCGGCCATATGGAACGTATGGAAAGCGAGAGAATGACTAAGAGGGTGTATGAGAGCGAGGTGGAGGGACAGAGGGGGAGAGGTAGACCGAATATGAGGTGGAAGGATGGAGTGAGGAAGTACAGGTCGTTCGCCAGGTGCATCTCGTTCATCAGCAATAGATAGATAGATAGATAGATTATTTTATTTATATAATTTTATTTTATTTATAATTTTATTTCATTTATATATATATATATTTTTTTTTTATTGTTCCTGTTCCCCAGGGTGTCCATGGGACTACCCCCTAGATCCACAGCAAGGGCAGGGCCCATAATCGAGTATTTATATAGTTATTTTGTATATATTGGGATTAATTATAGTTGTTATTTATTTTATTTATTTTATTTGTATCACTTTATTTTATTTATTATTTTATTTCATTTATATGTTTTTTTTTGTTATTGTTCCTGTTCCCCAGGGTGTCCATGGAACCACCCCCTAGGTCCACAGCAAGGGTAGGGCCCATAATCAAGTATTGATATAGTTATTTTATATATATTTGTATTTATTATAGTTTATATTTATTTTATTTATTTTATTTATATCATTTTATTTTATTTATAATTGTATTTCATTTATATATATATTTTTGTTTTATTCTTCTTGTTCCCCAGGGTGTCCATGGGACTACCCCCTAGGTTCACAGCAAGGGCAAGGTCCATAATCGAGTATTTCTATTGTTATTTTATATATATTTGTATTTATTATAGTTTTTATTTATTTTATTTATATCATTTTCTTTTATTTATAATTTTATTTCATTTATATATTTGTTTTGTTATTGTTCCTGTTCCCCAGGGTGTCCATGGGACCACCCCCTAGGTCCACAGCAAGGGCAGGGTCCATAATCGAGTATTTCTATTGTTATTTTATATAAATTTGTATTTATTTGATTTTATTTATTTTATATATAAAGGTATATACCGTATATATATAATTTTTTTCCCTTGTCCCCTTCCCTGTTGTGTTGTTCCTGTTCCCCAGGGTGTCCACGGAACTACCCTCTAGGTCCACAGCAAGGGCAGGGCCCATAATCGAGTATTTATATAGTTATTTTATATATATTTGTATTTATTATAGTTGTTATTTATTTTATTTATTTTATTTATATTGTTTTCCTTTATTTATAATTTTATTTAATTTATATATATATTTTGTTATTGTTCCTGTTCCCCAGGGTGTCCATGAGACCACCCCCTAGGTCCACAGCAAGGGTAGGGCCCATAATCGAGTATTTATATAGTTATTTGTTATATATTGGGATTTATTATAGTTTTTATTTATTTTATATATTTTATTTATATTGTTTTATTTTATTTATAATTTTATTTCATTTATATATTTTTTGTTTATTGTTCCTGTTCCCCAGGGTGTCCATGGGACCACCCCCTAGGTCCACAGCAAGGGCAGGGTCCATAATCGAGTATTTCTATTGTTATTTTATATATATTTTTATTTATTTGATTTGATTTATTTTATATATAAAGGTATATACCGTATATATATCATTTTTTTTCCTTGTCCCCTTCCCTGTTGTGTTGTTCCTGTTCCCCAGGGTGTCCATGGGACCACCCCCTAGGTCCACAGCAAGGGCAGGGCCAATAATCGAGTATTTTTATAGTTATTTTATTTATATTTTAATGTATTATAGTTGTTATTTATTTTATTTATTATATTTATATTGTTGTCTTTTATTTATAATTTTATTTCATTTATATATTTTGTTTCTTATTGTTCCTGTTCCCCAGGGTGTCCATGGGACCACCCCCTAGGTCCACAGCAAGGGCAGGGCCCATAATCGAGTATTTATATAGTTATTTTATATATATTTTTATTTATTATAGTTGTTATTTATTTTATTTATTTTATTTATATTGTTTTCTTTTATTTATAATTTTATTTCATTTATATATATATTTGTTTATTGTTCCTATTCCCCAGAGTGTCCATGGGACCACCCCCTAGGTCCACAGCAATGGCAGGGCCCATAATCGAGTATTTCTATTGTTATTTTATATATATTTTTATTTATTTGATTATATTTATTTTATATATAAAGGTATATACCGTATATATATAATTTTGTTTTCTTGTCCCCTTCCCTGTTGTGTTGTTCCTGTTCCCCAGGGTGTTTGGCCAAAGAGCCCCAAGGTATAAATATATTCTTATAATGCCATACTATGACTACGTCATGGTGTTCCCCCATTTGAATTACAAAATGCGGAACTATACCGTCATGAATCCATTATACTCACGTCATCTGGAATCGGATAATGCAAAACTATGACTACGTCATGGTGAACTATACCAACGTCATATGGATCCAGTGATGGCAAACTTGTGTCATGACAACTATCAACGTCAATTACGTTTTTCCTTTATTTCCATTTCTTGGTTTCAGCATCGTAAGCTAACTACTGCCTGCCGCCATACGCCAGCCTACCGCCATACGCCAGCCTACCGCCATATGCCAGCCTGCTGCCGTACGCCAGCCTACCGCCATACGCCAGCTGCCATGTCGGACAAGAGGGATAATAAGAAACGTTTGCGGGACTCCCAGCTGGAGGATGTAGTGAACCCGGTGCTGGACCTGACGACGACGGACGAGACGGCGAGCGAGAGTGAGTTGGACGAGTGGTCTGACGATGAGGATTGGGCTTCACCTCCGCCCAAGCGACTCCGCCTCGACGCCCCCGCCTCAGCCGGTCCACCACCAGCCCCAGCAACGACGGACGACCCACCACCACCACGACCAACTGAACCAGCCCCAGCGGATCCACCACCACCATCCATCCCTTCCCATCCCATCCCATCTACATCTCATCCCATCCCATCTACATCTCATCCCATCCATAACATCGCTGATTACCTCCTACCATCACCCAACTTCCCCCAACTTCCCATGTCACCTCTTCCATCCACCTCGCGTGGCAGTGCCTCATCCTTGCTTCCAGCAGGATCACCAGCCCGCAGCCCACACCTGTTTGCTACGCTACTTGCTGTGGGCACTTTGAATGCCCCGCCTTCGCATGTCATGGGAACGGTCACCCCCGCAGTGACCCCCTTCAGCGACACACCGTTGACCCCCTCGACATTTGTTCTGCCTGAGCATCGAGCCGCAATGCATGCTGAGGTTGCTGAAACCGCAGTGCGTGCTCAGGTTGTTGCTGAGGTGCCGGCACAGCGTTAAATCCTCCAGCAGCAATCGAGGAGCTTCTTCCCCAAAGGTTTCCTCTTCACCGTTCACCAACTGGTACAACTGCACCAGGTTCACCAGCTCCACACCTTTCACCAGCTGGTGCAGCTGCACCAGGTTCACCAGCTCCACACCTTTCACCACTTGGTGCTGCACCAGGTTCACTGGCTTCTGCATCATCTGATGCAGAAGCCCCCCCCCCACTCAACCCCTCGACCTACCACCTATGCCACGCCGGAGGCCAGGTCCCCATAGGGGGGCAGGTGTTAGGCCCAGGGGCCGCAGAGGTGTTCCTCGCAGTGGTCCTCGCGGTGGTCGTGACCGTGCTCGCAATCCTGCCCCCGATCGTGATGCCGGTTGGACCGACACCCCCTTCGACCCCCAGACTGATCTGTTCTCAGGGACCCCTGGCATGCAGGTTCCAAAGCCGGTGACTCCTCTCCAGTTCTTCCAGCTCTTCTTCACAAGGGAGATGCTGCAATACCTGGAATTGGAGACAAATGCTTACGCCAAGTTCGTTGACGGAGCAGCCGCTTTTTGGTACCTGTTTGGTGAGGAGGAAATGGCCAAATTCCTTGGCCTGTACTTCCTCATGGGCATCACCAAGATTACTTCTCTGAGTCACTACTGGCGTTCAACTGTCCTTCACGACTACCCAGTATTTCGGAGAACAATGAGTAGGGCTAAGTTTCTAGCCTTGTTGAAGTATTTCCATGCTTTCAACAACAAGGCAGTCTGCAGGCAGAACAAGGACAGGCTTGTGAAGGTTCGGACGGTGATGGAATACCTACTTGAAGGCTTCAAGCTGGCATACATCCCCGCCGAAAAGCTGTCCCTTGACGAAGGCAGCCTTGGATAGAAGGGTCGCCTTTCATTCAAGGTTTACAACCCAATGAAGCCGACGAAGTACGGTGTCAAGCTGTACATCCTGGCAGAGGCGTTGACTGGCTATGTGTGGGACTTTCGGGTCTACACCGGTCCGGGTACATCTCTCCAGGAGACGGTGGAGGGTCTCACGGAGTCCTTCAGAGGCCACGGGTACAGGCTGTACATGGACAACTATTACAACTCAGTTGACCTGTGCCAGCAAATGCTCACACACAACATCTATGTGTGTGGCACCCTGCGCCTTGTACGAGGAGCTCCTAAGCGGTTGTGCGACATTGCTAAAGCAAAACAGCTTGAACTCAATGCGATATTAGCAATGAACAACGGCTTAACCATGGTCCTACTTTGGCGAGACAAGCACATCGTCAACATGGTGTCCACTTTCCACAACCAGGACACCATCCCGAAGCTTGTCAGTTTCAAAGAGAAGGACCAACAGGGCAAGTGGCGTCGTGGACAGAGGGAGATCTTCAAACCTGTTTGCGTTGAAGACTACAACATCCACATGGGTGGGGTGGATCACTTCGACCAGATGGTCCAGTACTACCCCATCCAGTGAAGGACGGTCAAGTTGACAAAGAAGATCACCTTCTACTTCATCCAAATGACCCTCTTCAACGCCATGTCCTGTACAGGAAGTGCTACCCAAGGAAGAAGATGACCTTGCTGGACTTCCAGGTGCACATCTGTACTTCCTTGCTGCACTTCAACCCTGCAGAGTGGCCTATGTCGGGCAGGCCAGTCCACCGAGCACAAGATCTGCCGCGTGACCAGCGTGAGCCACAGAGGCATGCACGCAGGCAACGGCAACCCGGTGGATCATCTGGGTCGTCCGACGACAACCATCCAGACTCCCCAGGCCCTGCTGCTCCTGACAACACTCCACCCTCTCCTGTTGCTGCTCCTGGTGGAGGCGTTGAGAGGGCACCACGTCTCGATGTCCCCTCCCCACCACCAGAACCAGATGATGCTGCTGCTGATGCTGCTGCTCCGGGGGGAAACTATGTCCTGGTTCAACCCCCCGTGGTACTATCACCTGATGCAGCTGCTGCTGGTGACGATGGGGAAGCAGCTTTTGAAGCTGCCAACCAACCGCCACCAGTACTGGAAGCAGCAGGAGCGGTGAGAGTCCAGAGACCTCGACCTGGAGTGGTCCCAAGGCCCCGTCCTATTGTTCTGAACCATGTCCGGTTGAACAGGGCCTTGGACCATTCTCGGCAGAGGATTCCGGCCAAGAAGCGACTCCGTTGCTATTACTGCAAAGTAATGAACGGCATTCGCAAGGACACAAGCTTCCGCTGCACGACTTGCACGGTTGCCCTGTGCATTGACGTCAACAACTGCTTCAACCTTTTCCATCGTCACAATGCAGGTGTCCTATAGTCAGGAGCCATGTGCAATCATTCATTCATTGATTCATTCATTTCTCTTCTCCATTTCTCTTCTTCATTCACCCACCTTCATTCACCCACCTTCATTCACCCACCGACATTCACCCACACATTCACCCACCGACATTCACCCACCGACATTCACCCACCTACATTTACCCACCTTCATCATCAAAGTGGATATAGGCCTCCTGGGGAAACCACTCTAAACAAATAACGAGTCAAATGCAGTACCTCCTAGGGTGGCTTGGAAATCTGCATATTTCTGTGGTTTGACACCTTGTATATATCTATCTATATATATATATATATATATATATACATTTATGACACCTTGTATTTATTTATATATATATATATATATATATATATATATATATATATATATATATATATTATGACATTATATATATATATATATATATATATATATATATATATATATATATATATATATATGACACTTGTATATATATATATATATATATATATATATATATATATATATATATATATATATATATATATATATTACTTTATTTGTGTGTACAATAGAATTATTTCTGAATTTATTACTTGATGATAACCTGGCTTTCTTGTTTTGTTTTTTCAGTGTCAACCCAGGAGCCATTTCCCTTCTCGTTGGAAAGGGTTGTGGCCCTATCAGGTAAGTAAAATTGACAACCTTCATGACTGACATGTCTTCTATGAACATTATACAATTATTGGCAAGGAAAATTATATACAAGTGTTGTATATTGTGGCAAAGATAAACAACTGTATAAACATTCTCATTTATTTACAAAACAATAACAGTGCATGGAAACAATTGCGCATAGCTCGCGAACCAATTACGCTATAGTATTTTTGTTTTCACCAGTAGAAAGAGCATAATTTTCCGATGACGGTGATATAAACAGTTATATACGTATCCGAGCAAATAAACCAACGCCGAGGTGGGGAACAGCTCGGAACCCGGCTAGCATCGGCGGAAAAGAGACGGGTGAAGCGTAAATATTCGCATTTTGGCTCTTCATTTCAAATATTCATAGCGCAAAAAGTATTTGTCCTAGGAACTTCTAGTTTGTTTTATACTCATCAGCATTATTTGCCGTATTCATACAGCCTAAATTTAAAACCATACACTTCGTAGCAACGAAATCAATCGAAAATTTTATAAACCATATAAATCAAAATCATTTTGTTTTCTCTTTCGGTCACTGCTTGAGAAATATTGAAGATAAACAATTTCTGTTTTCAGATTTGGAAAGAGGAGAAAAAATACCATTATTTGAGCAAAACAAAATATATGGTCATCACTCACAATTTAGAGCTAGGACGGTGTGAAGACAATTGCATGGGAAATAATTGTATTCCGGACTCATTTACACTTTCATATTTCGATTTATTTACATTTTTGTTTGTTTTATCATGTACTATAAATATTCCTCTTTCCATTGACATATGATACATCACAATAAACAGCATTCTGGTGGATGGAAATCGAGAAAAATGTAAGGCTTCGACAACACTCATGAGCCAAATTCAAGACCCAAAATACATGTCAAGCGCCTCCTCGGACTTACTGGGACTTAAAATGTCGCAAGGAGTTAATACTTGTTGGATGAAAATACAGAAAAACACAAGGCTTCGAAAACTCACCCAGCCTGATATTTCATGGCAAATTAGAGAAGGCCTTACCATAAGTTACATATTTAAGTTACCGAATGCGAGAGGGTTAAATGGGCATTACGTTAGCTAATTTCCATTCTTTGGTGACTTTATTGTTTGTTTTGATTTGTTAAATCCAGTAGAAGGGTTAGTGGTTTTGAGATGTCATATTTTACTTCTTTAATAACTGTTGGCGGAAATGTGTCAGGTCCACAGGATGTATTGGATTTTAGCTTTGATATTGCATCAAAGATGTCTGCATTTGTAATGTCAATGTTGCATTGGGCATTGCAGTTGTTAATTTGAACTGACCGAATATGAGGGGAAAAAAATGGGGAATGAGCCTGAGTAAATAGATAGATAGAATATGAGGAACAGAGTAACTTAATGTCTTCCTCAGCAAACACTGGTGATAAAAATTGACTGAGAGTGTTGCTTATATGAGTTACATCATCAATAAATTCCCCTTCTTCGTCAACTAGGGGACCAATTGTCGAAGTAACTACACATTTATATTTGGTATAACTATAAAACTGTTTGGGATTTGACTTGCTTAAATTCGCAATATGTTGTGCATACCTTTTGTTTGCTCTGTTTTGCATTTCTTTGCTTTACGACGAAGATTGGTGAAATGTTCCCTATCATTTTGACATTTGGTCCAGTAGAATGCTTCATGGGCGAGTATCATTGCTGCTAGACAATCTTTGATTTCCTTGTTCCAATTGGTAGAATTGAGGATGTTTTTCAGCTTGTTGAAGAACATTGAGCGATGATCGTTTGAACTAAATTCATCGCCTATAAAATTTGGTTTACTAAATCATTTCTCGTTGTGAGGATGAGAATATTGAATAGTGTTGCCAAGCTTGGGGGAGTTGACAAACTGATATAGTGAAATTGCAAGTACATTTCTAAAAAGATCTTGTCCTGTGTGTGAGGTTATGGGTTCGCCCCATTTAATGATTGGCAAATTGAAATCACCAATAATTACTTAATTTTTATTATTACTTATCGCTACTATTTAGATGTACAATTCTGAATAGATAGTTGATGATTGGGCAGGGGGTCGGTAAATTAGTCCCAAGATTACCTTGTTTTGTGATTTATTTTTTAGATTAATGTATATTTCATCAATATGATTTATTGTCTGAATGGAGGCCATTACAGAATAATGAGGCTGCTTGTAACAAACTACCGATCCTATATGAAAACAGGAATGGATAGCACAGTGTAAATTGGTGCTATTTGTTTGTAAATGCAATTAATCAGGGGTAAAGAGCGATATATTTATATAGGCGAGTTTTGAAAGTTTGAAATGTACTACACTCAATCACATGACTAGGTAGTCCATTCCATAAGTTTACCACTCGATTAAAAGAGAAATGCTTTGCCTCATTTGAGTGAAAAGGTTTTCCAATTATCTTACAACCATTTCCTCTTGCGTAATTTGAGGGATCAATTGTGAACTATTTATTGACATCCAAAGTGTCAATACATTTAATAATTTTAAACAATTGAATAAAGTCCTCTATTAGCCTGCGCTTTGTTAAACTAAAAATAATTAACTCTTTTAACCCTTGTCTATCGGGGCCCGACTTAAGTCCGTATCGAAAAATTTGGACTATGTGGCGGGGCCCGACTTAAGTCCGAGTGCAATTTTGGCGCAATATTGGCTCTGAGAAAGAGACGAGTGACTGGAGGAGCATGGGTTACCTCATGACCGCTCGCCACGGCCGCCGTGGTCCTACTGAGATTTACTCCACTTACATCCACCCTCACTCCCTCGCTACATACGTAATTATATAAAGAAATTACCGTATTTTAGCGATTTTGCCTTTCGGTTGTACGATCATTGCACGACAACCAGTGATCGTAGAAGGATGGTTCGGGTGTCATTGGAAAGCTCAATTTACGCCCTTTCAGGGATGCATACTTGCATTACGCTCTGGGTCTTCTTTATGCATGAAAAAGAGCACGGAATCAACCCCATTTATGGTAAAAAAAAAACGCTGAGCGCCACAGTGAAATATACTCCACCACCCACTCATAAGGTGTTAAACCTTCTTCGTATGATTTGCTTCTTAGTCAAGAAATCATTTTTGTTACACTCCCCTATATTATCTCCAATGTATTTATATTCTATTGATAATATGGACACCAAAATTGTACACAGTATTCCAGATGAGGGCGTATCAAAGAATTATTTGAAATGATAATAACATATTCTGAATTTTGTATTCAAAGGATCTTCCAATGAAGCCAATTATTGTGTTTGCATTCTTATGTACTTCGGTAAATTGTAAGCTGGGTTTTAAATTATTATTATTTTATTTTTATATTTTTTTCTATGTGATTGAGGCAGGGAAAAGGCAGACTTGCCTATAGCGAGTGCCTCCCCCATAGTTGAAAGAGTGACAGGGCCAAAATCAAGGGACGATCGAGCCAAAATGCCTGGACACACAGAGTTTGAAGCAATTTAAGTCATAGGAAGAGGGAAAGACTGATTCTGGGAGAGAGTTCCAGAGCTCAGCTGTTGAGTAGAAGAAAGTTTGAGAGTAACATTTCACTCTTAGGTTAGAAAGTTGCACAGAGTAGGGGTGGGATTGAGTTGCAAGACAGGTACCACGTGCCCTACGTAAAGGAGGTGGTATGCACTGGGAAAGCTCTGAGGAACACTGATTATTATAGTAGTGATAGAATAGCGAGAGAGATGCAACATTGCGGCGGAGAGAGAGAGATTGCAGAGAGTTGGTGAGTGGACGGGAGTTAATGATACGAAAGGCCTTCCTTTCAACTTTGTCTAGGAGAGCGGTGTGAGAGGAACCTCCCCACACATGTGAACAATACTCAATACAAGGACGCACTATGCCCCTGTACAGAGCAAGAAGCTGTGCTGGGGAAAAGAACCCCCTAAGGCGGTTGAGCACACCCAACTTCTGGGAGGCTGCCTTAGCAAGACTGGTAATATGATCCTTCCAAATGAGAGCAGAAGAAAAAGAGACACCAAGAATATTGAGAGAAGATGAAGGGTTGATTTTTGTATTGTTGAAGAATAAGGGATAGTCCGCTGGGAGATCCTGACAGGTAGATAGATGGAGAAATTGGGTTTTGGAAGCATTAAAGGTAACAAGGTTTTCTCTGCCCCAATTGGAGATAGTATTTAGATCAGAATTTAAGAGTTCTATGGCTTCATTACGTTTGTCGTTAAGGGATTGCTGGCTGGGGCGTTCTGAAAAACTAATGGAGTAGTGTAAGGTTGAGTCGTCTGCGTATGAATGGATGGGAATTAAGGTACAGTTAAGGAGATCATTTATACAAATTAGAAAGAGAATAGGGGATAGGACAGAGCCCTGAGGAACACCAGAGTTTATAGGGTGAGGAAGTGAAAAATGGCCATCCACAACCGCGGCTATGGAACGGCCGGAAAGGAAATTAGAGACAAAGGCACAGATGGAGGGATAGAAACCGAAGGAGGGTAGTTTAGAAATTAAAGATTTGTGCCAGACTCTATCGAAAGCTTTCGATATGTCTAGTGCAATAAAAAAAGTCTCACCGAAGTCCCGAAAGGAGGATGACCAAGAGTTAGTAAGATATGAAAGAAGATCACCAGTAGAGCGACCCTTAAGGAAGCCATACTGGCGATCTGAGAGCAGATTTTGAGAAGAGAAATGCTTAAGAAATTTGGAAGCAGGAATAGTTTCAAAAACTTTAGAAAGACAAGAGATGAGAGCAATTGGACGATAGTTGGAGGGTTGAGAGTGGTCACCCTTCTTTGGGACAGGTTGAATGTGAGCAAACTTCCAGCATGAAGGGAAGACGTTAGAGGATAGACAGAGACGAAAGAGTTTTCCTAGGCAGGGAGTCAGCACGGAAGTACAGGTTTTGAGAACAACAGGAGGAACACCGTCCGGACCGTACGCCTTATTAGTGTTAAGCCCAGAGAGGGTAGGAAGTACATCTTTAGAAGAGATTAGGATATTAGGCACAAGTAAGAGAGAGGAGGGTGGAGAGGGAGGAATAGCACCGGAATCATCCAAGGTGGAGTTTCTAGCAAAAGTTTGAGCGAAGAGTTTAGCTTTGTCAGAGGAAGAAGTGATGGTTGTACCATCAGGGTGGGAAAGGGGAGGGAAAGACGAGGAAGAGAAATTGTTGGAGAGGTGTTTGGCTAGATGCCAGAAAGCTTGGGAAGAGCTAGAATTGGATAGTTCAGTGCATTTATTATTGATGAAAGAGTGTTTGGCAAGTCGAAGAACAGATTTGGCTTGATTCCGGGCAGAAACATAGGAAGAATGAGAGTCTTGAGTTTTAAGGTGACGGTACCGTTTGAATGCTTCCTCCTTATTGGGGACAGCAGTAGAACAGGCGTGAGTAAACCAAGATTTTTTAGCATTAGTCTGAGAGAAAGAGAATGGAATGTATGCTTCCATGCCCGATAGGATTACCTCGGTAATGCGTTCAGCACTCTCCGAGGGTCCCCGGCCACGGAAGCAGAAATCATTCCATGGGAAATCAAAGAAGTACTGCCGGAGAGCCTCCCAGTCGGCAGCGCCAAAGTGCCACAAGCGCCGCCGGCTAGGAGGATCGGGTGGCCATACTGGAGAGATAGGACAGGTGACAGAGATAAGTTTATGGTCGGAGGAGCCCAAAGGAGAGAAAAGATCGACAGTATAAGAAGAAGGGTTAGAAGTTAGAAACAAGTCAAGAATGTTGGGCCGATCTCCGATGCGATCCAGGATACGGGTGGGTTGCTGAACTAACTGCTCTAGGTCATTTATGATAGAAAAGACGTAGGCTTGTTCACCAGGTGGATCAGTAGTGTGAGAGTTGATATTGTTACTCCTAAGTCGATATCTGTATCACTGTTTTTGAGTTGACTACCATTCATTAAGTAGTTTGAGTCTTCATCTTTGTGTCCTATATGTAGTATTTTACATGTATCGGTACTGATACTCATTTTCCAAGTTTGGGCCTCATTCCTGAATGTTTAGGAACACATTTGCGAGTTTTTACACATTGGACAAACCCTTCAAATTATAAGATTTGAGTGGGTGAGCGTCAGAGGGTTGATATTTATGATGATGAAACTAATAGTAACACATATTATATATATTTGATTATTATATATGCTGTGTATACTTTTATCTCTTATTTTGCTTTGTTTGTCTCCAGTTTTGTTTGCTCTGATGATTTCGACATTGAAATCTAATATTATGACCATCATTGTTACTATTATTTATATATATATACAGTATATGCGCACACGCACACTCTCATGCAAGTACACATGCATGCACGAATCTCTTCCATAACTATATATAGTGTATTGAAATATTAGTGTACTGGAAGGCCCATATCAATTTTGAGTGGTTATGATTGTTATGATTGGAAAGTGAACAGTGTGTATATATATATAAATAATTGTAGAAATATAACTATCTGGCCGAGGAAATTCATTGTTATTTTAATCTCTCACGCTAATCTGTAATTCATAGCTATGAAACTCAAAACAAAAATAATAAAACAAATATAATGTACACTATTTACAGCGCGGGTGTACTTTGTTATTTTTAGTAAGAATCAATGATTACTATGATCTTATGATGTATTGTGGGTTTTCTTATGGTATTTTCCTAGAATGGGCTTTTCTCTTTCTTTGGATGTTTAATACAATATTGTAGACACAAATATTGTGGGTGAAAACTAATTATAAATAATCATTTTCGGTCATGGCGCCATGTTATGATCACAAGCATAAGCAAACCATCGTTCATGACTAACAAATCTCCTTGACGTTTTTCATAATAGATTTAATGTGTATGACGAAAGTAAAGCCACTGACATTGTCTATTTTGATTTCCAGAAAGCCTTAGCAAAAGTTACCCACAACCGTCTCTTGATTAAATGTATAGCTCATATCATAGAAAGGTTTGTACTTTGATGGATTGAAAATTGGCTAGACAGGCGTAAGCAGCGAGTTGTAATGCATGGTAATGCTTCGGATTGGAAACATGTCGTAAGTGATGTGCCCCAGGGCTCAGTACTCAAACCTGCTCTTATCTTGATTTACATCAATGACATCGATGATGATCTTTCATATACAATTTAAAATGTTGTCAACGATGCCAAAATTGCAAACTTAGTAGTATCTTCCTTGCATTTTCAGCAGATCCAAAAATAATTTAGGTTAATTATCAAATTGGGCTGAAATTTATTAAATTATTTTAATACTGATATATGTAAACTAATGCATATAGAGTACAAAAATGACAAATCAAACTACTCTATTAATGGTGGTCAATTCATAGGTGGTGATAAAGAAACTGACTAAGAAGTTACAATATCAAACAATTTAAAACCCAGCTAACAATGTATCGAGGTAGTTAACCCTTACTGTACCAATGATGGCGAATCGCTGTCAGTAATAAAGTCACTCGTCAGTACCAGCAACGGAAGAACGCCGTCAGTACTATGCTGTAGTTGTAACTGCCCGTATCGAGCGGTACCAGATACCGTGACTTGTGTGCGCTGTTTTGAGACCTTGGCAACACTTCTCAGCTTATATTCAAGGTCTCACAGCCTAAGTGCCACACTTGACTTGCATTAGGCGAGGCGTGCGGACGAGTTTTCGGCGATTGTTTATACTTTTATGATTTTTGTTGGCCTGGGTGCCTCTTTTTTTTTTGTAATTTAATAAATATGTGTTCATTTCCTCCTTTCCCTTTTTTGTGGCAGAGTAGGTGTCTCTGCCCTTTTGTTTGCTTTTTCCTTGCTTTTTTACCTCTGTGAGAGGTCTGGGCCTGAAATGACAGGGTCGGGCTCCCCGATACGAGGATTTAGAGGAGTGAGTAAACATTAATTTTTCCTCCCCTTCTTCTGGCGTCCGCGGTGCGTTTAACACTTCCCCCTTCTGGGGAAGTGGGATGGATCCCGATCCTCCCTCCCCTACCAGGTGAAGGGATGTCCCTCCTGATCCTCCCCATAAACTGCCTGTGATCACTCCCGAAAATGCTTCCTTTGTGACGCTTTATACTACTGGTTCGGTGTCCCTTGCGAGCATCAATCCCTTCTTGATCAAGAAGGTGATTGATGGTTGGGTTGGGACAGTGGACCAGGTCAAGAAGCGTGCTAGTGGGGACCTTGTTAAAACGAATAATGCTTCCCAGGTTAATGACTTACTCTAGTTACGAAAATGTCATTGCTACGTTGTATCTGCGCAGATCCCTGTGTCAATGAATTCCTGCAAGGGGGTGACCTATTGTTGGGATTTCTTGTCCATGTCTGAGCAGGACATTGTCGATGAAATGGCCGATCAGTTTGTCGTTGGCGCGAGATTTATTACTCGTTTTACAAATGGGGAACGTGTACAGACTCCCACGGTTGTTTTGACTTTTGATATGGCCAAACTCCCCGATGCTGTTCATGTAGGTTACGAATATTGCCCAGTTAGAGTATTCATCCCTAACCCTTTGCGTTGTTTTAAATGCCAGTAATTTAGGCACACTAAAGAAACTTGCCGTTCTCCCCAGGTTGTTCGTGAACGTTGTGGTGGACGGGGTCATGAGTCTGTAAGGTGCACTGAGACAGCTAAGTGTGTAAACTATGCAGGTGTTCACTCTTCTTCCTCTCGGGATTGCCGAGAGGTCTGTACAGTCAAGGCCACTACGGGGTCTCGTTTTTCGAAGCTAGGAAGAAGGTGGAGGAGGTGCATGCAACTCCTCGGCCGGATGTTTATTATGCTTCGGCAGCGGGCTCTCGGCCTCAGATAAGCTCTGTAGGGACTCAGACTTGTTCTGTGTCTACCCAGACTGATCCTCTTCCTCCTGCTACTCCTGTTCAGTCTCAGCCACCTCTTGCCCACTGTTCCTCCTCTACTTCTACCTCTGTTTCTATTGCTCACACTGACTCTACCACTTTAACTATTTCTCCCGCTTCCACTGACTCTACCGCTACCTCAGTATCTGACTCTCCTACTCCTTCTCCCTCTTCTCCTGTTGCTTCATCCTCTGCTTCTGCTTCTGCCTCAGTGCGGGACAAATCCTTTTATTCCCACGCTGCTGCTTCTTCTCCTCCCCCTCCTACTGGGAAGAATGGCAAGTCTGATATGAATAAAGTCAATCTTACCCCCCTCAGCAGTCAGTCTTATACGCACGTCATCCCGTCTCCGGCTCCCTCAAGGGAGGCCTCCCGGCCTCACCTGGGGGGTCTACGGAGAGGATGGAGGTTGGCTTGCCAGCCCGGTTCCCCTTCATACTAAGAAGAAGAGTAAAAAATCTAAGCACGCTGGGCATCCCAATCACTCTTAAACCATGGAGTACAAGATACTTCAGTGGAACTGTAGACTCTAGAGGTATTAGGAATAAATTACAACACTTAGCACTTCTGTTGCGATTACACGCGCCGTCAGTCGTTTGTCTACAGGAGACAAATTTGGTGGATCACGCTGATCCGCCTCCTTTTAAACACTACCATTCGTATAGAAGACATGAGGGTCATGGATTGGCAATTTATGTCCATAAATCACTTCCCCACTCAGCAGTGCCTCTTGTTTCTGCCCTGGAAGCTGTCACAAGCAGGGTCAACATTCGAGGAACGTATCTGACTATTTGCTCTCTGTATTGACCTCCTCAGGTTCCGATTGATAATGATTCTTTCCTTTCTCTTTTTGATTCATTGCCCAATTCATAATTAATTTTAGGCGATTTTAATGCACATCATCATCAGTGGGGTAGTATGAGGTGTGATGGTCGCGGCAAACAAATAGCTAATGTTTTACTTCTATCTGACCTCTGTCTTCTGAGCGATGGTAGTGCGACTCGTGTAGAAGATCGTACGGGCCATACATCATGCATTGACCTGTCTTTGTCATCTCCCATAATAGTACCTAACATCATTTGGGGCACTTTCGACGATTCTATGGGAAGTGACCACTTACCGATCTGTCTTTTTTATTCATGCGACTTTGCTCCTCCACCGCCGCCCATTAAATTCAACTTTAAGAAAGCAGACTTGGGTGCCTTCTCTACAATCGCTAACTTTGATATTTCGGAGGGTGACATTAATGACAAGGTAACTCACATTCAGACTTGCATTTTACACGCAGCCGATGTTGCTATTCCTAAAACTTCTACAGTACACACGAAGCATAGAGTTCCGTGGTGGTCACCGGACTGCCGACGAGCGCTCACTAAACGTAATAGGCGATACAGGATTTTTGATAAACAGCCCTTGGAAGACAACCTCATTACTTATAAGAAGTCTAGGGCTGAGGCAAGGAGAGTAATTCGATCCGCAAAGCGTAGTGCCTGGCTTTCTTGTGTGTCCACGGTGAATGAGTTCACGGCACTTAAAGAGGTCTGGTCCACAATAAATTTACTTAACATCAAGTATACCCGCTCACCCATCACCACTCTCAGGGTGGATGATAATATCATCGATGATCCCGTTGACGTTTGCCAAAACGCTCGCCAGGCATTTTGCGGATGTTAGCAGTTCTGCCGACTACTATCCCCGTTTTTTAGATCTTAAGCGGTAGGCCGAACTCCATAATTTTGACTTTGCCACAGAAGACGTAAACTCTGATTACAAATGTGAGTTTACAATGAAGGAACTTAACCTTGCCCTAAAATCCTGTACAGGTTCGAGTCTGTGTCCTTCGCAAGTCACCTACGGTATGATTCAGCATCTTATTCCGGACAACCTGACTAAGCTGTTAGCATTGTACAATGAAATTTGGACGTCTGGAACGTTTCCAAACTCATGGCACTTTGCGCACCTCATACCGATCCCGAAGAGCCCGGGTCGCCTTACAGATCCCAAGCTGTTTCACCCTATTGCGTTTACGGAGTGTCTATGTAAGGTCGAAAAATTTGTTAAGTGTTCAGCAATGTGGCTTCCGTAAACACAGGGGTACACTAGAACATTTAATGAATTTGGAGCATTGTATCGCCGAGGATTTTGCCAACAATGAGTTAATGATAGGATTTTTTTTAGATATTCATAAAGCTTACGACATGACCTGGCGACACGGAATACTTACGAAACTCTATGCTTCCGGTTTCAGAGGTAATTTGCCTATTTTTATTCGTAACTATAGGTCTGACCGTACTTTTGCGGTCAGGTTGCTCCATCACATAACATCGGACATTTATGTCCAAGAGAATGGGGTGCCTCAAGGCAGTGTGCTTAGCCCTTCATTGTTTTTATTCATGATAAATTATATTTTGTCTTCCGCTCCGGTCCCCAGGAATCTTAAATGCTCATTGTACGCTGATGATTGCGCGTTGTGGCATTCTTCCCGCAATGTGCAATTTTCGGTTGGGCCGATTCACGTGGCCCTTGATTCCGTCCATCTTTGGGCCTTGCGGTGGGGCTTTACATTTTCCATTGCTAAGCGTGTCGGCATAGTATTTACTCGTAGACTTAACGTACCTAATTTGCACATCACTTTGGATAATGAGCCGATACCTTTTCAAAATTCAGTTAAGTTCTTGGGTATGCACTTTGATCGCAGGCTCAATCGGAAGTCTCATGTCAATTATTTGATTAATTCTTGCAGTAAAAAGTTAAATGTACTTAAATACCTTTCTGGTCGTTACTGGGAAGCCGACAGAATATCTTTACTGATGGTGTATAAGTCCCTTATTTGTTCAAAGTTCGACTATGGCTCGCAGGTGTATGGGTCGGCGTCCGCTTGTACCTTGAGGAGGTTGGATGTGTTTCAGAATGTCTGTTTGCATTTATGTCTTGGAGCCCTTCGGTGTACTCGTGTGGAGCGTATGAAAGTGGAAGCAAACGTGCCGCACCTCTGTCTTCGTCGTGACCATATGCTCCTGTCGTTCGGGATTTCACTACAATGTAAACGTTCGCTCAGCCTTCCGGCTTGTGGGATCCTCCTGCAGTACGAGCATGTTCTGCATGGGGGCCTCAAGTCGGTGGCTGTGCGGCTTCACTTCCTAATGCGAAAGCTAGGTTATGACCTCTCTAATGTTGACCAGCTAGTTGTATTAAAGATAGCGCCTTGGGAGCTGCCTACTTAAACAATTGATACTCAGTGGCTCCCTTCCCCAAGCGTCAGGCACCGGAGGTGGAAATTCGCCAGCTTTTCCGATCGGTCCTCATCAGACACCTAGCTTCATTCTACCTCTACACCGATGGCTTTAAGACGAATGAAAGTGTGGGTGTGAGTGTGTGGTCGACCGAATGTCACCTCAGGTACCGTTTGCCGATCCATACGTCTGTAGGCTATTCACTTCTGAACTTTTTGAACGGGCCATATATTTTGCCAAGGCTTCTCCTCATAACAACTTTGTAATTTTTTCGGATTCAAAGTCAGCCCTTCAGGCAATTGATTCATGTAGGACGGGTTCATCTGAAATCCAGGGCCGCATTATCAATAAGTTGCACTCAAGTTGTAAGGCCTTCTCTCTGATTTGGGTGCCTGGTCATTGTCGTATTTTCGGCAATGAGCAGGCTGACGCACTTGCAAAATCGGCGGTAAAATTCGAGGGGCCATGTGACGTCCCTCGGGATCTACAGTCAAGTCTCTCTTTCGGTAAGAAATCAATTGTTCTTCTGTGGCAAAGTCAGTGGGCCGACCTGACTATTCATACCGTCAAACCGACAATTGGGGTTTGACCCTCAGCTTCACGTCGCTTCCGAAGGAAGGAAATCATCTTAGCTCGACTGAGGATGAATTGTACATTCCTAACGCACATGAAATCTTATATCGACCGTGTATTCCCGCCACAATGTACCACCTGTGGCGGGATTCTATCGATCAACCACATCCTTTTGTGATGTGGCAGATTTATGGAGGAGTGTAGCCCTCTCCTGATGTACTGTAGGGCAAATAATTTCCCCCATCACTTTGGACTCGATCCTGGGTGATGAGAATGTTGATGTGGTTGACAAATTGATGGCTTACCTGAAGGAGACCAATTTATTCAGAGAGTAGTAACTTGAGTTATGTTTTTGGTGGTGGTGTTTTATTTATTTCCTATGTTCCTTTTTAGCATATTGTTTTATGAGATTGTGTTAACTCATTATTCATTATGTTCACAGGACCTCCTATGTTGCTTTGTTTGTTAAATTAATTAATTTTGTCTGTATTTCATTTTAGAGTAATATTAATTTCAGTTCTTTTTTGCTTTTCCCATTTGTCTTAGCATATAATGAGGTTGACAGTTGATGCTCCTAAGAATGTGTTTGTCCTGCCACTATTGTTCTCAGCTGATGTTGCCTTTATTATTTCCCTGTTGTTAATTGCTTTAGACCTGTGACATATACTGGATTGTGATACTTGCCAATATCGCATTCCAGTATTATCGAGGTTCTTGGTAATTAACATTTTGCTTTAGTAAAAAAAAAAGAAGCTAGGTGCCTCAGTATTTCTCCAACTTTTAAGGTGGAAGGGTGTTCTCTCTGAAGCCATTTTGCCCTCATTGCCTAGTACTGGAGAATACATTTATTGTAATACCCTCTGGTACAGTAGGGGTTAAGAAAGCAAACAAAATAATTGTCTTCATAGGATTATTGTTTGATATAAATCGGCATTTACCAATGAATAGCACATCTCTTTACTGCGCTAACGTTACTTTTGTCACATAGGTTAGGTAGTCTCAGTTATAAGCAGCCTCGTAAGGATCAATATATATATATATATGTTTGCTTGTCATCCTTTGTAATTCACTCTATTTACATTTAATTCGCTGTTTCAGAAGGTCTGTAAGTGGTGATACAAGAATTAAAATTTTCAGAACAACCGTTTGCAGTATGTTCCTGGTTTTAGGTCTGGGATGATCATTCATCACCTAAACTTTAGCTCCTGGCGGCACAAGTTGTCCATGACATAACAAAATTAAGATACTTAACTGTAGCTTGACCAAATGAAAAAGAATAGCCTGAACCATACGATCAAGAATGTTACTGACATGACATATGTGATCTTTCCAGATGGTCACTGAACTTTAACACATCATCGAAATAAACAACACATCCTTCTAATCCCTCCGTTACAATGTTCATGAGCTTTTGAAAAGTAGCTGGTGCGTTTTTCATACCATACGGCATCAATGAACGTGCAAAAGTCTTACCTAGAGTTACAAAACATGAGATATCCTTAGCACGCTTAGTCATAGGTCATACATAGATACATACTAATATACTTTGCCTTTCCAATCGTCTTTATACAATCTTCCATGTGAGGCATAGGGTAGGTGTCTGTTTTAGTTGTATGGTTGACACGCCAGTAGTCAATACAGAACCACTGTAACACGCTTTGTTTAGGGAATAATGTGACAAGAGAGCTCCACTTACTTTGGCAGGGCTCAATCATCTTGTGGCCAAGCAAGTAGTAAATTTCCTTCTGGTTGAGGGGAATTTTCAGAGACTTTTGGTGGACTGCAGACCTAATGGACCTCAGTACGAGTCCACACCAAACATAATTTTTTTTCTTCTGAGGTGATCTGATCGTTCCTGCGATTCTACAATTATCCTGGCTACACCAACACATGTCACCAATTCATAGCATAGCTGATTTACGACCATATTCGAAGATGGTGTGAACGATATAGCTGATCTCTACAATCAAGTGACATAATATACTGTATATACGGTGTCGTCATCTAGTGTGGCAGAAAGGAAGCAGTCAACACCTTGAAGCTCTACTGTGACCATCTAGAGCGACATATGATGCACCCAACATCTCGAAGCTTCAATCAATATTATATTATCGGGGCCTCAAAAAAGTTACAGGCTACTGAACAGCCTACAGTCCCAAGGTTGAGACATATAATTTTCGTGTAATTGCTAGTTACAGTACCGATGATAGTATCAGTGTCTCTTCAGTGGTACAATTTTAACATGGTAATGTGACAAAGTTGCTTGCTCTTCCTGCAATTTGGCGTGGTTGTAACGTAGTTGACATCAATGAATTTCTCCTCTACCTCACACCGTCCAATGAATTTGGCTTGATGAGGTTGTCCACAAACATGTAGCAGAGCCATGCCCTGATCACAGGGCTGAACATGGCATAGTCTTGATTTCTTGTCATACCATGTCTTCAGCTTCTCCTGTGCAGATCCCAAATTTTCTCTAGCAAGTTGTATTACTGTTTATAATCATTCCTTGAAATTCGCCACATACTAAAGCAGGTTGAAGTCACTGGTTTTCGAAAGCCAGCCTAGTGATTCATTTGGAGACTTCCTTGAAACAAACAACACAAAAAGAAGTCCTTTATCCAAAATCTGTCTTGTATTCCAAGCAGTATTTTTTGCATGTATTGAGTGTCTGATGATATATATCGAGAGCTCCCTTTGTTTGAGAATGGAATGCAGAAGACGTGATCTGAGTGATGCCCAACTCTTTCAGAGATTGCTTAAAACATTGGATATGAAATTGACTCCTTGATCTGATTGTACCTCCTTAGACAATTCAAACTTGGTGAATAACACCAACATCTTCTTAACTACATTTTTTGCTGAGATGTTTCCCAGTAGGATTGCTTCAGGATAATGAGTAGTCATATCAATAAGTGCCAGCAAATAGGAAAACCCTGAATAAGTCCTGGGAAGGGGTCTTATAATATTAACCAGCACACATGTGAATAGCGTCACAAATGGAAGAATTGATACAAGTGGGGCAAATTGTTCATCCTGATTACACTTCCCTACCAATTGACAGGTGTGACAGCATGTACAGCACTAGACAACATCACAGAAAATACCTGGCCAGTAAAAGTGCTTCAGAATATGTGCCAGTCTTCCTCAGTTCTATGTGTCCTGCCAAACTGGAATCATGAGTCCCCCTAATGTTATCCTGCCTACAAACTGGATGGAGGACAATTTGATACATAACATCCAACTCACATTCTAATGATGCTGTTAATCCTCTCCGACATATGACGCGATGTTGAGCCTATTGAGGATACTTTAGAGCCTTTGTTACCATCAGGGGTATCTAGAAACCTTTAGTTTAGTTACTTCAACCTCTGCAGTTGTCTTTGAGTTAGCTGTGGGCAGAAAACTAATTTTGGAGAGGTAATTATAAGAGTGAGAGAACTCAATTTCTTATTCCTAATCTGGCAACCTCTGCATCATAAATGCGTGAAAGGGTTAAAACCCTGGACAGGTAACGCTCAAAAACATAATGTTCATCGTACGGTCGTTGTGAATATGCAATGTCAACTTTGACCTCAAATATCTCCCAAACCAAATGACTTAGAGACTTAATAAACATTGCTGATAATAATATAATTATCCCTTAATATTATATAAGTAAATGGTGGATATTGAAAGGTAATTAGTATTTTTAAGGAATTTAATGTGTTGGAGGTCAGTGTTGATTAATTGTACAGGGTGTCCCGCGAGTTATGTCAGATACATTCAGAAATGAAAGATTATGCAATTCTAAGAACAAAATTAATGTTCTCTATCTCTCTCTTTCTCTCTCTCTCTCTCTCTCTCTCTCTCTCTCTCTATATATATATATATATATATATATATATATATATATATATATATATATATATATATATATATATATATATATATATATATATATATATATATATATATATATATATACTGTATACTGTATATATATATATATATATATTTTTTTTTTTTTTTTTTTTTTTTATGCGTCAGTGTTAGATAATCAGTCATTTAAATTTGACGGTTAGTGAGTGAGGTGGTGTAGGGTGGGAGTGGGAGGAAGGGAGGAAGTACACTGGTGCAACTGTGAGGAAGTTTACTCCATATTTTATCGTTATGCCATGATACCTTTGAAAAAAGGAATATTTATAAACTGCTATTGTATGCATTTGTCAAGTAGGAAAATATGAAACCTTGTAGTATTGTAATTAGCTGTTACACCTGCTTTACTGTAATGAAACGTGCTGTCCAGAATCGTGGTGTTCACTCCTGTGTCACTTAGTTCGCGGTAAAACTTATAGAGTATGGATGGGCACACATGGTTCTTGTTATTTTCCACCCTTTGAGGGACTAAAACTGCAAGACAATGTAATTTACTTACTCCAACGTAACATACGGAAACATGATCTACTGTATATGCATGTGCTCTACAATGGAAGGCTATAGTGCTGCTGTTGCCGAATACAAGAGGAGATACCCAAACAGGTGTATAAATAATTCAATGGTATTTTACATTGTTTTCCAGCATCTGTGTGACAGAGGAACGTTTCCTGGAGTTTGTGGTACAACTGAGCGAATAGAGAGTCAAGACAAAGTTTTAATGTAAGTAAATAGTTTCACTACCAACACCAAACACCTCCCAATGACATTAATGCAAGCATGTGTTCCTCCCAGGATTCTAGCCTGGGATACAACATACAGATTTGTAAACACTAACCATTACACCACCAAGACAGTGGCACCATATTGACATAATCAAACAAAGCCCAAATACCAGTGCAAAAAGTATTGGGGAAAGCTGTTTATTTAAGCTGACAGCGGTCACTTTGAACATTTAATGTAATTTGAACATTAGTGTACATTAATACTTTAATTGAAGGTTCTAAGAATATTTGTTTAGTATCCAAGCAATGATAAACACATCATGAGGTTATGTGTTTTCCCGTGTTCAAGATTTAAACTCTGTGTAAACTGGTGCCACATTTCATTACAGTAGACAGGTGTAACTGCTAATTACAATACTACAAGGCTTCACATTATTCTAGTTGACAAATATATACAATGGCAGTTTAAAAATATTCCCTTTGTCCAAGGTATCATTGCATAATGAAACAATAAAAAGAGTAAACTTCCTTATAGTGGCACCCTCCGTCCCTCCCACCCTTCACCACCTCACTCACTAACCGGCAAATATATATGACTGATTACCAAACAATGACACAAAAAAACATATGTATATAAACATTTTTGAATTAGAATTGCATAAACTTTCATTTCTGAAAGTATCTGACATAACTCGCAGGACACACTGTAGATATACTGTATGTTATGCAGTGATTTTATGATTATATATATATATATATATATATATTTTTTTTTTTTTAAAGGAGAGGTATTCTGTATTAATATATGAATAAATGTTGTTTAATTATTTATCTATACACCATGTAGATGTGCGATGGTGAATTATACTAGTGTGATATGATACACTTTCACTGGAAAATTTACAAACTTCGCCCGATCACTCTAGGTCCTTTCTGAGCTGTATACACTCGTATAGTGTTAGCAAGAGCAACATATGGAAAAGACGCCATGATATTGAGAGGGTTAACTGATGATGTGTGTTGTAATTTTTGTACAGATGTGTGGTGATGTGTTATATTAATGTGTGGTGATGTGTGGTGATGTGTTATATTTTTGTACAGATGTGTGGTGATGTGTTATATTAATGCGTAAATTAATATGCAATTGAAAGAACGTTGATAATTTTTTTTCTCAATATCTGATTTCTATATACTATAGCTTTTATGTTTAATAATACAAATCTGATAGGTGTTGGATTTGCTTTTCATTCAATTTATTGTCGCTGATCTCTCGTAAGTTCAGCTGCAACTTGTAGCCTAATCCAACATTAATTTGTAAAAAATACAGTATTGTGTGTTGCTGAATGCGGATATTTTGCTTACTTGTTCATTGTATCATTGAAAATTCATTGGAGGGGTGAAACAATTGACTTGCGATGAGTTTGTATGGGATATTTTAATCAGCTTTAATTGGTGGGAAATGAAGGAAAAAAAAACCCACTCACCTCAGTCATTTGGGGGTCCTAAAGCTACACCACTCAAGCATCATTATCCTTCATAGTTCATATATTAGCAACATTTATCACATAATGTCATTGTAAGTGAAGTAACAGTGTGATAAATGGATAGATTAAAGTTTTATAAATGCTGACGAGTTGCAAAGTCCGCGCGCGTCCTGGTTACCATGGTGACGAGCGGCCATCTTGGCCCAAGACAACAGCAAAACGTACGCACGTACACATGGCCAGCTGACTGACACCCCACTCCCCTTCACTTTCACTTTCATACTGTGTCTCTCTCACGCACTCTGTTTATTGATTTTATACTTTATCGTATGTTGTATAGTTAGAATATGAGTTTTACACATTGTTTTAGGCACTTTTGACTTAAAAATATGGGTTTTCACATTGTATTTTTAGTGGGGAGAGTGTGAGGTGGTGGTGAAGGCAGGTGTGGGGGAGAACCATGCCGCACTAATTGTGTAGAAACTCGACACCTCTCATCCTCAGCTCGCGTCTTCTGACCCTTACGATGGCCTGGCAGAATGTTGAGGAATGCCATGGGGTCTGGTCATCCTCCGCCTCCTCTTCCGCACTTGGTGGGGAGTCAACTATGTCATGGGGAACACTCGGGGAGCAATACCCACTCTCCTCCCTTAGTTCCAACATCGCGAGGCGACGAGGTAGGTCAGACATGATATAGCCTATCACTCGCGAAGTCAACAGGAAAACTGTCTTCCCCCCTCCTCCAGCACATCCTCACTCCCCACCGCGGTTGTACTTGGGGGTTGCCACTGTCCGGCAACATCCTAAGAAACATATCATACAAATCTAAACCCTCTAGCTACCCTAGGACAAGAGTAAATAAGGTCAAAAGTGGTGGTGAGATAAGTGGGTAAACTGGCGTTCCCCACCTGCCCATCCCCACCCGCGCGGCTGAACTTGGGGGTTGACGAGTACTGCCACTGTTTGGCAATATCATAAGGTATATCCCATACAAATTTGAACCCTTTAGCTTCCATAGGACAAGAGTAAATAAGTTCGACAGTGCCGACGCAGCTGCTGTGGCACTGAGGTTTAGCGTTACATACTGTACATTGCCTATGCATATGTTGCGGCGCTGGTGCCCAGTGGGTTAATTACAATAAATATACAGTTATGTACTGATTGATGTATACTGCAATTGTGTAATGGTGAGATGTTAAGATGTGTGTACATTTATAAACAAATTGTGTATTCCTTTTTACTACTCATTTTTCCAGCAATGTATTAGCAAAACTTTGCATTGTCTCACGTGTACCGAGATGTTCAGTAGCAGCTGTCCATCCATCTGTTCTAAATCTTATCCAAGATAAGTTGAAAATTATTAATGAGATGGTCACATATACCTTAAGATGATCTATAAGAAGATAAACAAAAAATACAAAACATTTCTAATGTAAGCAGGAAGGTTTAAAAAAAGGACAATGACATACTTTCAATCCTAAAGGAGAAAACAAAAATCTGGCCTCACAGATGCTCTCCCTCTTCTCGCTATCAATTATATTACAGTAATGCATAGAAGTAAAGAAATCCTTGAATGACAGTGTGGTAATCCCGACATTGACTTACGGAAGCAAAGCATGGACGTTGGTAGAGAGACTCAGACCAAGAGTGAGAGGGGTGGAAATGAGTTACTTGAGAAGTGCGTGCGAAGTTACATGGAGGGATAGACAGACGAATGAGGAAGTAAGAGAGAGGTGTGGTGTGGGTGTAGACCTGCTGGAAAGTCTGAAAAGAAACACCTTGAGATGGTTCGGCCATATGGAATGTATGGGAAGCAAGAAAATGACTAAGAAGGTGTACGAGAGCAAGGTGGAAGGACGGAGTGAAGAAGTATATGAATGAAGGCGGTGCTGGTTGGGAGGAGGGGCATCGACTGACTGGGGACAGAGGTGCATTGGGGCATTTCGTTCGTGGTCACCCCTTCGGGGATCACAGCATCAGGCAATAGATAGATAGATAGATTAAATATTGCTCACATGCAACTTCAACTACTTTGTTTTATTTAACAAACTACATTAAACAATAAAATATATGACAAAGTCAAATTATATAGGGAATCTGTAGAAAAAATATGAGCAGACACTTTTCTCAATAGTTTGAATATTACGTTTTCAGCACAATAATGATTTAAATCAGGTTTCGTATTATTGAATATCATACGTCATGATTCTAAAACTACTAAAGTAAGGTATTTATTCATCAAATTGTAATGCCATATTATCTGTCACCTAATCAAATTTGTTTTGTTTTTAATATCTTTATTCTAAAAGTATTGAGAAGACGTATGCAACTTTTTCTGTATTGGGTGTCTGAATAGGTTATTGTGAACAAGATGCAACACTAAATGTTTATGTTGTCGTCGGTCATGAGCCACCTCAGTCTGTTAGTTGTGTATTTAGTGTATGGTTCTGGTAATTCACCACCACTCAAATACCCATATTATAGTTTAGGTAATGAAAATATATCTATCAGGAACCAGCTAACCGTTTATTAAATAACAGTTCAGGAAAATATTTTGATTCGGGAACGAGGAATATAATTAAGTTTTAAGCTTCAGAAACAGAGCAATAACGTAGGTGTATAGAATATATGTTCTAAATATTTTAAGACCAGTAGAACTCTCTGGGAGCCTATCTCTTATATATCTGGGGCTGTCTGCTGTGACTTGTCAGTGTGAGAGCTTCTAACCAAGTGTCTGGGAGTGTGTGAATCTACCCTATACTTTGGTGTGTCAGTAACTGGTAATACTGCCTTTGACTGTGTGTAGGCCATGTGACTTGAGATTTTCCATTCAACATGACCTACGATTTGCCTCATGACTTGGGTAGTGAAATGGTGTCAGTGTTTGGTAAGCAGTTCTTAAGAATGCAAACTAGTGTCTATTGTGTTTGATGCAATGGCATTTGTACACTCCTGTGACCTCAAACTCACCTCTGCACCCTATACTATTAACAGGAGTGCATAGTTACCTGTTAACATACAGGTGTCATTATTAGTTATTTTTTAATTTACCGATTAAACCTATAATAGACTAGTTGTGATACGCCTAAATAATATATTTAACCCATAAACGTTGACCGTCCTCCTCAATAGATGTTTTTCTGGTGCACTGTGACCGTCTTCAATAGATCTAGAGCATAAGAAAATCTTTAAAACATCCGAGTGGCACTCAAAACAAAGCAATCTGAACACTCCTGTGACCTCAAACTTGCCTCTGCACACGATACTATTAACAGGAGTGTATAGTTACCTGTTAACATTCAGGTGTCATTATTAGATATTTTGTAATTTACTGATTAAACCTATAATAGACTAGTAGTGATACGCCTAAATAATATATTTAACCCATTGAACGTTGACCGTCCTCAAGAGATGTTTTTGTGGTGCACTGCGACCGTCTTCAATAGATCCAGAGCATAACAAATCCTTTAAGACACCTGAGTGGCACTCAAAACAAAGCAATTTGTGATTAGGTGAGATATATCTACTCCATTACTTGCTACCACTCCTACATATGTTCCCCTCCCTCCTCAATTATCAGCTATTATTCCTCTTATTCCCCCTTTTATCGGGTAAGTTTTGGCACAAATATCCCTCACACAGTCTCTTTAACATGGGGTGAGGCAGCTAGACATCCTTGCAACAGAGAGACTTCTAGTGCAAGGCCTCAGTGTCGCTCTACAGCTCGGAGAGGGAGCATATACGCCGCCCCGGCTCTCGCCTCATGATACGACCTTGCGGCAATAATACATCTTTTTCACACCCCAAATGCTATTCCCACTTCTTTTATTGCTCTTAAATGTTCATATGTTCATAATAAAAGCAAAATAGGCGCATATGGATAAGTAATAATTATATATATGGTACTATGACGATTTTCGTCAGAATAGAACCAAATACATTCGCTTGGCGGGAGGGTTTGAACTACCATAACTTTGCAGTTTACGAGTTAAGTCGTCTAATGTGTAACATAATATTATTATTTCTCCATAGGGTCAGCCGCCTCTGAGTGTCAAGGAATAAAGGAAGGTGCTTCGTTGTCTAGTATTTGGAAAAGATAAAAGAATATTATTATCTTAATATCTTAAGTCTCAAGATAAATTATTCCTATTATCACTCATAAACTATCAGGGTTCTTAACCCTTAAAGATCGGGGCCCGACTTAAGTCCGTATCGAAAAATTTGGACTATGTGGTGGGGCCCGCCTTAAGTCTGAGTGCAATTTTAGCGCAATATTGGCTCTGAGAGAGAGACGAGTGACTGGAGGAGCATGGGTTACCTCATGACCGCTCGCCACGGCCGCCGTGGACCTACTGAGATTTACTTTACTTACATCCACCCTCACTCCCTCGCTACATACGTAATTATATAAAGAAATTACCGTATTTTAGCGATTTTGCCCTTCGGTTGCACGATCGTTGCAAGACAACCAGTGATCGTAGAAGGATGGTTCGGTTGTCATTGGAAAGCTCAATTTACGCCCTTTCAGGGATACATACTTGTATTACGCTCTGGGTCTTGTTTATGCATGAAAAAGAGCACGGAAACAACCCCATTTATGGTAAAAACAAAATGCTGTGCGTGCGGCACGGTCAAATAAACCGCCTAGCCCGCTCGTAAGGCGTTAACATCAGAATAATCATATTAACTTGTTTTCCATACAGTGATGATGTATAAACAATATATTTGCGTACTTAATGGTAAAGGGCAAAATAAAAATAATCCAGTTGGCCTTAAATTTATTCACTATTCACCAATCTATTGGATGTGATTTATATATATTGTATGGGTGAATAATCAGATATATTTGTTCAAAGTCAAAGTTCAGAATAGATGCTAAAATTAGGTCGAGTATGATTTAATTTAATGCAACGAACACAGTTTCACTACTATTAACAACATATGCGGTATGCCAATGCAAATTTTTAAAAAATATAATTATAAAACAAATAAAACATAACTATACAAATATATAATAATAATCCTATATTACAAGGTCACAAATAATGGTTTAATATTAAGGTCAATGTATCACCGTTTTTACTACTTATTCATTTTTCACCAGATTTGCTGAACTTATTATCCTGTCATTCTATCAGAAACATAATTTAAAGACTAAGATAAAGAAATACGAATCGAAAAAAATCTTATCTATCTATCTATTGCCTGACGCCATGATTCCCGAAGGGGTGGCCACGAACGAACCGCCCCCACACACCTCTGTCCCCAGTCAGTCGATGCCCCTCCTCCCAACCAGCACCGCCTTCATTCATATACTTTCTCACTCCATCCTTCCACCTCTCCTTCGGTGCACCTCTCCCTCTCTGTCCTTCCACCTCGCTCTCGTACACCCTCTTATCATTTCTATAAATATATTTCTGTCGACTGTTGAATGAACATGCAATACAAAATATACTGAAAGTTTAGTGCTTTACAATGATTACAGTTGGGTTTAAAATTATTCGAATTTCACCAGTCTTTCTGTTTTACTTGTTCTGCTATGTAGAAATTATATAGCAAAATTTGCGGCCACTAAAACTTTGTCAGAACTGGTCTTACATCGCTTACACCACATTAAGAGTACACAAAAACGATATTGTGAGTCCATCAAGAAAATAACTGGCATTAACTATTATATAATATTATTGGAGTGTTGACAATTCATTAGAAAGTATTGATAATATACATACCATGCCGAAAGTTACCTCGGTACATAGCTTCGATGTTTCAACGTTACATACCAATTTGCCTTTTGAATTAGTATTATTATGTTCTCTCCACCAACCAACTTTACTCCTAAACTCGATTAATGAAAATTTTCAGAACTTTGCTTTATTATAGATTTGCACTTAGACATATTATTTGTTAACCCGTAGAGACCCAGCGACGCACGTGATGCGACGGCACTATTCGATCACCAGCTCCCAGCGACGCAACACGTGCGTCCGGCATATTAAAATCAGTTACGCGGCAGGTATCGTAAGGAAATGCCTAATAATGGTACCACGTACACTCTAGGGTATGGGAAAGGCGGGACTGGCGGCCGAAACGGGTTGGTGGGTCGTGCGGCTGAACCAGGGTGGATGAGAGGCATGTATTGAACCCCCTTTTTTGACCGCAACTTTGGACCTTATTTACTCGGGTCGTATTGGTTGTTTTTGCTTGAAAATTGTGTCAGAGCCGTGGGATGTCATTGTCTACACGTATTATTGGTGTACATGAACATAGTCTGAGCGGGTGATGGATAATAAACGGATTTACGTATACCCGCATATTGCCACACGACTTTGGACATGATTTACTCAGGTGGTATGGTAACTATTGGCCTAAAAATGATACAGGGTATTCGATACAATATGGGAAACCAGTGGTTGGCGGGAAAACGAGTTGGTATGGTGAGCGGCTGGATGGTGGGATGGATTAGGGGCGCGTAAATATCCACCTTTTCGCTCCGACTTTGAACCTTAGTTACTCGCGTCGTATGGTCGGGTTTGGCTTGAGATTTGTGTTAGACACAGTTTGATGTTGTTTGAGAGCTTTGTATGGGTGTACCTGACCATGCCTAGTATTGCCTAGAGGCTACAGGCTGTGTGAGAAAATCCTATATGCGGATATTGCCTCGTTACTTTCAACCTTATTTACTCAGGTTGTATGGTGTGGTTTGGTCTAAAATTGGTATAGGATATTCCTTAGGATGTTTTTTTTTTTTGGAGCAGTTGTCAAAACGACTTTGGACCTTATTTACTACGTGCATATGGTAGGAAGTACCTGGATGAGTTGTGTATATGATAGACTAATCTATATTTCTGTAGGTGTGACATTCCTTAGTCACGCGACTTTAGACCTTATAATGTCTTGTCCTATGTCATATTGCCTTGAATTTTGTAGTGAAAAGTTCGGTGGCTGGTAGATATGATAAGACCAAAGGATGCTCTGGGCTTGACCTAGTGCGTGACAAAGGACATTCAGTATACCCGTTGTCTTCCGCGAGTGATCACCATGTCCCAACAACCTCCACGCCGTAACCCATCCCGTGCTAAGGGCCTTACCATTGATGAAGCCCACGAAATCCTATTACAAAGTGACGAAGAAGACTCTGACACCGAATCCTCATGCCTCGATGATTCAGAAGAGGAATATTTCCCGAGTAGGGAGGAATATGCCGCTATGAATCTGGAGGCACCTTACATCCCTATACGAGAACTCCCTCTCAGTTTTGAACAAATGAGGGAGAGGGAGGCTAGAAATTACCATTCCCCCATGTCTCCCAGGGCAAGGGATATAGAGGACTCCCCACCAAGTGGGGAACAGGTCGAGCTACAGGAAAAAGTAGACGACCCAATGGCGTTCCTGGACATTCCCCTACACCACAGCCAGCCTACCCCTACGGCCGCGAGTGTGAGAGGCCACGTTCACGCTCTCCCTCCTCGCCGCCTCCCATCACCACCACCACGGAAGCCCTCACCTCTCAAAGGTGTAAAGCCCAAACATTTTTATGGGCTTCGCAGGAGACATGCCGCACCACCATCTAGTGAAGAGGAAGAGGAAGAGGAGGTTCCCGACACACCACCAAGGGAAGTGGAAAGACGTCGGATGGTTGAGAGGCGTCTCTTCCCAGTTATGGCAGCCCGGGAAGACGCCGCCGCAGCGGCCAGGGGAGACCCTCGCATCACCACACCACCACCAGCACCATCACCAGACTACACCCCACCATCACCGGGTTCACTACCCTACACCCCCACCGGAACTCCTAGACGAGTGCCCTACCACACACCAACACCATCACCACCTCCATTCGATTCTCACGCAGAAGTGTCAGCTCCCGGGCGTGGGGTTGTAACTGGGCGTCCAAGACGGGTGGGTAAGGTGACCCTCGCTAGAGCCCCCCCCACTGGCGGTTCGAGAGGGCCAGGAGGGTCCAGGCGGCCGTCAGGAGGCAGGCCAAGGGCAAGGGCAAGGGCAAGGGCAAGGGGTAGGGCAGTGGCAAGAAACACGGTTGCGCCCCCTCGCCACCCTGGTGACCCAGATCCAGACGACGACCCTGATGCCGACGAAGACGAAGATGCCGGCGAAGTACCTGATGTTTGGGATTGGCAGGATGGGGAACGGTATCAGCCCACCGACTGGCAATTTGTGGGCGCCGGGATTGCCGGCCCTACGTTCCATCACCAAGGACCTGACACCCCAAGACTGGACATCTTTTTACATTTTTTTACTGCCAACCTGATGAGCCTAATTGTGGACCAAACAAACTGGTATAATTGGTACTTTATGGCTGGTAAGGAACAATCCAGGTACTCGGCCAGGCTGTCATGGGAAACACTCCAAATCCCAGAGCTCTACTCCTTCTTGGCGATCGTGATCCTGATGGGGGTGACGACGAAATCGTCAATAAGAAAATATTGGTCATGGGATCCCCTCATCCGCACCCCTATCTTTGCCAAGATCATGAGCAGGAACAGATTCTCTGCAATCATGGGGAACCTGCACTTCATTGACAGCCTGGCAAGCCATACCAGAAACCAGGACCTCCCCAGAAACACCAAAGACCCCATGGAGAGGATAAGACCAATTTTTGAGTACCTCAAGCTAAAGTTTGCTGCGGCCTTCAAACCCCATCAGAAACTCATAATTGACGAGAGTTTGTTACTGTGGCGGGGAAACATCAGCATCCGACAGTACATCCCCAGCAAACGTCATAGGTATGGCTTGAAGACCTTCGTCATGTGTGACTGTTTGACTGGCTACATCCAGGACATCATTCTGTATATGGGGAAGAAGACAGAGTTGGTGCCATCGAGGACATATGGTATATCAGGGGCCGTTGTCATCACCTTGATGGAGCCATACTTGGACAGGGGCCACATACTGTACCTGGACAACTGGTACACCAGCCCCTCCCTTGCCAAGTTCTTGTATAGCCGCACAACAGGCGTGTGTGGCACCGTCAGGAGGAACAGAATATTCATGCCCAATCTACCACCCAGGCGGGAAAAGGGCTCCATCATCTACCTGCAGGCCAATAATGTCCTGTTATCCTGGATGGATAACCGGGACGTCAACGTCCTCACAACAGTCCACCAACCAATCTTCCAAAACAGCCGACGACGTGACCGAGCAACAAGGGAAATAATCCGGAAGCCTGAGGCAATCTGTGATTATAATATCAACATGCGGCTGGTTGACAAGTCCGATGCTGTCATCGCTTCGTGTGAATGTGCGAGGAAGATTATGAGGTGGTACAAAAAATTGTTCTTCCATCTCCTAGACATCACCCTGTACAACTGCCACATTCTCCACCGTGAAATTACTGGCAAGCGAGAGACGATGGAGGACTTCTGCATCGAGTTGAGCAGAGAGATGTTGCATACATACATGACTCAACCCCGCAACCCGCAACCACCAGCACATCGTCAGCCAGCAGCAGAAGGGATTGCCAGACTCACTGAACGCCATTTCCCCACGTATGTGCCAGCCACTCAAGCCCAGGTGAGACCCCGCAGGCGGTGTCATGTGTGTCGCAACACGACACGAAGGAGCCCTATGCGTGTTGACACCAACAATTTCTGCAGGCAGTGTAATGTTGCCCTGTGTCACCCGGACTGCTTCATCCAGTACCACACCCTTGAACACTTCTAAGTGTATAAAAAAGACTGCGAAAAAAGACGCTAAACCAAGTGTAAATACTAAGTGTAAATAATATCTGTATAAAGTGATAAACTATAACTTCATAATAACAGTGAGATACAGTTTACTTGTACAACTAACAAAAATACAATGTGAAAGCCAATATTTCTAACTAAAAAGTGCCTACAAATGATATAATATAAGTAAACTATACGGTAAACTATTCTATATAATAAAGTGACAGTGTGTAAAGTGCTGGACTAATGTACAGTTAGACAGAGAGCGCGGGAGTGAGAACTGTCATCTGGTGTCCGTCTGTCTGTATGTAGGGCGGGAGTCGTTGCCACGAGTGAACACTTACGTCATTACTTGCATATGTGCACTTATTACACTTGAACTTTACTTATTATGACATTATTGATACATACATGGTATAATATGAACTATAAAGGCACACAAGATACTCGGGTGGTATGCAAATGCCCAAACACCCGAAAACTCGACTCATCGTACATCTGGCTGCCGGGCTCCTCACCCTGCCCGCGCGGGCGGGATATATGAACCGGGCCAAACTGCAGCTGTCATCTCAGGACCCCCCACCCCCTTAGGACCCCTAAAAATCGTCGGTAAGCAAAAAAAAATTGTTTTCCTTATTTTCTCTTCATTCTTAGTTAGAAAAAAAAAAAAAAAAAAAAGTCAAAATCGCTTGGGACTGGGGTGAACAAAATTTTAAAACTGGCTGGGGCTCAGCGGGTTAAGAATGATAGTTATTTCATAAATGTTTATTCATATTTAATAATGCGTCATTTAGCTCTATTCCCAATAGTTCATTATATTTTGATAGAACTAAACATAAAGATTCCCTTAAATTCCTCCTTTTCAATATTTATGTTATAGTTGGGCTCTACATTTTCAAACAAATAGTAGGTATTCCTATGGGTGGAAATGCTAGCCCTTTAATTGAAGATTTATTCTTGCTAGGCTTTAGAATTTAAATTTATAAAATACTTAGTTGACAGTAGCAAGAAAAGTAACATTCTAGACAAATTAGCACTTGTTAAATTGTTAAGTAATAATAGTAGATATATCAACGATATTCTCGTTAGTAATATATATTAAATTTTAATCAAGTCGCTAAAATAATTTATCAAAATTCCATCCCCCTCACACAAGGTAACGTAAATGATAAAGTTGAAAATGTTCTTGATATATATATATATATATTATATATATATTGTGACGCACCCCAGTGCTTTGCAACGCAACCTGATTGTACTCCTTGGTACTCGACTGTACCGCCCGTGATCTGGCTACCGTCAGCCGCAATGTATATTGAGTGTGACAACTTATAACTATGTTCTTTGTATCTCTGCAAAGGTCTCGTCATGTGCTAACCAGTGGTGGGTTTTGTGTTAAGCCATGTCGAGACCTTCCATTTAATATGTAGTATCAATAGAGAAGTTGATAGATAAGACAATGGGAGTTCAGAGAGAGAGAGTGAGTTAGGCTTCAGAGCAAGAGGGTAGCAACGCACCACGCTGCCGGCCGGGTGGTTGCCAGACGTATGGACTGGTTGGCAGCCCTGCGCTTATAGCTAGGCGCGACAGGGTTGGTAGTCCATTGTTGCCTGCCTACGCTGCCTGGGCTGGGCCCATGTTGTCGTACAGCACACTGCCTGGAGGCTGGCTGCGTGTTCCATGACCAGGTTGCCTAGAACCTTTGAGATTCTAACATCCCTTGCCCTCTCTCCCAACTTCTCACTGTTGCACTCTTTCTCTCTGATGACATTACTCTCATTTCATTCTTCTCTCTATTTAAATGCATAACCTTCCCTTGAGGTCCTAAAGGAGTTTCAGCACTCACCTCTCGTATTACTCTTAGGACAAGCATATATTTACATGTATTAGATTTAAGGGGTTAATGTGAACAGCGATCTTCTTGATGAGGATAGTTGGTGAACGTTCTACATGTTCACGAGTTATATGCCCCACTCATCATCCCATTTGTGACTAGACTGGTGCCATGTGTAAGAGCCCGACCATGCCCAGGAGTTGTCTGTAGAGGGACGAGGACTTAGCCTTGATTTGCATACCGAGCCAGGAGCGAGTGTAGTACCCGAGACTACAGCTCGCTCGTAGTGCCGGTATAGTAGATTAACGTAATTTATCTGTCCTTGTGTTCTCTACAGTCTTCTCCTGGGTTCTCGCTTTCGGTGCTGGGACTCGTTGTTCCTGTGACTTGGCCTGCTAGCTAGAACACATGGGGATGATGAGTGGGATATATCTTTATTTTACTATGCATTGCAGCTCTCTTTAAGTATATGTATGTAACCCTTTACAATACACATTACTCACACACAAGACAACACTATTAATACTTTCATGTATCAATTAACTGCACTGTCGTTTTGCTGCTGTGTCCGGAGTTCTGTTGCGTAGGGCGCATACGGACTCGGAGGGGAGACAGAGTGAGAGAAGCGAAGTAGCCTATGCGGTAGTTGGCTACCGGCGCAGTACTGTTGCCTGCAACCTTTTAGTTATTCCAAGTATAGATTCATTATTATAATAAGTGACTACTATTTATGTTCCTCCCATGTGTATTATTAGGTATCTACTGGATCATGAACATCTTGTATGCTACATGCTAGTGCATGTTAGTAGGGGACAGTTATTGTAGTGCACGCGCTTTCAAGTAGGCGTGTACATTTGTCATTTAGCATTTCACTGTCATACCTTTAGCCTGCTTCTATTCTAGATTATTAGAGGCTTAATATTAACGTAGTTTCTTGAGTATTGCATTTCTTTAGTAATAACGTAACCTATAAATGTCTGAGGGAGTTTAGCCTCATAGCCTACCCCTGTTGTACACTTTCGCCGAGTTAAGGTACCTCGTTACCGTAGACGATAACTCTGTAGGGCGTTGGTGCTTTTGTTGTCTGGAGCATATAGTATTTGGGACTGGAATCGAGCGTGTCGTTGTCACTTAAGCCATTTCTGTCCTACGATCAAGAATCCCGAATATGTATTGCCGATCCAGCCGTAACAAAATGGCGACCTTGCACAAGATTCAGTAGTATCCTATCACATGTTTTTTGGAGAACTATTCTATGCTACCTAGTAGAGCTGGCCAGAATTTTCTTGCATATTGGAGGAATTTTTGTTGTGTCATTATTGTATTGGTGGACTTGCAGATTGTTTCGTTAGGTGTCTAGTAGAGTAGAGTCATTCAAGCATCTTTAACATTTTGTGAGTCGAGACTGCAATTAGTAATAAGCACTTTTTTTTTTTTATGAACAGCAATTGTATAACCAGCACTATGTCTAATGACTCATCATTTACGGGGGAGGATAACACGGTACAGCCTAGTGACCAGCAAGTACAGCAGATATTTAGGGAGGGGAGTGTTATAAGTGGAGAGAGGGATGCCCGGGCATTTTTGCAGACACCTTTGACCCGAACAGCGCCTGCAGGCTATTGATTGTTACGGTCTTCGCTGTTTAGCCACGGTTTTGGGCGGGACTGTCCTGACAGTTGGCCCAAGAAGAATTTGGTGGCATGTTTTGTTGGGTGATGGCGATGGGGCGGTGGGTGGAGTGGGGTCTTGGGGGGGTTCCCTCCAAGCCTCCATTCCACTCTACCCCTGAGCTGGGCCCTCAGCCAGCGAGTCTTAGCACGATGCAGCAGGAGGGTTCTCAATGGCAAGCTGGCTTACCCGTAAACACGTCTTGGTGTGGATCCCCCATTTTGTGCTCTCCCCCCCCCCAGGCCTGTCTCCTGAGATGTTATTTCAGCTAGAACTAGCTAAGCTTAAGTTGCAAGAGAGTCAACAGGCTAGTATAGAACGGATTAAGCTGCAGGAGACTCAGATACAACAGGCTAGTATAGAACGCATAGAGGTTGCTAGAATCCAAGCCAATCAGGATGCAACCAGGTACCAGGCTGAAATGGATGTCGAGAAGTCTAGAGTAGAGACCACGGGGCGTCATCTCGGTGGTGGGCACCGGGTTACAGACTCACTTTCGCATTTAATTAAGTTAGTACCCGCATTTGATGAGACAGCAGTGACTGAATTTTTTGCTCGTTTCGAAAAGAAGTGTTGTGAGTATGACTGGCCGGAGGTTAAATGGGCAGCATTAGTTTCATCACATCTAGTGGGTAAGGGGTTGAAAGCCTACGATGCACTGTCACTGGACGAGAGTGTCGTGTATGGACTGGTGAAGGAGGCTGTGCTCCGGGCCTACGAACTGCAACCCGAAACTTATAGATTGAAGTTCCGTGGCGTGAATAAGAAGAGCGACGTCAGTCTTATGGAGCACGCACGGGACTTAACAGATGCATGTAATAACTGGTTTCGGTCCGAGCACGCAGAGTCGGCTGAGGAAATTAAGCAACTTTTCTATCTGGAACAGTTTTACAAATGTACTGGAACCGATCTAACGCTGAACATTAAGGAAAAATGTCCCAAGACAGTAGAGGAGGCTGCCAAGATGGCAGACCTCAGATTATCATTGATTCGTGGTTGCGGTGCCGCTCAGAGGGCTGAGTCAGGGCAGAAGGGGCGCTATACCCCACCCACCAGAGTTTTCGATAATAACAAATCCTATGACACACATAACCACACTAAAAGCATTGCACCTAATAACACCTACAAACACAAGCCTCTCCCGTTTACTAAAGGTCAGGCCCCTTCTTCGCCCGCACAAGGGAAGAAGCCCATTGGGGATGTGAAATGTTACAAATGTCAGAAGCTAGGCCATTATTCACGTCAGTGCCCTAGTAACACTCCCGCTAAGCCGGTGTCATTGGTTCACAGTATCGGTGTGTCTCTGAAGGCTGCAGCAACTGCCCGGGGTAGGTTGTCAGCAGCTGAGGCACACGCGGTAAAGAAGCGTACGGAAGGCTCGACACCTGTCCGGGACACTTTCTGTAGCCATCGGGGACACGGGTTTGTGAGCTGGGGGAGTGAACTACGGAGGGTTGACTTGCTGAGGGATACGGGGGCTTCGCAAACTTTGTTGAGGAACTTCACAGGGAAACCGATAAATGCGGCCAGAGTTGTTGTGGTGCAGGGTATAAATGCTACGAGGTCATACCCACTTGTGAGGTTGGAGTTGAGAGTGGGAGAGGTGTGCAGGGAGCTGGATGTAGGGATCGTTGAGTGTTTGCCAGTTGAGGGCGTCGACCTTCTTCTCGGCAACGACTTTGCGGTGCCCACTTCCGGGACTCCACCCGTAGTCGTTGCCGAGAGGGCGGCCGACGTGGATGGTGAGAATCGGGAATGGGTTGGGAGGTGCCAACAGGATGAGATGGCCTGTGTGGTAACCCGATCTCGCTCTGCGGCTCCTGCACAGCCTAGCACTCAACCTCGTGGGAAGTGGAGGAAGGATCAGGAGAAGGTTGCTAAGGGCAGGAAAAGGGACATTGATTCTGCTGCACTTCTCGGTGATTCGGTACTTGGACCTATAATAAACACGGGAGTTGACTCTGGCCTAGATATGGTGTGTAACAAGGCAGAGTTGGGTAAGACTTCGCGTGAGGCAAGAGCTGTAGCGAGAGCCACTAAGGCAGTAGAGCCTACTAGCCGGGGTAATGTCTTATTACAAAACCATCTTGATGCATTGACGCCCGGGGACATTAGTGAGCAGCAGCTGCAAGACGCTAGCCTAGATCGTTATAGCAATGGTGCCATAGAGTTGGAGGAAGATGGGGATGCGAAGCCGGGAGATTTCTTTAGGCTCAACAGGATATTGTACCGCAGATTTCTAGACCCCAAATCGAAGTGGGAGGGCGGTGCGAGGGTAGTAGACCAGGTGGTTTTTCCAAATAAGTATAGAGAGTCCTTATTGTGTCTGGCGCATGATGTGCCGGTGGCGGGTCATTTGGGGGTAACAAAAACATTGGCGGCATTGGGCAGGTTTTTCTGGTGGCCTGGGGTCAAGGCTGATGTCTGTGCATGGGTGGCTGGGTGTGCGACCTGCCAGACAACGGGGAAGCCTAACCAGACAATCCCGAAGGCACCTTTGTTTCCCATACCTGTCACCGGGCCTCCGTTCAGCAAAGTTGTAGTAGATTTGGTTGGCCCTTTCCCGCCTACTAGTAGTGGCAATAAATTCCTGTTGACAATCATGGATGTGGCTAAGAGATACCCGGACGCATACCCCATGAGAAACGGCTCGGCAAAGGCAGTTGTTAAAAACTTATTATTGTTCTGTTCCCGTTATGGATTTCCACGTGAGGTGCAGTCAGACCAGGGGAGCAATTTTACATCCCAATTGTTCAAGCAAACCCTTCAGTTGCACGGTATATGTTCTGTAGTGTCGTCAGCCTACCATCCCGAGAGTCAGGGAGTCTTGGAGCGGTGGCACTCGACCCTGAAGAGTATGCTACGCTGTTACTGTGCAGAACATGACACTGATTGGGATTTGGGTCTGCCGTATGTTCTGTTCGCTGCACGTGAAGTCCCAGGAGAGAGCCTGGGGTTCAGTCCAAATCAACTAGTCTTTGGCCATAATGTGAGAGGACCTTTAAGTATGGTGAAAGAGATCTGGGAGGGCGAAGAGAAGCCGGGGTCTGTACTTAAATATGTCCTTGGGAGCCGGGAGAGACTTATAGGTTGCATGGCAGCGGCAGGTAATAACTTGGTTAATGCACAGGCGGTCATGAAGCACCAGTATGACGCCAAGGTGAAGCTTCGGGAGTTTTCGGTGGGTCAGGAGGTAATGTTGCTTTTACCTTTGCCTGGACACCCCCTTTCTGCCAAGTTCATTGGGCCGTATGTGGTGGCTAAGAAACTGTCCGACCTTGATTATCTCGTTACAACACCTGACCGTAGGAAAAAACATCAGTTATGTCATGTTAACCTCATGAAAGAGTATGTGAGACGCCCCTCAGAGCCTCTCACTGTCCCTGTGCAGCGGCCAGAGTGGAGAAGGAGGTGGGGACAGTCATGCTGCTGAGGAGGATAGCTGGGACTGTGTCATTTCCGCGGAACAGTGGGCGGGGAATACTGAACAAGAGGCTAGGCAAGCTGTAAGTCACCTGCCTGAGCACCAGGGTGCTGCTGTCCTAGGCCTGTTCAGGTCATACCCTCTGTTTTCGCCGAACACCCAGGTCTCACTACTCAGGTAACGCACGACGTGGACGTCGGTGATAATGTGCCCTTCAAGTCAGTGCCCTACCGTGTGCCCCCGGTAAAGTTGCCAGCTTTACGGGAGGAGTTAAAGTACATGGTTGAGAGAGGGATGATCACTGAAGGTTATGTGAAGTAGACATCACCCGTCACGTTGCAGCCAAAACCTGACGGCAAGGTGCTGTTCTGCATAGATTTTCGTAGGCTAAATGGCTTGACCACTACCAACCCTTACCCTTTGCCTCGAGTTGACGACAGCGTGGACAAGATAGGGAATGCAAAGTACCTTACTAAAATTGATCTTGTAAAAGGCTACTGGCAAGTACCCCTGTCGGACCGAGCTAAGCAAGTTTGTGGTTTTGTGGTAGATGGCAAGACGTACCAATGCAACGTAATGCCTTATGGGCTTAAGAACGCACCTGCCACGTTTCAGAACCTGATGAACGATATTTGTGACGAAATCCCTAACTGCACGGTCTACCTTGATGACGTGATAGTGTATGATGACGATTTTGAAAATCACCTAAGGCACTTAGAGACCCTGTTTGGGAAGTTGCACGATGCTGGGCTGGTGGTGAACCTGAGGAAGTGCGAGTTTGTAAAGGCTACTGTGCAGTATCTTGGCTTTGTGGTCGGGTTAGGCCGGGTGTGCCCCCCCCTGAGCAAGATACAGGCTATCAATATGTTTCCCAGGCCCACCACTAAGCGCCAGGTCATGCGGTTCCTAGGTATGATAGGCTATTATAGGCGCTTCATCCGGGGATACTCTACTGTCTTAGCACCGTTAACTGATCTACTGTCGAAGTCAGTGAAGTTCTGTTGGGGTGCGGAGTGTCAGAGGGCTTTCGACCTAGTCAAGCACCTGCTGTGTACACATCCGATTTTGAGGGCCCCAGACTTCTCCAGGAGTTTTCAGCTGGCGACTGATGCCAGCGGTGTGGATGCCGGGGCAGTGTTACTGCAGACTGATTCCGAGGGCTTGGAACACCCAGTGAGCTTCTTTTCTCGCAAGTTTAATTCGGCACAAAGGAATTACTCGACTATAGAGAAGGAGCTTCTGGCTATCGTTTTGTCGCTCAAACATTTCGAAGTTTATGTTCCAGCCTACGGCCCGGTAGTGACGATTTATACGGACCATTATCCCTTGAAATTCCTAAATCAGTTTCACAATCGGAATATGCGGTTGACCAGGTGGTCCCTAATGCTCCAAGAGTATAATCTCAACATTCAGCATATTGCCGGGAGTGAGAACGTGATAGCAGATTGTCTATCAAGGGTTGATGATCCAAGATAGTCGTGCACGGTGTGTGGGTTGAGCAGGAGTAAAATTAGGCTATCATAACGCCGTCCAAAAAGATTATAAAACAATAAAATAAACGAGATTTTTTTTTTTTTTTTTTAGTTTTGTAAGTCTTTATTGTTGTAGCATGATGCATGCGATATTGTGTTTTATGTATAATTCACACTTCAGTTGTTGTGCACCTTTTGCAATTAGTGGCAGCTAAGGGTAGCAGGTCGGTTGGTTGCCTGTCAGATTTTGATAATGCTTCTAAGGTCGATTATCTAAAATCTTGGGGGGGCTGTGTAGCACCCCAGTGCTTTGCAACGCAACCTGATTGTACTCCTTGGTACTCGACTGTACCGCCCGTGATCTGGCTACCGTCAGCCGCAATGTATATTGAGTGTGACAACTTATAACTATGTTCTTTGTATCTCTGCAAAGGTCTCGTCATGTGCTAACCAGTGGTGGATTTTGTTTTAAGCCATGTCGAGACCTTCCATTTAATATGTAGTATCAATAGAGAAGTTGATAGATAAGACAATGGGAGTTCAGAGAGAGAGAGTGAGTTAGGCTTCAGAGCAAGAGGGTAGCAACGCGCCACGCTGCCGGCCGGGTGGGTTGCCAGACGTATGGACTGGTTGGCAGCCCTGCGCTTATAGCTAGGCGCGACAGGGTTGGTAGTCCATTGTTGCCTGCCTACGCTGCCTGGGCTGGGCCCATGTTGTCATACAGCACACTGCCTGGAGGCTGGCTGCGTGTTCCATGACCAGGTTGCCTAGAACCTTTGAGATTCTAACATCCCTTGCCCTCTCTCCCAACTTCTCACTGTTGCACTCTTTCTCTCTGACGACATTACTCTCATTTCATTCTTCTCTCTATTTAAATGCATAACCTTCCCTTGAGGTCCTAAAGGAGTTTCAGCACTCACCTCCCGTATTACTCTTAGGACAAGCATATATTTACATGTATTAGATTTAAGGGGTTAATGTGAACAGCGATCTTCTTGATGAGGATAGTTGGTGAACGTTCTACATGTTCACGAGTTATATGCCCCGCTCATCATCCCATTTGTGACTAGACTGGTGCCATGTGTAAGAGCCCGACCATGCCCAGGAGTTGTCTGTAGAGGGACGAGGACTTAGCCTTGATTTGCATACCGAGCCAGGAGCGAGTGTAGTACCCGAGACTACAGCTCGCTCGTAGTGCCGGTATAGTAGATTAACGTAATTTATCTGTCCTTGTGTTCTCTACAGTCTTCTCCTGGGTTCTCGCTTTCGGTGCTGGGACTCGTTGTTCCTGTGACTTGGCCTGCTAGCTAGAACACATGGGGATGATGAGTGGGATATATCTTTATTTTACTATGCATTGCAGCTCTCTTTAAGTATATGTATGTAACCCTTTACAATACACATTACTCACACACAAGACAACACTATTAATACTTTCATGTATCAATTAACTGCACTGTCATTTTGCTGCTGTGTCCGGAGTTCTGTTGAGTAGGGCGCATACGGACTCGGAGGGGAGACAGAGTGAGAGAAGCGAAGTAGCCTATGCGGTAGTAGGCTACCGGCGCAGTACTGTTGCCTGCAACCTTTTAGTTATTCCAAGTATAGATTCATTATTATAATAAGTGACTACTATTTATGTTCCTCCCATGTGTATTATTAGGTATCTACTGGATCATGAACATCTTGTATGCTACATGCTAGTGCATGTTAGTAGGGGACAGTTATTGTAGTGCACGCGCTTTCAAGTAGGCGTGTACATTTGTCATTTAGCATTTCACTGTCATACCTTTAGCCTGCTTCTATTCTAGATTATTAGAGGCTTAATATTAACGTAGTTTCTTGAGTATTGCATTTCTTTAGTAATAACGTAACCTATAAATGTCTGAGGGAGTTTAGCCTCATAGCCTACCCCTGTTGTACACTTTCGCCGAGTTAAGGTACCTCGTTACCGTAGACGATAACTCTGTAGGGCGTTGGTGCTTTTGTTGTCTGGAGCATATAGTATTTGGGACTGGAATCGAGCGTGTCGTTGTCACTTAAGCCATTTCTGTCCTACGATCAAGAATCCCGAATATGTATTGCCGATCTAGCCGTAACAATATATATACAGATTGATAATGAACAGTTCACACTTAAACTACAGTATATCACAAAGTTGACTATTTTAATTTTAATGTAATAAACTTTCCTCTCTCTGGTAGTAATATTGATAATAAAATAACATATAATTGTTTTTATACCCAACTAATATGATTTTTTAAAATTTGCACTAAACTAGATGACATTTGGGCTAGAACTAGGTTACTAAACAGACTCTTAGTAGACAGAGTAGAGGTTTTGATGCAAATCAATAGTTAGCTACATTTAATCTTTTTAAGGTCAATTATTGTGACTGTATTCTTTAATTTGATATACATAATTTAAATCAAGCATTTTTCACTTGAAGGTTCTAGTATAACCTCTGCTTACTGTTTGTCTGTATTTATTGATTTTGTATCTACTTATACTGTTATTATTGATTTTATATACAATTCATTGTTCTTGTTAAAAAAGTACTATTTGTTTAACTTTGTTGTTACTTCTTCATATTTTTCAATTATTATACTGTATTGTATTGTATCTATTGACTTTCGATAGTATCAATTGCTTGTCTTTGTGATATCCTTAAATCATATTATGTACTATACTGTACATGTAGGTTATTTGTTGGGTAGTAATTGGTAGGGGTCATGTCTTCATGCTATGCTCACAGGGTACCTACCCGATACCATTATCGTTAGTGAGTGCTATATGTATTTTGCACTATTGTTAATATATTGTCAAATTGCAATTAAGTTTGAATAAAACATTTTGACATGAATTGTTGTTTCTTTATTCATACATAATTCAAAATAATTTACCAGAACGTCCTGAACTTCCCAAATTGACTAATTCCTTGAACATGATGAGAGTACTTTCATATACTGTATGTGCAACTAATTTACCTGGGAAACAAATTAACTTATTCATATAATTATGTACATTTTATGTAGTGGTTTGTGTTCTTTTATTTCAAAATATTATTTTGCTAAAGCGATATTACCACATAGTGATTTTAATAAGTTCTTTTGTCTTTATATTGTGTTGTCCCTGTTTTGGTTTGTTTATTTTACAAGTTTTACATTATAATGGGCTAATATTCAGACACTTAAGGCCGGATAGAACAAAATAATATGAATAATAATGTCATGCTTCCCTTTACCTAGCTGGTCGCCATGGACATTATAGGTTTGCCGCAATATAAATGTTTTGTTGTCGCCACCAGCACATCTACAATATGCCGCTCCCTAGCCATAGAGGGGAGGATTTTGTTTTTTTATTGAACCCGCTTCTGCCTAACGTTTTTTTTATTATATATGTTTTTCCAATTCAATTATATAAGTGTATTGATGTGATAACAATATATTACAATGTATGAAAATGAAACAAAAACAGCTAATTGCATCACTAAGTATTTGATGCCATTTGGTATATACATCCTCTTATTCCTTACTACATATCAATATGGTCAGCATAAGGAGTAACAAGTGTGTAAGGGGAGGTGTGGTGGAGTGGTCATGCCACTGGATTGGTAATCCAATGGACCCGGGTTCAAATCCCGATATGTCAATGGGAAGATATTATTGGGATTGAATTTGTGCTGTACCTAGTATCAGTGCATTACCACAAAGCCCACCGAAATGCCAAAAAAAATACCCTCATTGTTCCCTGATTAAATAACACTGTATGAATATTCCCATATTCAAAATATGTTAGGGGGGGACAATGCCTAGTGAGTTCACTGCTCAATTGGTGGCGTTCTGAGAGTGAGGGTCTGAGTCTGGAGGGTGAGACGGTGAAGCACTTGAGCGAAGCAACCAGCTGCTTCAGAGATGGAGCTGCTTTGAGCCATGATGGATGCTTCGCATGTCTCACTCCCCAGACTGGAACAAGACCTCACGAGCTTCACCGTGTTGAGCGGTGGAATGTACAGGCTCTCAGCCTATGCCCGAGAGGGAGTAGTTGGAATATAGAAAAAAAAAAAAAAAAAAAAAAAAAAAAAAAAAACGTATATTACACCTAAATATACATACATGTAAACTAGACTCACTCTTATACTATGCCCGCTCTTATCAATTACTCCCTTTCAATTTAGCTGCCAAATTTGACCATCCACTGTTCCATCAGCACTCTAAGATAATTATATATATATATATATATATATATATATATATATATACTGTATATATATATATATACTGTATATATTATACCCCATAATAGTAAAACACAAGTATAATCTATTAACCCCTTTAGTTAATCATATAATTAAATACCCCTTTTAATATCTAAGTTAATCTCAACACAGATATATAACTGTCTAGATTGTTTATATTTACGGATTGTAAACATTAACTGTAAACAACTTATGACCCTCTATACATCACAGAATGTCTAAGTTTTTCAATACAAACACCCTCATGAATTGCTGACGACACAACTAACCCCTGCTTCTCACACAAAGAGAGCTTGGTGGATCACTCTTCTCAGGGCACTGTGAAAAGAAGGTTACACTTCATTTACCTTCTGACTCGCATCCCTTTCTCCATCACTATAACACTTATCTCAAGCCAAGTCAACTCATAAACTCATATAATAACTCATAGACTTATTGGACAAGCCCCCTTAACCTCTATTAGTCTCTATCTCCAGACTGAGTTTATAACCGTATTCTGACTCCATATCTTTACTCCTTTTATATATTATTGCCTTATACATATACCCCAATCATACGCATGATATAAGTGAATTGGTAAACAAGAAAAGTGAAAAATTTAAATAAAAATTAAAACAACAAAATAATAGTAACAAACATAGCACACACCAAATTCATACATAAATCAGTATGCTAAGCAATTATTATACCTATCCAATTAATACAATGTTAGTTTTCGCTTTAATGATGAAAAACTATGGTAAAGGGGGTTTCACATATTCGCGTATGCGATTCCGCATAGCGTCGACTAAGCATGTGGGAGTTACACGGATCAATAGTCTGCAACATGCGGAATCATACGGACGAAGGTCGTAGGATGTCGGGAGTAGTTGGATACATGCGTAGATATGTATGGCGGATGGCCAAAAGTTTGAGGAAGCTCAACATTTTAGACTGCATGCAATGCATGCTGATTGTGGTCCGAGGAATACGGATGAAGGTCTGATTCATACGGATATATTTGGATGTCGGTCTGGTATAGTTTTGTTTATACAGGAACAATCTGTGTGTTTGATGATCAACATGCATACATACGCATAACCCCGATCAACCGCTCATAGGTTGGCATATAGTCTGATCTGTATATACGCATGCTGTTTACAGTAAACGATGGGCAGATTCGTACGCGGTATCTCCTCAAGGGGGTTTCAGACATGCATACATGCGATTCCGCATAGCGCCGTATAAGCATGCGGCACTAGTCTTGGGAAAATTGGCCGCGACTGCAATATTTTTGTCACCCCCATCAGGATGACAATGGCAAGGAACGTGTAGAATTCAGGGACTTGTAGAGTATGCCAGTTTAGGCGGGCAGAGTGTTTCAATCGCTCTTTTCCAGCCATAAAATAATGATTGTACCGGTTTGTCGGGTCAACAATCATCGCCATCAGGTTAGCAGTAAAGAACTGCAGGAAAATGAAGTCTTGTTGTCCTGCGTCCTCGGTTGGGGACCGTGGAGCCACAAAGTCGTAATTTGTGAGTACAACATTTTTTCCATCCACCTAATTCCACTCAGGTTCATCAGCACATTCGTCGCCGCTGTCGTCAGAAGGAGGTCATCCTGCCTATTGACCTCGACCTTGATCTGGATCAAGATCTCGACCTGGAGCTTGAGCCAGATCTAGTGCTGGGGTATCGTAAGAGGGTCACCTTCGATGCCCGACGGCCGCAGGTGGCACACCCACGGGAAAGTACACGCCCACCTCGTCAGCTGATAGGGCATCGTGGGCGATCAGGGAGTTGTGGCGACACAGGCGGTGCTGGGGTGACAGGTAATTGAGAGGTGTCGTGGCTGTGGGAGGTCCCAGGTTGAGATGACACAGAAGGCCTGAGGGGGAGTAAGGCAGTGGGCTGGGGGGTGATGGTGGTGGGGGAGAGTAGGTAGCAGAGAAGTATGGTGGTGGTGGTGTAGAGTGGCAAGATGGAGAAAACGCTGAGTCATCCCGCGCTGATAAGGGTGCGGGGGAGAACAGACGGCGTAGAAGGGCACGTGGGGGAGTTGACTAAAGCACAGGCAATTTTTCATTCGTTTTATCAGAAACCAACAATGGCTGTGATGCCATTATAGCTGCGCCTAAGCGCAACCCATGAAGGCAGGCGTTATGGGGGAGCATCTTCATTCTCATCCTCCTCAGCTGGTCTCTTCTCACCCCGACGTTGTTTTGCTGGAATTTTGATGAATGCTATGGGGTCTGGGTCATCCTCATCCTCTTCCTCACCTGGTGGGGAGGCAATGGGATCCTGGGGATCAGTGGCGGGGGGGGGGGGGGGGGGATTCACCCTCCCCCCACGTTGTTGTGGCGCTGCATATACGACATGGCGACAAGGTATAGATACAATGGGCTCCTCTTCTCCCCTCTACACTATCTCCCTCAGTGATGGCCGATACTCCTCCCCTGAATCCTCGTCAGATGATCCAGTGTCACTATCTTGCTCATCACTGTCTTCCAGTATTGCAAGTGCTCCCTCAACGCCATCACCTCTGCGTGGGTGACAACAGCTAGAGCCAGACATAGTGTAACACTCGCGAGGTCAGAGGGTAAACTGGCGTCCCATTCCAGAATGTGGCTTGACTTGAGGGGTTGCCAACCATCGCTATTGTTCCGTGGTATCTTACGTATTTCCCATACAAATTTGAACGCTCTAGGACTCTAGGTGCTATAGAACAGGAGTAAATAAGGGCGATAGTGCGGACGCAGGTGCTACGTCGCTTGGAGTGTGCGTTACATACATAGGCGACGCATCACACGCGTCGCTGGGGTCCAGTGGGTTAACCTTTAGCTTACCACAGATCCTTCATAAACTAAATAAACTTGTCCAATAATATCCAGACCAAAAATAAAACAGGTGTCGTGATATACTGAAAGATTTAATCAGTTATGAAGTCAATAAGTCATATTGAAATATGATAACGTATCAGTAATCCAAAGCATGGTAAAGGAAAATAAGTTCTTATGTATGGCCTGTACTTTATGCATACTAATAATTTCATTAAGTAACTACAGTACGTTGATGAAAACAATACATGATTAAGCATTGGCTGCAAAATTTCTGGAAATGCTTGAATAATTGATTAAGACGTATTGTACTGTACAGTAACCAGCAAGGTTGTTTCAATTGCCTCTCTTTCCCGACCATAAGCTGTAAAGTTTATTAACTTGATAATTTAACATAAAATACTATGCTATTATTAGTCTTTTATTGGGTGTATTTTATAACTGCATTGGCAGTTATAAAATGGGGTGGCATTGCAGAAGAAGGCTCAAATGTTCGCATTAAGATTAAAATATAAATCAACTCTGCGATTTTGACTTATTAAAATATCTTTCAACGTATTTGCCGAATTATGAGAAATGTGAACACAATTGCTATAACTTCCCCCTCCAAACCGCAGCACTTTTTATGACCTTTCCAGCAGCCAGGAAATGGGAATATTCCATCAATGACGTCAGAGATCCCCCCCCCCCCCACACACACACACTAACAGCAACACAGGAAGAACAACACGAAAAAGTGCAGAAAAGAACTTGCAGGACCATTCTAGGACTCTCGTACACACACTACCCCGAAGCGCTACGATTCCTGGGGTTAGAAACGCTATCGAGCCGATACCGGAACCTCACTCTGAAATTCGGTCAGAAACTAATCGCCAACCCACGTCACCGTAACATACTTCCACCCCGAGCGCCCCCTCCCAGTAGAGCTACCAGGCATCACAATACCATCACCCCTATACATGCAAGGACATCAAGATATCAAGCAAGCCCCATCCCCTATATTGTGAACCTAATCGACCAACAGTAAGACAAGCCATAAAACAATCACTAGTGAGCGACTAACCATATATCGCGTTAAGTGTCAAACCGACCACCAAAGTGGGAAGGCAGTGTCACACGAGCATCAACTTTTACTGGCAAGATACCCTTGGTAAAGTCTCCGCTCCTAACGCAAATCAGCCTTAAAACATTTCAGATTAAATATATATAAATGAGTAAACAACAATAACAAAGAGCAATAATACATAATGAATATTTAATATAATATATACCTGCTCTCCCCCCCCCCCCCTCCCCATCAAAAACAAAAAATGCCGGGAAACGCGCTCGTGTATACACCAGCTTTGTAATATACAGTGAAACGCAAACAGAAAACACAAATGTACCATTATTATCTCGACTTGAAAATCATCAGCTAACGAAGTACATAATATCTAACTGACCAAAATTTAATACCAGTTGCTCTTGGTCAATCTCTTACTTTGGTCCTTAATGTATTGTAAGTTAATATAAGTTAGAGCTAAGCAACAAACTGTTCCTTTGTACATTTTCAGCCAATGGCTGCAACTATCAATAAACCGTTTATTACTATTATTATTATTAAGGTAAAAAGGCCACCAGCCAATCAACGCGCTCCATTTAACCTTCCCTTTAAACCAGCTCAGTTTGACATTCCGGGCTCGCCATGTAAACATGCCACGCCCTCCTGGCCGACCAATCAGAAGCCTCCGTTTTCAGAGCTGACGGCTACGTGTACCACCTCGCATTTAAACTCGCTCTCGCTCTCTTCACAGGCCGTTTCCTCTGATTGCAATGGGTCTAATGCATTAGTGCCAGCTCTATACTCACGTAAGCCACTAAAAGACATTCGCAACCAGCTTCCATGAACGTATTATGGAGAGAGAAGAGTGGAGGCGAAGGGTAGGAATATTCAAGTCGCGCGGCCAGAACGTTGCACGGCCGAGCGGATGGCTCAGCCAATCACAGCGCCGGAGAGCGGGAGGCGGGACTATATCAAGGGGGTGGGAGAGGCTGCTGGGGTCATTCACCTCTCGGGCTCCACTGGGCTAACTTCTTGCAACCCACATTCTCTCTCTCGCTTGGGCACTCAAGGGAATTCGGATCCACTTATTCCAGCCTCCCAGCCCTCATCCCTTGTTCAAGTAAAGTCCACCTCGGGCCTAGCATCGCTCTCCCCTACTAGGCGGATACACCTTCAGTATCCGGCCGCCTGTTGTCACATCGCTGGCTTGCATACCTACAGCCAAGCGGTTCAAGAGGGACGACAGAAAGTAAAGGGGAGCAAAGATTTCCAGTTGAGCTATTGGACAGCTCTGAGGTGGTGAAAGTAAGAGAGAAAATGCTTGACTAACCCAGTGGTTCCCATAAATGATAATTGATGTGTTCTTATAGGACAAACTAAAGAGAAAGATACTAGACTTATGTACATAAATAAAATGATGATGTGTTAATAGGATAATAGTTATTCTTGATAGAGAAGGCTCCATGCCGATTAGCTATCAATAGTATAGGATCTGGTAGGACAGCAAATAGATATTAAAGTTAAAGTAAGAGGGGATAATTCTTAAATAGATAAGCAACTATAAGGCTCATGGGAAATAAAGAATAGTTGCAATTAGATCAGCTTTAGCTTGAGAAACAGGTAGGGAGGAAACTATTCCGTATGATCTACGAAATCTTTTGTTATAAAGGAAACATTATCAATTATATTGTTTGAAGGTATATTCGGTCAGTTTCGTGGTAAGCGTTACGAGCATTAAGTCCAGGATAATAATGTAATCACAGAATCTATGTAGAGGATTAAAGTGGTGAATCTTGTTCTCGTAGGGGTTTTGAGGTACTGATCATATTAAGCCATTTACTGAGTATTATTATTGAATAGGTGGTATATGTAACATATGACTTATTGGTAACAGGGTTAAGAGAACATAATAACTAAGAGTGATATAGATAGAGCAATCGAGGTCAAGTGTAGTAACGCCCTGGTCTTGTGAGTAAATATATTGTATAGGGTTAAGAGAACATATAATCTAAGAGTGTTATAGATAGGGCAATCGAGGTCAAGTGTAGTAACGCCCTGGTCTTGTGAGTAAATATATTGTATAGGGTTAAGAGAACATATAATCTAAAAATGTCAGAGTTAGTAACGCCCTGGTCTCTGAATAAACACGGTATGGCCCGGTAAAGTTATCTTATTTTGGAGTTAGTTAAGAATAAATCTCTTGTTCTATAATTATAGGGAAATAAAGGTTAGATTTATTAATGCCCTGGTCTCTGGAGTAGACACAGCAAGGCCGGGGAAAACTATATTATTTTAGAGACTAGTAACGTGACTTTGGATCGAAGTCAAAGTGAGTCAATACCTGAATAGCGGGAATCCATATAGGTTGTAATGGGAGCTCTAGAATTCCAATGTACCACCTATGGTGGGTCGACGAAATATTCAATCTGTGCCTTGAACTCATTTCGGCCCGAACAGAGAAATAGTTACTAGGTTGGTAGTAAGTTTGTTAAATAAAGAATACGAACTTCTAAATTACTGTCGAATTTTCCCCCACCGTAGTAGTGTATTTGGATTAAGAAAATAAGACTACAATTATTATTATTATTATTATTATTATTATTATTATTATTATTATTATAGTACAGGAAGATTCTACAGCTTGCAGGCTACCTGGGAGGTTACCTGCCCACTACCAAAGGCATTTCCCTGCCACCAATGGACCTAGGCTAAAAGGATATAAAGACAGCCCAGAACAAATGAGTAACGCCCCCTTAAGACCACCACCACGGCTGAAATTTGTAGAGCTACGACGCAAAGCCAAAAAGTTAATTAAGCAAAGTAAAAAGACCTTAGAGTTACATATTGCGAATCAAAGTAAAACAAACCCGAAAGAATTCTATAGTTATATCAGAAAGAAAAAAGTAGTTACTTCAACTGTTGGACCCGTTAGTCGATGAAAATGGAGAATACACCAAAGACGAAGTACAAATGAGTAATGCCCTCAATACCTTCTTTGCATCAGTTTTTACAACAGAAGACCTCAGTGATATCCCTACACCATCGCCGATTCAGATTGATAATTCAGATGTTCTAAGCAATATCACCGTTACAGAGAGAGAAGTATTGAATTGTTTAGATAAACTCAAGGTAAATAAAACGCCTGGACCTGATACAATCTCGCCTAGAGTTCTAAAGGAAGCTAAAGATGAGCTCTCCAAACCACTGACATTACTATTCAATAAATCCTTGCAGTCTGGAACTATGCCCGATCAGTGGAAGCTAGCCAACGTAACACCGATATTAAAAAAAGGCAGCAAATCCCTACCCAGTAACTATCGTCCAATTAGCTTAACCTCAGTTGTATGTAAAATGCTAGAAACGGTCATACGAGACAGACTCGTAAATCACTTAGAGGAAAATAACATACTTAAAGATACTCAACACGGCTTTCGTAAATAACGTTCCTGTTTAACAAACCTCTTAGACTTCTTCCACGATATCCTCAACCTCTACGATGAGAGTAAAGCTGTAGATATTATATACCTTGATTTTCAAAAGGCCTTTGACAAAGTTCCCCACAAACGTTTACTGCTAAAACTAAAAGCGCATGGAATACAAGACGGTGTGTTGAAATGGATAGAAAATTGGCTCAGCAACAGAAAGCAAAGAGTAGTCATAAACGGTAAGGCATCTAAATGGACCAATGTAAGTAGCGGGGTACCCCAGGGATCGGTACTAAGACCAATTCTCTTTCTAATTTACATCAACGACATAGATGAGGGTCTCACCTGTACAATCTCAAAATTTGCTGACGATACAAAAATTGCAAATAGCGTACTCTCAAAAGAACAAGTTGACGATATGCAACACAATCTAGATAAATTGTCATGTTGGGCCCAAATTTGGCAAATGAGTTTCAATGCGGATAAATGTAAAGTAATACATATCGGATACCTAAATGAGAAAGCAAACTATTCGATGAATGGCACTCAGCTTAAGAATGTAAACAGAGAAACCGATCTGGGAGTAACAATATCGAGTAACCTAAAACCGAGTCAACAATGTTCAGAAGTTGTTAAGAAGGCAAACAAAATAATTGGCTTTATAGGCAGGTCATTTGAGCATAAATCCAAAGAAGTTATCCTAACCCTTTACAATTCCTTAGTCCGCCCTCTTCTGGAATACTGCGTTCAATCCTGGTGCCCTTATTACCAAAAAGATATAAACAAGCTAGAACGAGTTCAACGTAGAGTTACCAAAATTATACCTAGCCTAAAGAACAAACCATACGAAGAGCGTCTTAGAGAATTAAATCTATTTCCTTTAACCCAGCGCAGATTAAGAGGTGACTTAATTCAAGTGTTCAAAATAATCAAAGGCATCGACAATATGAACTCTAGTAAGTACTTCACTATCAACCAATCTAATTACACGCGGGGAAACGGTTGCAAAATTATTGGTAAATCTTTTAACTCACACGAATCTAAGAATTTCTTCTTCAATCGAGTTGTCAACTTGTGGAATGGGCTTCCCCGAAACGTTATAGACTGCATCACCGTTGATTCATTTAAACTCCGCCTAGACAAATATCTCGCATCAAATCCGCGACTGACTGCGTTTGTAAATGAATAACTTTATTTTATCCCCCCCTCAGTTACTAACCCATCTGTCCCCTACTAACTTCCTAATCCTGCCACGGACATTAGTTCCAGGGCAGTAATTCCCTTTCCAATGTTCCCTTACCCACTCTAAACCACTGTTTGGACACTTGATCCTCAGTGTTTTGGAGGACAAGCAACCTAGAAGGGTCACTAGATATGTTGTTGCTTGATTTCCTTTGTACTCCTTTGTACCACTGAGAGGAACAAGAACTTACACTTGCCCTACCTCAGGAAAGCTCAGTAACCCTTGCGGGGATAAAGCGGGATTGGCCCAAAGAGTTTTAGCACCCCATGCTCTCCAGACAAATTCAGCAGCCCTTGTTTGTCAAACCCTCATTCAGCAACCCTTACTTTCCAGACAAATTCAGCAATCCTTGTTTGTCAAGCCCTGATTCAGCAACCCTTGTGAGGAGTCTGGAAATTTTCCAGCAACCGAATTGAGCAACCCTTGATCGGCTCAAAACTCTCTCAGCAAGCCTTGGGAGAATAAAATGGGAGTGGCCCGCTGAGCATTCAACAACCCTTGCTCTCCAGGCAAATTCACCAACTCTGAAGTACCACCCCTGGCACAGCTCTGAGAAGAAGAAGTCCAGAAATCAGAGGTTCCCATCCCCAACGCCCGAGAAGAAGACGTAACAAAATCTGACTATCCCTGAGAACCCGGGGAAAGCTTTAAACCCATATTCACATTAGTACATGAGTAATGTTGAAATAACATAGAAAAGTTGACATGATGAATATAAACACCAAATGAGGAGGAGCACTTTATTCACAACTTTATTCACAACTTTTCGCAGATAGCTTCTTCAGGAGTGACCTGATGAAGCTATCTGCGAAATGTTGTCAATAAAGTGCTCCTCTTCATTTGGTGTTTATATACATGAGTAATATTGTCTCTGGGTATAAGTTGAAAGCCTCCGAATAACACATAAACACTATCCATAATCTTTGAGGAGGTATGCTGATATTGAGAATTTTTTTGAGGATTCCTTTTACGATATTATTATACTGTATATCTTTATTTTCCATTTATTACATCTTTTAATCTAGAGTCCCGAAAGCGTATGATAAAAACTGTATAAGTAAGTTGAGAAACATGGAATTTGTATTGGCCGAGATGTATTGTTCAAATACGGTTAAATAGAGTTAAACATTATGAGAAAAATGCCATGGTGAAGGGTCATTGAATAACTTGGTTGTATCCTGAAAGGAAAAATGGTCAGTCAAAACGTGAAAAGTCATTGTGGGGCATTATTCTACTCCCAACACTCCTATATAGACGAGAAACATGACAATTAGAGATGAGGACCTGCCGGAAGTAAGAACTGTAAAGATGCCTTACTTAAGTATGGCATCTGGACTGAGTAATAGGGAAGTGTATACAATATTTTGGAAAAGGTGAATAAGCTTTGTGCACACATTGTCTAGAGGTTGAGTGAATGATGACACATACTATGGTGTGCTTTGAACATGCACATACAATGGATTAAAGCATAATGCTAAACAAGATACGAGGAAATTCATGAAATACAACATATTATGATAGTAGAAAAAACAATGGTATGGGGAGAAGTCAGTGGTCAAATATTTTGAGGAGCACCGTGGCACATGCAAAAGAAGTATGCCTGGGTAAAGTTGACTGCAAGGGTTTGTGCAGTGACCACACAAAATGCTGAAAGGTGAAATACAAGGTCACAAATCAATGACAAGACAAAGGACAATTTAGTCTTGCCCTCTTTAATAGTTTCACAAAAGTCGCTGATATTATTACAATTATCAAGGAAATGAGAGTAACCAATTTTGAGACACATATTTCAAATGTCAATATAATTATCAAAGATTAAATTTTGTTTAATGTCTCTTATAGCGAATGAAAAGTTTTCACCAAATTAGATAGACTTACCCGGTACTTAATTTGTCAATGCAACCATCATCCACACAAGCAATTAAATCCTACAGCAAGGTTAAACTCGCAGGCAAAATTTAAGGGTCAATATTTGTAATATACAAACAATATTATACAAAATCAGAAAGTTTTCGTGGTAGTTGTTGTATATTGCTGAATCAAGGTCAAAGGTCAAAACAAGAATGTTTGTCAATTTACCCTCAGCGAACATATAGATTCTCACTATTCTCAGCAGCTATATTCATACTAGATCTTCAAGAGACAGTCAAGAAAAGGTTAAATGTAGTAAAAGGTCGAGGTCGCTGATAAAGGTCAATATCATATCAACTATGTATTCCAATATCTCCAAAATGAGTAATTTGTTACAGGGTACATGGCATTTATAATAGCCGTTATTCACAAAAATAATTTAAAGGTCAAAATAATGATCAAATCTCCCTAGAGTAATAATTGTCCTAATCTGGCTAGCTAATTATTCATCAAGTTAGATAAAGTTACCCAAATAAGTTATGTTCCTTATTGTGATCTTATGTATGAAAATAAAATAGTATGAATTAATTGCTAGCGAGGTTTCTTTTAATTATCAGTTGACAATCAGATAATTTAACCACTTCATTAGAAACTACATCCGTAATTCAATCATGCGCATTATATGTCCATGTATACATCACGGGGAGGAGCAGAATTTATGTGGGCAACTGTACATGACAATGCAAAGGTCAATCAAAATGTAATACAAAGATTTGCATATGGTTAATCCATAAACAGCGACCGTCCTCAATAGAGGTTTTTCTGGTGCCCTGCGACCGTCCTCAACAGATCCAGAGCTTAAAACAAACCTTAGAAAACACCCCAGTGGCACTCAAAACAAAGCAATTTGTGATTAGGTGAGATAATTCCCATTCATTACTTGCTACCACTCCTACATATGTGTCCCAACCGCCCCTCCCCCCTGCCCCTCCTTCCACCCCTTTTCCCCCCTCCTCAATTATCAGCTATTTTTCGTCTTATTCCCCCTATTATAGGGTAAATTTTGGCTCAAATTTCCCTCACGCAGTCTCTTTAACACGGGCGAAGTAGCCAGATCCTTGCAACAGAGAGACTTCTATTGCAAGGCCTCAGAGTCGCTCTACACCTCGGAGAGGGAGGATATATATTATATCCTCCCTCTCCGAGGTGTAGAGCGACTCTGAGGGCTTGCACATATTATGTACCCCCAGCTTTTGCCTCATGATGCGACCTTGCGGCAATAATATGTCTTTTTCACCCTCCAAATGCTATTCCCACTTCTCTTATTTCTCTTAAATGTTCATAATAAAAGCAAAATAGGCGCATATGGATTGTGAGGTATACCAGCGTTGGCAGAATCGCCTCTCGTTAGCCACTAGCGCTCGCCAGGGACATCGAAATGGGCTACAGTTATCAGAGAATGTTGTTCTTTCTTTCCTAGTACTCGCATTGTCACAGACAGTCCAGTGGTGGTCTTTGTTTTCGTCTGTGACAACAGGAAGTATTTTATATTATTAATAGAATATAAGATGCATTGTGTAGAGTTAAGGAGAGAGAGAGAGAGGCGAGAGCATGGTGGTAATATGTGCATGTGTATGTATGTGCTGCCTCGCTCGGAGGAGTTTTCCCGCTCGCGCGGGCTTTCCCTCGCCTTTGATTGGCTGGTGGCTCCTGGCGCGTCCTAGGGGCCTGCTGCCTTGTGACGTCTTGGCCCGTGATTGGCCGACCATCGCGCCCTTGCGGGCTCCTGTGTAACTAACCTCCTGCATGAGGGTCCAGAGAAGCTGCCCTCCTCAGGACACGCTTGGCGTGCATGCTTCTAACATCCCTTTGCATACTCTCTCCCGATCACCCCCTTTACCACTGTCTCTCTCTCTGACCTTCTTCTTTTCCATTGCTCTTCACCTTTATTCAATTACTTATCCCCTTGGGTTCTGCATACGGTTTCCATAGCCGGCCCATTGTATTGCATGCGCCTTCCTCTGAGATATTTACATGTACTTAGAATAGGATTGAGGGTTCTTAGTTAGTAGAGGTTAAGAACTCTGTATGTGTCTCCATTATTGATTTAGTGTTCTGCTCTTTTATTTAATGCTAGACTGGGATAAGGTTACTGTAGTCATTGTCTCCGATGTGCGTATGGTTTGGTTATACCTACACGACTTCGACCGGGCCTGTGGTAGCCTAGGTTGTCTTTTCGGCTGCGTCTTTTGAGAGTGCAGCATTGTGTTGACTGAGGGCTTTGGCCTGTTCCAGTTCCACACTTTGCTGCCTCTTTGCTTGTCTTTTGAGGGTCGCCAGGATAGAACCAGATACTTGTGATCTGGATCTATCAAGAGAGCACCCCAGTCAATTAACGTAACTTAAAGGATGCAGTCTTAAGGACATCGCTAGGCTACGAGCCTGTCTTGCTCAACCCCAGTTCCTTACCTAGAGTATCCCAGCTAGACATTATTAATTGAGTAGACACTTGTTAGTATTTAATATAAGCTCTTTGATATGTACACATTATTCACAGCATTTATTAGTCTAGGTTGTTGCTGAGCCGCACAACCATAGCAGACTGTTTCGTTGATGAGGAAGTACTTCTTTTAGTGTCGAGCATTACTACCGTTGCGCATTTATAGTATTCTCGTGTCAGTTAACATTATATGTCCTATCTTTCAGTGTATTCAGTCTACACGTGTGGTGTCCTGCCTCCTGCCTTTATATAATTTAAGATACGAGCATCTTATGAGCATCAGACTTTCTTCAGAAGTTTCCAGGTCTATGCTGTAGGACTATACTTAACTTTCTTTCAGATTGGAGTGAAGAGTTTATTGTTGTTTAGAGTAACTGTATTGAAGCATCTTTTTATTGTATTAAATCTTGCAGTGATTTAATTGATCTTTCCATAGCTTCCCTTTTGTGAATTTTAACGTAACTTGCATCTTGTTTGTTATCAGGCTATACCAGTGTAGGTTAGCCTGAAGTAGAGTACATTTATGCCCAGTTAAGGATACCCCGTTATCGCAGATTAACTCTGGAGGGTATAGGTGTTTTTGTTCGCCGGCATATAAGTTCGAGGGTTTGGATCTAGCGTACCGTTGTTGCATAGTGCCCTATTACTAGTCCAATCATTAAGTGCCCTTGTTTTATTCGTAGCCCCGGTTGTAACAGGATAAGTAATAATTATATATATGGTATTATGACATTCGTCAGAATAGAACCAAATACCTTTGCTTGGCGGGAGGGTTTGAACTACCATAGCTTCGCAGTTCATGATTTAACCCTTCTTTAGCGGCCTATGCGGTTTATTTATATGTACCGCCCAGCGGGGTGTTTTTAGCCAAAATAGGGCTGTTTACGTGATCATTTTCATGCCTAAATAAGACCCAGAACGTAAAACAAGTATCTATCCCTGAAAGGGCATAAACAGAGCTTTCGAATGACACCATAACGATCCTTGTATGATGGCTAGTTTTCTTGCAATAACCGTGCAACGCGAGTGCAAAAAGCAGGTAATTAGCCACTTTCCCCATACAATTCAGTATGTAGCGAGTGAGAGAGGGAGGAGGGAGCTGAGATTCGTGTCAGTAGGTTCGCCGCGGTGGTCTGGAGCAGTCATACGCTCGCTAGTCTCCTGCCACCACTTGTCTCTCTCTCTCAGCAACATTACGTGCTGAAATTGCCACTCGACCTTTGTCGAGCGCCGCCACATAGTCCAGCTTTATTAAAAACGACTTATGTGGTGAGCCGCTTTTTAAGGGTTAAAGATGAACGGTTATGGTTAAAGGTACATTTCCTTTAGGAGCATTTACATGTCAGTAAAGCTTGTAGCTTTTTAAATATATATTAGGCTTACTATTAATCCTATATAGTTGTCAAATGTTATGGTAAAACAATTATGCTTAACTCTTTAAAAGCAGGTATGTTTGTTGACATGACCTAGCTGCTGGGCAGGTATATATACCGAAAATGAGCTTCATTCCATGCTCTTTTTCATACATAAACAAGAGCCAGAGCGTAATACAATTATATATCCGGGAAAGGGAGATAATAGAGATTTCCAATGACACCTGAATCATCCTTGTACGACCACGGGTTATCTTGTAGTGATTGCATAACCGGAGGTGAAAATACCCTAAAATAAGGTAATTCCCATATTTTTGTCCTTATCTCGCGAGGTTCGGAGGTGGGGACGAGACACAGTATGTGTCAGTGACCGCCCAAAGGTGGTGGCGAACGATCCAAGGCCAGCTATCATCCTCCCAACGCGCGGACTCTCTCTCCGAGCTCATAATGTCGCCAAAATGGCACCCGTCATATGATGGGCACCGCAGGGGTGGCCAATATTCTCTCGCCCGTCATATGATGGGCACCGTCGGTTAGGGTTAAAGTAATTTTACAAACACTTTTCGTAATCTGATGGATATATCTAATGAATGAATAATAGGTATATTTAGTTTGAAAGCATCAGTGAAGATATTAATATAATTATGATTCAGTGAATGTTGCAAGTAAGTGTTTCAGGTCAATATATACTGTACAGTATTATATTTGCATGCTACGAGAATTTATTTATTCAGAGGTTCATACAATTAATTTTATGAGTGTATGGTCATTAATGAGCTAAGAAACTAAAGCTGGAAAATGGAGCATGAACATGAACATCGGTATATAAGGCTTATTTACAGACTTAATATAGTGATTACAATAATATAGAGAATACATACATAAATAACTCAGACTTTGAATTTCTTAAGGAAAGGTGTATGGTGTAGGGATGTAGCGAACCCACCGCCTGTAATTTTGTGGCGCAGATAGCCGCTGGAGGTTGGGACCGGGAATCCCACCTAAAGAATTGTTAGGAGGAGGCTGTAGACACCAACCGAACAGGGCGGTACTCCCAGGGAGTGCTAGGTGGCTGATAAGGACCGCTGAAACTTCTGTTTCATTACCTGGCCTCCTTAGCTGATCCTTTCAGTGTCTCATCAATATTGAGGGCAACCCCAGCCTGCCCTCCAAAACACCTTCTCCTCCTATCAATACATTATATTACAAACACCTTACATACTACACTAACTCTAAAAAGAAAAACAAAATACGAATCTCGACCCGCCTCGGAATCTCCAGGGGGGGGGGGGGGGCAAAAATGCCCCCATCAGTCTGTCCCCTGGAATCGCCTTGCAAAAATGCTCTGGACCACCACCTTCTGCTATTACTGTTAATTGTAATATTCGTAGCCTTTCCTCTACTCTGTGGAACACCACCTCTCCTCTGCCAACCCTTACCTTCTCATTCTCACCGAGACACAGTTGTCTCCGACTACTGACAGTAAACCCTTCTCTGTATCCTCCTACTATCTCTATCCTCAGTGTCGAGCCAAAGGTGGAGGTTGCTTTCTCTCGTGTTCCCCACTTAGATTCTTCCGAATTCTCAACTCTCTGGCTAATGTTTTCTTGTCACTCTCAAACTAAATATTTCTGCGCTGTCTATCTCTCCCCTAATTCTACTGACTATCCAAAATGTTTTGACTAACTACCTTCTAAAGTGGAACACATTCTATCCATATCTCCTTTAGCAGAAATCTCCATCTTAAGAGATTTCAATGTTCACCGCCACCAACGGCTCTCCTCTGTTTCCACTGATCAACCTGGTGAACAAGCCTACATCTTTTCTATCTTAAATGACCTAGAGTAGTTAGTCCAGCAACCCACCCGTACCCCGGATCGCTTCGGAGATCGGCCCAACATTCTTGACTTATTTCTAACCTCTAACCCTTCTGCTTATACTGTAATTTTGTTCTCTCCTCTGGGCTCCTCCGACCATAAACTAATATCTGTCACGTGTCCTATCTTTCCGGTATGGCCACCCAATCCTCCCAACCGGCGGTGCTTGTGGCACTTTGGCGCTGCCGACTGGGAGGCTCTTTGGCAGTACTTCTTTGATTTCCCATGGAATGACTTCTACTTCCGTGGCCGGGGACTCTCGGAGAGTGGAAGAACGCATTACCGAGGTAATCCTCTCGGGCATGGAAGCATACATTCCATTTTCTTTCTCTGAGTCAAATGCAAACAAATCTTGGTTTACTCACGCTTGTTCTACTGCTGTCCGTAACTAGGAGGAAGCATTCAAACGGTACCGACGCCTCAAGAATCTCATTCTTCCTATGTTTCTGCCCGGAATCAAGCCAAATCTGTTCTTTGACTTGCCAAACACTCTTTCATCAATAATTAATAAATGCACTGAAATATCTAACTCTAGCTCTAGCGAGAGAGATGCAACATTGCGGCGAAGAGAGAGAGATTGGAGAGAGTCGGTGAGTGGATGGGAGTTAATGATACGAAAGGCTTTCCTTTCTACTTTGTCTAGAAGTATGAGAAGATCTTCCCCACTCATATGAACAACACTCAACACAAGGATGCACTGTGCCCCTGTACAGAGAAAGAAGCTGAGCAGGGGTAAAGAACCCCTTGAGGCAGTTGAGCACACCCAGCTTCAGGAAGGCCGTCTTAGCAAGACTGGTAATATAGTCTTTCCAATTTTGTATTGTTGAAGAACAAGGGGTAGTCCTCTGGGAGTTAACGGCGGGTATATAGATGGAGTAATTGGGTTTTGGAAGCATTAAAGGTAACAAGGTTTTATCTGCCCAAATTGGAAATGGTAGTTAGATCAGAAGATAAGTGTTGTATGGCTTCATTAGATTTGCTTTTGAGGGATTGCTGGGGGGGGTGTTCTGGGAAACTAATTGAATAGTGTAAGGTAGAGTCGTTTGCACACAAATGGACAGGACCGGAGGTACAGCTGAGAATAGCATTTATGACAATTAGAAAGAGAATAAGAGATAGGACAGATCCTTGGAGAACGCCGGAGTTGATAGGATGAGGAAGTGAATGATGGTCATCCACAAATGCAGCCATGGAACAAAAGGAAAGGAAATCAGAGACAAAGGCACAGATGGAGGGACAGAAACCAAAGTTGGGTAGTTTAGAAACTAGAGATTTGCGCCAGACTCCTTCGAAGGCCCTCGACATGTCTAACGCAATAGAAAAGGTCTCGCCGAAGTCCCGAAAGGAGGATGACCAAGAGTTAGTAAGATATGAAAGAAGATTACCAGTCGAGCGACCCTTAACCCTTGTCTGGTGGGGCCAGACTTAAGTCGGTCTAGAGAAGCAATGACTATGTGGCGGGGACCGACTTAAGGCGGTGTGCAATTTTTTAGCAATAGTTGGCTCTGAGAGAGAGAGACGAGCGGTGGGAGGAGCGTAGGTCGGCTCTGACCGGTCGGCACGGGTCCCGCGCGGCGACTGACGTTCCCTCCACACACATCCACACTCACTACCTCACTACACAGGGAATTATGTAAGGAAATTACCATATTTTAGGGATTTTTCCTTCGTCTTGCGCGATCGTTGCAAGAAAACGCGTGGTCGTAGAAGGATGGTTCTGGTGTCATTGGAAAGCTCAATTATCGCCCTTTCAGGGATACATAATTGTATTACGCTCTGGCTCTTGTTTATGCATGGAAAAGAGCACGGAAACAAGGTCGTTTAGGGTAAAAACAACCCGCTTGGTGGGTAGTAGAAGATACTGACGGGCCCGCTCGTAAGGCGTTAAGGAAGCCATACTAGCGATCTGAGAGTAGATTATGAGAAGATAAATGCTTAATCCCCTGAGCTCTGGCTGATTTATAATAAATGTACACTCCAGGCCCAGCAGGTTGTCCAAACAAAAATTGTTTTGCTTGAAAACACATGGGATGGGTTATTAATGAAGGAAAAAACACAAAAAAACACTCACCTAGGTCATTTCGGGGTCCTGCGGGGCGGCTGAAAGTCACAATTAACATGGGAAGATGGGTAGGCAAAATACTGGGAAATCACTCTCGCACGCGCCCACGCGTACGCATCTGGACTTGGAGGGTTTCAAACCATCGGTATTGTTGCGTGTGATACTAATGCAGTTCCCATACAAATCTGAACCCTCTTGGTGCCATAGAACAGGAGTAATTAATCCTTGTCTAGAGGGGGTGGACTTAAGTCGGGCTAGAGAACCAAGGACTATGTGGCAGGGCCCGACTTAAGTCTGTGTGCAATTTTGGAGCAATATTGGCTCTGAGAGAGAGACGAGTGGGTGGAGGAGCGTAGGTCGGCTCATGACCGCTCGGCACGGGTCCCGCGCGACTACTGACATTTACTCCACACACACCCACACTCACTGCCTCGCTACACAGGGGATTATGTAAGGAAATTACTGTATTTTAGGGATTTTCACTCGTCTTGCACGATCGTTGCAAGAGAACGCGTGTTCGTAGAAGGATGGTTCTGGTGTCATTGGAAAGCTCAATTTACGCCCTTTCAGGGATACATAATTGTATTACGCTCTGGCTCTTGTTTATGCATGAAAAAAAGCACGGAAACAAGGTCGTTTAGGGAAAAACCACCCGCTTGCCAGGTAGTAGAAGTTACTGACGGGCCCGCTCGTAAGGCGTTAACGCCGACACACCCTATGCGTCGTTGGGGTTTAGCGTTGCATATATAGGTGACGCATAACGTACGTCGCTGGTACTCGAGGGATTAAGAAATTTGGAAGAAAGAATAGTTTCAAAAACTTTAGAGATACAAGAGATGAGAGCAATTGGACGAAATATGTGAAAAATTGAGAGTGGTCACCCTTCTTTGGGACAGGTTGAATCAGAGCAAGCTTCCAGCAAGAAGGGAAGATATTAGAGGAGAGACAGACACGAAAGAATTTGCCTAGGCAGGGAGTCAGCACGGAAGCACATTTTTTTAGTACAACAAGGGGAATACCATCCGGACCGTACGCCTTCTTAGTATCAAGCCCAGAGAGGGTAGAAAGTACATCTTTAGAAGAGATTAGGATATTAGGCATAAGTAGGAGAGAGGGGGGTGGAGAGGGAGGAATAGCACCGGAATCATCCAAGGTTGAGTTTCTAGCAAATGTTTGACCGAAGAGTTCAGCTTTGTCAGAGGAAGAAGTGACGGTTGTGCCATCAGACTGGAAAAGGGGATGAAGAAAAATTGTTGGAGAGGCTTTTGGCTGAATGCCAGAAAGCTTGGGAAGAGCTAGAGTTGGATAGTGCAGTGCATTTATTATTGATGAAAGAGTGTTTGGCAAGTCGGAAAACAGATTTGGCTTCATTCCTGGCAGAAACATAGGAAGAATGAGATTCTTGAGTTTTAAGGCATCGGTACCTTTTGAATGCTTCCTCCTTATTGAGTACAGCAGTAGAACAAGTGTGAGTGAACCAAATTTGTTTTGCATTAGTCTGAGAGAAAGAAGATGGAATGTATGCTTCCATGCCCAATAGGATTACCTCTGTAATGTGTTCAGCACTCTTTGAGGGTCCCCGGCTACAGAAGCAAAAACCATTGCATGGGAAATAAAAAAAGTACTGCCGAAGAGCCTCCCAGTCGGTAGTGCCAAAGTGCCACACGCGCCGCCGGTTAGGATGATCGGGTGGCCGTACTGGAGAGATAGGACAGGTGACAGAGATAAGTTTATGGTCGGAGGAACCCATAGGAGAGAAAAGATTGACAGTATATGAAGAAGGGTTAGAAGTTAGAAACAAGTCAAGAATGTTTGGCCGATCTCCGAAGCGATCCGGGATACGGGTAGGTTGCTGAACTAACTGCTCTAGGTCATTTAGGATAGAAAAGACAGGCTTATTCACCAGGTTGGTCAGTAGTGTGAGAGGAAAGCCATTGGCAGTGGTGAACGTTGAGATGGAGATTTCTGAGAAAGGAGAAATGGATAGAATGTGTTCCACTTAAGAGTTTAGATAGTCGAAGAATTTGGGAAAGTCGGTAGAGTTAAGGGAAAGATAGACAGCACACAAATATTTAGTACGAGAATGATAGGATAGTTTGAGCCATAAAGTAGAAAATTCAGAGGAGTCGAAATCGAAGCTAAATAAGTTATACATATAAGCAAGGCTTATAGTTTTGGATGTTCTTTCATACACCATTAATTCGAATGATCTAGCAATGTCCTGTAACTTCCTTCTTTCATATTATTGGTTAAAGTCATTGAGCACTTTAAAGTTCTTCCACATATTCCACCAACACGCATGCTAAAATCGTTCATTCCCTTCCCTCCGATTCCAGCCTCTGCTGCCAATTGACCAATTGAGCCTGCCCTCAATTGTCTGATTACACCATTCACGTACACATATTAAACAGTCAAGTTACTAATACAGATCCATGTCTCACTTCTAAGTTAACCTCAAAACCATCACTTAACGTATCCCCTACCTTCGCAAATACGTATTATTTAAATTAATAGAATTTATTGACACATGCAACTTTCCTAGTCACCATATGCTGTCAACACCTCTTACAGTCTCTCCCAATCCACTTTGTCGAAGCCATTTTCAAAATTATTGAACGCTGCATACATGTTTTAAGCTTAATTAGATACTTCTTCACTATCAATATAGTTTAAACTATTTGAGTAATGCAACGTCTACCCTTTTTTAAACGCTAAGTTGGAGAATTCATCTACCACTTATACATTCTTCCCTACTAACTTTCTCTCTGTACAGGCCCACAATCATTGCATTTTATCTGCAGCTACCACTCCGCCATATATCAACATTAGGTATCCTACTATATATATATATATATATATATATATATATATATATATATATATATATATATATATATATATATACATATATATATAATTTAATTTACCTTTTATTTCATTCGAAAGAACACACCTTGGAGTGAAGTTTTAAAGCTGGGTGGCATCTACAGAGTTAGAAGGGCAGGAGAACTGTCAAGAAGAATGGGAAAAATGTAGGAAGATGGACGTCCTCACTAGAGAGAAAAAAAAAAAAAAAAGTCTGCAGGGAATCGGAACTGGAGAGAATAAAATTGGACGGAAAGAGTGGAACAGGTCCAACTCAACAAATAAAACACATGTAAAAACAAAACACAGTAGGTGATAAAAGCTTGTGTTATACATACACAAAATATAATGCATGTGTAGAAAATAAATGACAGATTAATATTATAAGACAAATTAGAACAGAATATCAGCCAACAAATGGACATCTATCAGTATATCTATTACTGGACACCTTACTCCTCTTTATGATGGTGGCCATACACAAAACGCCCCAAAGCAAACCTGTCCCCTAAAGCTGATGCGTCTCATCCACAAGGATTTTTATAAGGTTGTCTTCTGTAGATAGCTTGCTGTCCAAGGTTAATGAGTCTCGTCAACCCGACATACCTATGGAAAATATACGAGTTATGCTGAAACATAGATAACAGGAGAACTGGATTTGACACGAAAATGGCCACTTTGCAGTAAAGGACCCAAAGCTGGAAAATGGACCTTTAACTTCAATCTTCAAAATATCGACTCACAACCCACATAAATTGATGACACTCATGGTGAAGTCAGCTAATTCAATGTCTATTTTAATGTCTGCAAGCGGTATCTAAATCCGTCCACTTGTTTTTTTGCACCTCTGGAATATACAAGTCAAACATGAGAATTTATATAATAACGGCTGGCTATATAAGTACAACTTCAAGCATACACAGTTATATTTCTAGTCGACAGATTTACAAACGCAAGCCAATGTACACAAAAATACTAATTTTATATCACTCTTCAAATAGATCACTGTACATAGCTTTGACAGTCCACTTACACAGCTCTTTTTCACACCTGTGAGCTTGCGCCTATTATCGTCATTTTGTGACCTTGTGTCAGCCCCTGTGGCAGCATCAGGATTGCACTTAGCGTGGACATTACTGTCGATGTCGCGCACCATGTTGCCGGCAAACAGATTGAAAAGGGCGCCAGCCATTTGTCGCACGAGCTTGTCCACCAAGCTGTGTCCCTCAGAACAGGAGGCCCCGGTCAGCTGGGCGTTCTCGCTTCACAGGGTGCTCACCACCTCAATGAACACCTTCCTGGGCAGGTCACACTGTAGCAGCTTGCGCCGGTTGGTCTTCTCCATCACCAGGAACCTCCAGATATGACAGATGTCCAGCGTGACATCAATGGCAGTGGAGGATGGAGCCAGGAGCTTGCCACGGTCCAACAGCTCCGTGAAGGACCTGTAAATGGCCTCCACCTGCTCGCCATCGTTCTCTTCAAACCTGGCTTCCAACGGTGCAGCCTCTCTGTCGACCAGCAGGTCAGCACAGGCACCACACTTGTTGCCCCTGGTTGCCGAACGTTCCCGGGAACATTTCTTTGGGGATTTTGTGGGAGCACCCGGTTCTGGCCATAGCAATATTAGTAGTAATACTAAAAAAAAGCGCTTACATAATGAAGAAAGATAAAGTGATCCTACTTAAAGTATGATATATTTATGTGTGCATTTCAAAGTTTTAGGAGTTTTTAGCAATATCTACTATTTTTAAACAATATTTGAAGACGTCCATCGACGCTATCGCCGACGAGTAGTTTAACCTCGCACCTCACCGTTTTCTGTTGACCCATTTTCTTACGATGTGCGATTTTGGGTTTGTTTATCACTCTCCCGCAGTAATATTTAGTTATTTGACGTCTTCTACATCATCTTTAGGAGCAACGGGGGTCTGGGGGCGGCAGCCCTTAAGTTAGTTATGGTTGTCAGGTAAGGTTAGTAACACTATTGTCGTCGGAGGAGGAAGCGGGTGCTTACCTAATCGTAATTAGTGGGGGAGTATGAAGAAGCCTTCTTGTATAGACTCACACCTCTAATATTTAGTTATATCAAGTTAAAGCCTCCCAAAATTGGAGGTGGGTTTGTTTATGTTCCGTCGTGCTCCCGCTCCCTCGCACTCAATTCTACAGGCTTTAACACCGGTACGGGCATTTTCCGCCTATTTCCGCCATATTAGGGCTCATTCAGGCACTCCTGATTGATTAGGCAAGTGTCTGAATGAAATGTAATGTATTCAGCCGAAAACTAGAAGAAAATAGTTTCAAAATTACACCAAAATGAGCTTCGTAGCTCGCGGAGTTCACCTGCAGTGTTAACATAGACATTCGCTAAAATGAGCAATTCTCGCTAATGTCTTGCTAAATTTGCCTTTGGCAGCACTGTATATCTCGCAAGACTCTGACTCAGAGCCTTCAGTCTCCACGGCCGCTTGGCTGGGAGATGGATGTGTGCCCTGTCGCGCTTCTGCTCTAAAGAGGCTTTTAAAGCCTGTAAATTGAGGTAAATTGCCATGGCATTCGGGAACATCTTCCTCAGGGAAAGAGTTAAGAGGCTTTAAAAGTCTGTAAATTGAGGTAAATTGACATGGCATTCGGGAACGTCTCCTGCAGGCAATGGGTTAATATTGACCAAAAAGGATTCTCAAAGGAAATGAACGAAACCGCTTAGCCTACTAATACAGTACAAAGATCGCGGGGTAGCGTTGTCGGGTCACTCGGACGTCTGGGATATATTTTCAAATATTGCTTAAAAATACCCAAGTAAATATTGTTAAAAACGATAATTATTTAGAAAAGGCTCGCCGCCTTATTATAAATAATTTATTAGGGACAATGCAGGTCTATGGAATCCTTATACTGTACTCATGTATAATCCACTGTGGAAGAATAATTTTGATCATATTTATATAACCCGATATTAGTGGAAAAAAAGTCATATCACTCTCAGAGCTCCTTCGGACATCCTCACTGTTTACAAACTTCTTCAGTATGGAGTATAATCGATATTTACCCCCTGCTGGTAGCCTGGTAACACAGAGTCACAGATGATGATTTCAATAAGTCATGGGGGGGCTTTGCCCCCCCTCAACCCATCCTGTATCCCACATTGGAAATATAGGTAACTAAAACCATGAAAACACTCATTTCTCAAAATCTGGAGGAAAAAAAAAACACGAAAAATAATGGTGCGAGCCTTTTCCCTATACTGTACAGTATTTACCTTAAAAACTATTAAAACCTTGAAATGCACCTACAAATAAACCATACTTTAAATAGGATGGGTTACTCTTTCTGTATTTTGCAAGTGCTTCGTTTAATAGGTGTGGTGTTACTGCTACTATTACCGTTATGGGTAGCCTAGCCTATCAAAGAATTGTCTTCGGTGTTAAATTTTTACATAGCCTAGCCTAGATATTTAATAAAATACCATACTCCATAGATTTTCATGGAAAGTTTATTATAAAGATAAATAAAATATTCGTAAGTAGGCTTAGTTATTATACAAGATCCAGCATTATTCTTGGTGTCAAATTAAACTGTCTCTGGTGTCACTACTGTTTCGGCTAACTGCTTCCACATCAATTCCATTTAGCGCCTTTAACATCATTGGTGCCTTTACTGTCATCATTATGCCTTTCACCACTTGTAGGATAGTATGTGGGATCAACAGCATCGCTGCCATCACTGGAGTTAGGCTACTAGAAACACTTGGAATCCAACGAGGAATGTAATTTGTTTTAGCCTAGCCCTGATAAAAAGATGAAACGCTTCCTTTTTCCGCTGATTGAAGGCCAGATGGAGTAGCTATACAGGCTGCCAGTTAGTCACATTCTCATCACTTGTACATTATGCCATTGTTGTGTTAAATCAGAGGAATATTAATGCACTAAAACACGATATATCACTGGAAATAATACGCAGTTCAGCAGAGTCGGCCACACTCTGGGAGTTTAAACTTTTAAACATAAACAATGAGGTGTGCAGGGTACGGGAAGCGAAATGTTTCTGGTGGCTCATTTATTTCGTATTTGTTTAAGTTGTTCGTTATTCCAGTGACTTACCCTTATTGTCTAATAATACTCTAATATTTTAGACATTGTTTACCTTACTGTATGTACTTCAACAACTATATTATAGCTGTGGTGGTTTTGGGAATCGAGAAACCTGCCCTACATAGCTCACCACAACAACTTGGTATGGACATTTGTCTCAGCTAGCACTAAAAACGCCTACAAAATGGACACTTTCAAAGCATTTTGCATTTTTAATAATTACAAAATGATAATACTTCACAAAATCTAAACAGAGAGCACCACTTCAACTAAACAGGGTTTGGTCCGTTACTGCAGCTGCAGGTCGACTTCGCTGGCCCGTGTCAATTCCAGTTCTCCTGTTATCTATGGCTGAATATAAAAGATGCCATCGATAAACAATTATATGCAATTTGTTACTGCATGAGTGAAATTGTATGCAACTGTTCACTTGTTGCCAAATTAATGCAGTTAACAAATAGGATACTGACTTAAGAGCAGAACCATTAATCTAACTTTTATGTAATATATGGTGCATACTGTAGGATATCAATTTTAGATGTAACGTCAATAATTATAGTTTTATTAATTTATCCTAATGTTATCAGCAAAGTGTACAATAATGTACTATTTGGTAATGGTATAAGTACTAATGTGATATTTGCATAGACGTAGTGAGATAATAGTGAAGTGTGAGACGTAAAATAATATGTAAGTGCATTGGATGATTATTTATTTATTTTTCAATACATGTCTAGGCTGAATAAGTTTGTATCAAGCTCAAAGGAATATGAAAGTAACGTTATTTGTGTTTCAATGGAGACCATTCTGATAATTAAATATATTCTTCAAATGTGAGCCATGATGGTAACTGTCGTAAACTATCAATGGAAGTTAAATATTACTAAGCTATAATGAATCAAATAAAATCAATCTAAATGAAAACTACTCTATATCTAAATTGAATTCAATCTGAAACAAGCTAATTTATATCCAAAGGTCTCACATAATAAATATATATATAGGGTAAGGTTATAAGGGTTAATATTAGCCAGGAATTAACTCACCAATAGTTCCACGTGGCAATGAGGCAAGGGAGAAAGTTTTATCCAATATGGCGGTGGACAATGGGGAACGAGACTTCAGTCCCAAGACTCGAGTCAAGTTAAAGAAAGAATAAATGATTACATGGGAATGGACATGAATAATATGCTTATCTATCAGTCAGTCATGGTGTCGATGAGAGCGTCGTGATGGTGTAGCTGTGTGTATTGCTGTCTGTGTATTGTGATTACAGGCACAAAAGCTCGATCAACTGAGGGCGGAAATTTAGATGTTAACTGGTTGGTGTTCGTGAAGGCTCTGGCGTCCCTCAAAAGCACACCTTGCTGCCTTGGCAAACCGCCAGGAGCCCAAATTATCGTACCGCATCTAGGTTGCTCTCTACGATAAATTATATTAATATATACGATAAATTCATATATACTACATAAGACCATGGCAATATTGCTTAATAGCATATTAGGCCTTTTATAACTAAACTTATTTACAATCTTATAATATACGATCTACCCATCCTACGTCGTGCTGTAGGAGAGATCGTGACGTCACAGAGACATCCGAGATCACAAAAGAGTCATATTCTATCGTATTTATACGATACACTCCCCCCACAAAAAAGACCTGAACCCCACCTTAAACCTAAAGTTGCCCAGAGGCTATCTTCTGACGCCACAAGTCGACGGCACCAGCAGCAGCGCGTCTGGGACGCGTCCCGGTCCGAGAATGATCACCATCAGTAAGAGGTGAGTCGTTCCTTTGAGAATCCTCGGACCCAGCAATAACAGGTGGAGCCTCAGATTGCAATGCGGAATCGAGCTCCAAAGCGTACAAACGTGCGATAGGACGAACAGTAGTTCCAGTGGCTGTCTTTAATAGCGCCACCCGCTCTACAGAGTCTGCCCCCTTGTATACCTCCAATACGCGGCCTAATTTCCAGTATAAACGAGGACTATCTTCTTTAATTAAAACAACTTCGCCAACCGTAGGTGCCGTTGGTCTACCAGAGGGAGTAACACTCCTTTCCCTCAATGCTAGCAGATATTCACTAATCCACCGTTTCCTAAAATCCTCGATTATCCTGGATATATACAGGGATCTCTTAGACACCGCTACCACAGAGTACAACGAGGGATCCTCTAACTCTACTATGGATTGGAAATCAGATGGAAACGCAGTCAATGGTTTCCCATATAGAAAGTGAGCTGGCGTTAATGGTAGTGGTTCTTGCAGGTCGGTGTACACATATGTAAGCGGGCGATCATTCACGACTGCCTCTATCTCTGTGAGGACTGTCGTCAACTCACTCTTCTTTAATAGAGCACGTCCTACAACCGCTCTGAGTCCTGACTTTACTATGCCGACACACCGTTCCCACATTCCACCAAACCAAGGTGCCTTAACTGGAATGAACCTCCATTCGCACTTCTTCTCTCCCAAAAAAGTGATGATAGTAGGATCACTACTCATATCCTTTAGATATTTTGATGCTTGGACATAAGTGGGAGCATTGTCGCTAAGAATGAGTTGAGGGAATGAACGACGGGCACAAAACCGTCTAAACGCCAGCATAAATTCTTCGCTAGACATATTATCACATAGTTCTAGGTGTACCGCTCGAGACGTCGCACAGGTAAACAATAATATATAAACCTTCTCATGCTCCCTCATCTTCAATGCCTCTGTGTAATCTAATCCTACCGCTTGGAAAGGTTCTACGTGCTTTACACAGGATTCAGGTAGAGGTGGAGCTGGTCCAGTTGCATATGGTTTACCCTTTAGTCTCTGGCATATTACACACTTTCTCACTACGCGTCGAGCTACTTGTCGAACTCTGGGTATCCACCATGTGAGACGTAAATTTGATATAATATGACATACCTCGTAGTGTTTTACTTCCCTATGTGCACGTATGATCAATAGATCAGTAACGTGATGTCTTGTTGGCATAAGTATAGGTCGGTTTGTGCCGTCTGGTACACCCGACCACTTCAGGCGACCCTCACACCTGATGAGGCCATTGTCTAGGTGCAACCTTAGTTGACGCACTATATTAGGCATTAATGTCTTATTCGAGCTTTTCAAGGATTCTAATTCATTGGAAAAGGTTTCTACTTGAACCCATTTGATCAAAGTTACTTCAGCTGCTTTAAATTCACGAGCATCAATGTTGTGACCCCTGTTGCAGAGGTGGCCCGTTACTTTAAGCTTGAGATTGGATACATATCACAACACCCAAGCTACAACTCTGACTAATTTATTATAGTCACCGAATCTTACCCACTTTATGATAGGACCCGGTGGCTCATTTGGTTGGGCTGTAACTGCCACTGTTTCCAGTGGCAGAAGTCCCTCACCAACAGCATGCCATATCGTCCATTCACTTTCATGGAGCAGCCACTTTGGACCATGCCACCACAATTCGGACTTCATTAACTGGCTAGCCGTTATACCCCTAGTTATGAGATCACTAGGGTTTTCTCTTGTATTTACATAATGATAAGCAACGTCTGGCAAAAGGGATCTAATCTCATCTACTCTATTCCGCACATAAACTGGCAGAGACTTCTTGCTATGTATCCAGTTGAGTGCGACCTGACTGTCGCACCATACATGAACGATTTCACTATTTAATTCGCTCTCGTATGCTGCGCGTACATGTTGCACCAGACGTGCTAATAGCAGCATGGCAGTCAATTCCATTTTAGGGATAGTTACCTTTTTAACCGGGGCTACCTTTGGCCCGGGCTGTAACTAAATGTGCCCCAAATGAAGTAACAACATATATGGCTACCCCGTATGCCGTGGTGCTAGCATCGCAAAACGTGTGTAACGTAACGTCACCGAACGCCGCCACTTTACGAGGTATAGGTTTAGTACATAGGATGGCATATTAATTCAACAACAATGTCCCTTGGTCATTCAGATCCTCAGGCAAACTGTCATCCCATCCTATCGTACGTCTCCAGACTTCCTGCATTAGAATCCTAGCTCTTATGGTAACGGGTAATGCTAGAACCAAAGGTTCAAAAAATTGCGCAACTTTGCTCAACAGATTTCTTTTGGTGTGCGCTCCTGTCTGCTGAGCAAAAGACCTTGTTTGAAAAGTTAGTATGTCATGTTTAGGTTGCCAGATCATCCCCAAATTTCTGGACTTTTCCTGGTTAAGAGATGCTGTACCATCCACCTGTATTAAACTCTGAAGATCTTCACTATTAGTAACCCACTCGCGGAGATATAGATGTGCATCCGCAAACAATCTGCGTGCTTGCCAGTATGCATATAAAAAATCATCTTGACTAACGCTAGTACTCTGCAAATTGTCAATGTATAATCCGCGAGATAGTTTACTTGTGTCCTCATGAGTGTCAGCTAGATGTTTTCTGATTGTGGCATTTAACAAAAACTGCGAGCAAGTGGCCCCAAAGAGTACAACCCGAAAACGGTATATTATGATGGGACTTTCAGAGTCGCTAATGTCGCTGAACCAAAGAAAGCGGGTAACATCTCTATCTTCCTCCTTTAGCTTGACCATCAAGAATGCTTTCTCGATGTCACTGGTATAGGCGTACTTCCCCATCCTAAACCGCAATAGATGTTGGGACAGGTCCGACACCATGGACGGACCTGTCAACAGGCAGTCATTTAGACTGGGTTGTTGTCCTTGGTGGGCAGAACAGTCATACACCACCCGTCTTGGTGTGGTGACGCTGTCTTTCCTTACCCCATGATGGGCCATATAGGGAACCCTACCCTTCTTAAACGGTTCCTCGACATCGACTCTCTCAATAAAGCCCCTATCTTCATAACTCCGAAATACATCGTCCTACGCCTGGCGCGTGCTCGGTTCGTTAGACAATTTCCGCTGCAATGCGCGCAAGCGACCTAATGCCAAACCATAGTTGGTAGGCAGGCTTATCTCACTGTTCTTCCAGGGTAAACTAACTTTATATTGCTTGTCTGAGGCACAGTAGCACACAGACTCGTCAAACCTTTGTAGCGCAACTTCCGAGTCATAATCAGTCTCCATAGGATTAATGCCTATGTGATCCAATCTCCACAGTCGTTCCAGGTCGAACTCGGCAGCCATCTTAGGGTCACTAGGTTGGGAATCCTCCCTTCCCAACTCCTCTGCCGCGGTTACATTGACTCTATATATCGAGACCGTGTCGACCAGGACCTTTGACTGTGTAGTATGCACCTTTCCGCTCATGCAGTATCCAAATTTAGTGGGGATTAAAATTACACCACACATCTTTTTAAATCCAGGGTATACTACTTCATAATATTGATCCACACCAAGTAGAACATGCACCTCACTCTGATTTCCCATGGGATCTGACAAGTAAACCCCCTTGCTACGTAATGCGTGTTCCACCTTCTTCACACCCACAGATACATATTCTGGTAGGGTGTCTACCACAATACAAGTCATAAAGTACCGGTTTTTACGGTAGAAATATGTAATCTCCGCTATCTCGTAGTCTTACTTATCAGTAACCCCTGTGAAGCCCTGTAATCGAAGAGTCTCAGCCCCTACGATTCGGTGCTTCAATCCCACTAGTACGGACCTCTTTATAAAGGAACGTTGAGACCCTTGATCTAGAAGTACCCGACAAACTTTGTTAATGTCATTACCTTCCATGGCAATCTGTATTGTGGGCAATATAGTGGTGTCTTGCATGCTACCTAGTGCCACAGTTGTAGTATCCTCTGTTTTGACGTCTTTGACTTTATCTGCTGTAGGAAACAACTTATCAAAATGATGTCCTTTGCAGTGGCGACAGGGCCTTAAGTATGTAGCAGTACATTGTCCCTGCTTACCATGTTCCCCACTTAGACAACCCACACATAGCTTCAATCTTTTCGCCTGTGCTAGTTTTGTCTCATTTGTTGGGTATTTTATGCTGAAACTCCATTTATGTTTGTTGTTACATAGCTTACATAGAATCTGAGCAGGTTTCTTATACACACCCTCTTTCTTTTCTTTAGTCCCCACTGTCATGCTTATTGTTCCCCTCTTCTCCACATTCTCACTCCCTCCCGACACATACATTCTCCCTTTGTTCCACTGTAGATTATTGATCTCCTTGCTGAACTGAGTTTTGAACTCCCCCAGCTCAAATGATCTTACCTTATCAAGTATTGCCATAGGAAGCTTCTGACGCAAGATAATGACTATCATTTCCTGCGTGGTAAGCCCTAGGGTGTCTAGAGATCGAGTATGGCACTCCATATTTGCCCTGAAGTTTGTCAACTCATCAACCTTATACTGTGGTTCTGTGAGCCCCAACAAGGCAATGACATGGGCCATTTTCAAATGCTCTCTATCCCCGTATGTGGACTCTAATAAGTGTACCGCTTCAAGATAACTACCACCCACTACTGCAAAACCCTCTATTAAATGTAAGGCCTCTCCTTCCATTTGTCCCTTCAGATAGTGAAACTTGCGGACATTATCCAAAGAGGATTCATGAACCGTAGATCGAAATACGTCCCAGAAAGCTAACCACTCGGTTAACTTGCCCCCAAATGTAGGAAGATTGAGCTTTGGGAGGTGTACAGTATGTTTTGGGTCAGCCCTTCTATGGGCCTCATTATCGCCTCCCTTCTTACTTGCGATAGCACGCTGTAATAGGCGCTTCGCTCTAAAGACAGGTTCATCATAGAGGGCGCGATTATCACACTCTGTAACTATCTCTTCCTCCTCTATCATGTCAGCCACCTCACTCAGAGCCGTAATAGGACCGTGGGTAGCCTGGACGTTATCTAATCTAGCCTCCAATTCCTCTAGTTCAGCAGTAGTGATGAAAGTGTTTAAGTCCACAATTAGCCTATTTAATACTCCCCGAAGTCCCACCCTTTGATTTTTAGTGGCTTTGCTTAGCACCCCACTAGATGGTGTCTCTGTATGGTCTTTATCCATTTTGCATGTGAGCCTATAGGCTATGTATCTAAATGTTACGTTACAAAGACAACGGCCAAATAATAGTCTAATTAAGAGACGCCAACCGGCGGACTTCTATGTTATGGAGAAAAAATAGTACAATAAATAGCAATACCTACTAATGGATCATATTGAACAAGAAAAAATGTTAGGTCAGGTCATATGTCACAGGAAGTCAGAAATGGAAAAGAAAATTATTGGGGAAAGATGATGGGTGGGATGCAGGACTTAGGCAGGCGCAATGATATAACCCCGGCGTCCCTCTCTAGCCAACGCTTCGTTAGCCCTACAATCTTGTCATACAGGACTTGATTGGTGTCTAAATCGAGGTGGACACCATCCTGGTCGAGGTCTCGGATGCTGAGTGTGAGAGAAACAAAGCGGTGCTTCGTTTCTATTAACCGACACCTCAGGGCGCGGTTAACAGAATTTTTTATAGCTTGATAATCCGCCGCTGAGAACCCTCGGACTCTCGTCCGGCTCTCAATTGCCACGATCTTGCAGCTCCCTCCGGACTCACGCTCCAGATCCAGCGCCACCTCTTTGATAGCGTCAGCTAACTCGCGGGGTACTGTACCGGGGCGTATATCATTGCCGCCTATAAACAAAAAGATCATATGCGGCCTAAACCGAACCACTTGCCCCCACTGGGGGGAGGCTTTCAGGGTGTCAACGGTTGCTCCCGGTACCCCGAAGTAGGTCAGCCTGAAAGTTCTTTCCCCCTCCGACGCCCGATACGACTCAGTTCCTCCGTCAGCTGCCCTTAGCCTAGTTGCATATGAATGCCCTACTATGGCTATTCGCTGAGGTACCGGCGCCTGAGGTACAGGGAGATAGCCAATCCCCACCCCTCCGGGGTCCTTGCTCTTGCATCCCTGGGCTAATCCCTTGCTCATTGCCTAAGAAAAATCCCCTACTGGTATCTAAATCCCGGGTCTGGGCACCAATGTGGTAAACTATCAATGGAAGTTAAATATTACTAAGCTATAATGAATAAAATAAAATCAATCTAAATGAAATCTACTCTATATCTAAATTGAATTCAATCTGAAACAAGCTAATTTATATCCAAAGGTCTCACATAATAAATGTATATATAGGGTAAGGTTATAAGGGTTAATATTAGCCAGGAATTAACTCACCAATAGTTCCACGTGGCAATGAGGCAAGGGAGAACGTTTTATCCAATATGGCGGTGGACAATGGGGAACGAGACTTCGGTCCCAAGACTCGAGTCAAGTTAAAGAAAGAATAAATGATTACATGGGAATGGACATGAATAATATGCTTATAAGAACATAAGAACATAAGAACATAAGAAAATGGGAGTCTGCAGAAAGCCGATTGGCCTAAGCAAGGCAGATCCCTGTCCCACACAACCCCAATTACAAAGCCCAATTATAGGCTCAACACTCTAATACCCTGAGGATCATCTTACCAAAACGGTTAGAGATTAACGCAGGATTACGGGGGTCTGCAGAGCGCTGATTGGCCCAACCCTGCTGATCCCCCTTCACACCCAACCCTTCTCGTCCATATGCTTATCCAATTTTATCTTAAAGCTCCCTATCGTTTTTAATCCCACTATAGCACTTGGTAGTCCATTCCACCCATCTACAACTCTGTTACCAAACCAATATTTGCCTATATCTTTTCTGAAACAAAATGTATCTAATTTGAAACCATTGGTACGAGTTCTTTCGCTATCACTGAGCTTTAGTACATTTGTCATGTCCCCTTTGTTAATCCCACTAACCCACTTGAACACCTCTATCATATCCCCTCTAACTCTGCGTCTCTCTAACGAATGTAAGCCTAATTTCTTCAACCTTTCTTTATACGGAAGATTTCTAATATTATGGATCATTTTTGTCATTCTGCGTTGTACTCTCTCCAATGAATCTATGTCCATTCTGTAATAAGGACACCAAAATTGAACAGCATAATCCATATGGGGTCTCACTAATGACAAGTAAAGTTTTAAGATAACATCAGCAGTTCTGTTACTCACACTCCTAGAGAAGAACCCGAGAATCCTGTTTGCCTATTATCTATCAGTCAGTCATGGTATCGATGAGAGCGTTGTGATGGTGTAGCTGTGTGTATTGCTGTATGTGTATTGTGATTACAGGCACAAAAGCTCGATCAACTGAGGGCGGAAATTTAGATGTTAACTGGTTGGTGTTCCTGAAGGCTCTGGCGTCCCTCAGAAGCACACCTTGCTGCCTTGGCAAACCGCCAGGAGCACAAATTATCGTACCGCATCTAGGTTGCTCTATACGATAAATTATATTAATATATACGATAAATTCATATATACTACATAAGACCATGGCAATATTGCTTAATAGCATATTAGGCCTTTTATAACTAAACTTATTTACAATCTTATAATATACGATCTACCCATCCTACGTCGTGCTGTAGGAGAGATCGTGACGTCACAGAGACATACGAGATCACAAAAGAGTCATATTCTATCGTATTTATACGATATTAATGCTGTAAGCAAGGGAAGGTAAGATCTATGTGCAAAATTATATTATTCGTTGTACTATTATAATTATGAAAAACTACAAATTAACTGATAAATTGCCACTGAAACATTCAACTATCTTTTTATGTAAATAACTATTCACTGAGAGATCAGTTGCTTCATCTTAGTCCTTGGTATTTATCGGAATGTTATATTTGTTAAGAGTGAAGCTTAGTTTTTACAAAGGCAAATATAGAGTGAAAGTTGTATCATCCCTCTCCAGATCTGTTCTGGTCACACATTGTTCTTATTTTTTGTTTTATATATTGACAGTTTTCGAGGTGTGAGCAAGAACGAGGTGTGGTCCTTGTGTAGGTTTAGTCAGTTAGGGTCCCTAGGCACTCGTAGGCAAGGGGAAGACGTATGGTCGTGATATTTATATGACCTGGTCCCCTCGGTGCTGTCTGTCTCTCCCCTCTCTCGCTCTCCCCGTGTCTAACTGCTTCCATCTGTGCTGCCTCAGTGTATCTTCCCTGTGCGTACTTCAACAATATTCTTTATTTTTGTGACTTGTGTTCTTTGTGATTCTTTCCTCCTTTCTTAGTCATTTTACTGTTACCATTTTATCTGGCTCCAATCTATTTTTCTTCGGGCCCATTTCAACTGTATTATCACTTCTTGTTCTGTGTTATAACGGCTCCCCTTTTTGTTATTTATTTTTGTTTAGCATACATTTTTAATGCATCTGATTTAGGTTTATGTAACTGTAAACTGACCAGTTTACTTTCGTCTGCCTGTTTCGCGATTTTTCATATCCAGCTTGTTTTGTTTTCTGTGTTGAGCATCCTCTATCTTTAAAGTTTGCTTTCTACTGCAATCCATCCTTCGTCGTTTATTTAATATACATTGTCGTCAGCAGTATTCATTACATTCTTTTCGTTCGTTCTGTAATGTTGTATTGTCTCCTCTCTGTCTGTGCCACCTTCTAACTATTCTGGCGCAATACTGCTTCAAGTTTATCTATTTTTACTGTGGACTCTCTCCTGATTGTTGCATAGCTTTTTTTTGGTATTATGCACAGTGCACAGTATATAATTTTTTAATTTACTAATTTAGTTTACAATATATCTTAAAATATTGCTTCATGGTGCTAGCACCTCTTTCAGGCAGCTAAATTGTATAGTAATGTTTCCTTAATGTATTTGTTTGCATTTATGAAAAATTGGGGAATGCATATAAAGAATCTTCAGGCTATAATATTGTCAGCCTTGATAATTTTGTATTGTCTGGTATACTCAAATAATCCTTTAATGTTTTATCACCTTTCAATACACAAGTAAACCACTGGACAAGATTAGTAGGTTCATCACTATTTATATAACTAGTTATGTTCTTGTCAGCTCTAGTCTGCCAGCTTTTTCGACACCCCCTCATTTGTCCAGTGCCTATTTTGTTGGTATATATGTTTAGTTTCTAACCCTAAAACATTTCCCATAAAAGTCTGCAGTCATTCATTCTTAACTGGGAATATACTGTAGTCCGAGACTATCCTCCTTCTCTCCCAGCGAGAGGTCACTCATCAGGCATATGATTGCCGTCTCTGCCTCCCTCTTTCGTATACTAACACTCGAGATAGCTCAATGATATAACTACTCATTTTAGGCAATAATGTTTTGTTAAACAGTATGAGTGAATATTCTGCAGCATGAAATTAATCTCACTTTCAATCCTGGTATATAGCTGCCACAAATTACAGTAAAATTAGCACTGTTTTGATGTATTTCAGCTTCTAAAACACCTCTTACATGTATACACACCCTCCTGCAATGAATGCATGGAGCACACTGATTTTACTATGAGTGGCAAGTTGAGAATCTCCTGGAAGCGCTGGCAACAAGCAAGGCGGGTAATTGGTGCAACCAATTCAGTGGGTACTACCAATGTGTACATGTACAGCACCGGCAGTATGGGCCTTATTGATATAGGACCTGAATATACATTGGCTGCACCGAAAGAGTTACAATATCTAGAAATAAAGAAAAACAGTCAAATGTATACTCACTGTGCTCTCTTGACACATTATGTGGGTCTTGAAAGCATATATGCGACCGACCACGGTAGACTTTGTGCTATATATATGTATATATATTTTGTTTTTATTTTGACCCAAATAATGATGATTGGGTGTGTCCTAACCACATTTTAATTAATGTTGTGAAACCCATATGATCCCCTCCCATACCTTTCATATTCACATGTTTTAAGGCAATTATACATAATAAATTAACACTTAAAGCTCAGCCAAGAAACAAAGTTTGTTCTCCCTTACCAAGGCATTTTCATGATCTTAACCGGGGAAAGTCGCCAGGATCTTAAGAGGTTTACTGGAAGAAGGCGCCAGGACTCTTAAGAGTTAAGACAGCCTTTCAAAACAACCCACTGGCACACAAAACAAAGCAATATGTGATTAAGTGAGATAATTCCCCTCCATACCTCTTATCACTCCTCCACATGTGTCCCAACCCCTCCCCTACCCCTCTTTTTCCCCCTCTTCCTCCCTCCTCAATCATCCGGTATTTTCCCAAGTATTCTCGATATTTATCAAGTATTTTAGTGCGAGGACGGCTGGGAGAGAGGGGGGAGGATGTTGGAGTGTATCTCTGACCCTCTAAGCCAGTCTGAGAGCTCCCCTTGTCTCTCAGTACCATGCGGGACTAGAGAGAGGGAGGGTGTCTCTCTGTCTCGCTGGTCAAGGTCATATTACGACAGCGGGGCTAAAATATATACGATTTTCACCATCCAATTGCTGTTACCACTTGTTTTATTAATTTCCAATGTTCATATGTTCATATTAAAAGTAAAATAGGCGCATATGGATAAATAATTATGATATACTGTATATGGTAAAATTACAATAATTTTCGTCCGAAATGAACCAAAAAACCTTCGCCTGGTGGGACGTTTCAAATACCATAGCTTTGCGCTTTAACCCTTCCTACCCGGTCTGCCTTAGGTAAGGACAGCACGAAAGAAGGGCCGCTACCCGGTATGCCTTATCTAAGGCATGAGCTTAATAGCCTAATTAAGCTTGGTCTGAACGCCGTGCGTACGACGTATGTCAACAAACCCAAGCGTTCGTCACCGCACCTCCGAAAACAAGAAGGAGAAGACTCCTCAATGTTATTGTTCTGACGTCATGACGAAATTAGTGTCTGAAAAGCCCCCATATTGGCAACATCTCTGCAATATTGGCTCCACTGAAATCGTCATCACAACTGAACCAGTTGACTTTCAGAGCTCTACTCAATGCCAAAATACAGATTGAAAACCGCACTACGATTATAGATGAGTGGGAAAGTTCTAGCAGTGAAAATAAAACATAAATAAGGTAGCCTAGGCCTAGACGTTTTTCAGCCATTTCGCCCGGGTAGGGGCGACCGTCATTGGGTAAGACAGCCCGGGTAGCAAGGGTTAAAAGTTAAGCCTTTTCTCAACTTGTTCTAGCTCTGTAAATTTAGGGTTAGTGAAGAACATAAGATGTATGTGAGAAAGCACCTGCTCTGTCCTTCGCATAGACATCAAAATCTCGTTCTCAGCTTGCTCTTGGCCTTGAAACTGACGAGAGGAAATAAGTAGTTTTGGTGGAAGTCTCCCTGGCTGAGCGAGTGGCGGTCAGAAGGCTTACATGCGTGGTCAACTTCGCCTTCGATCGGACCTTAGCCCATGATATTTATGGACTAAACATTCACTTAATTTTTAATTTCTTTTTACATACTGGATGTATATGTGAGGGGAGTGAAAGGTACTGCATGGTGGACAGAAGATGTAAAAATAGTTGTGGAAGACAAAAAGAAAGCGTATAGAGAGTGGTTGGGTAGTAGAGGGAATGAAGACTTGGAGAGGCAGAAACGAGCAAGGTACGTGGAGAGAAAGAGAGTGGTGAAGAGAGTAGTGAAGGAAAGTAAGAGAAGAGTAGATGAGGAATTTGGAAGGAATCTGAGTGTAAAATGGAGGGAGTGTAAGAAACTGTTCTGGAAAGAAGTCAAGAAAGTTAGGGAAGGTAGCAAGGGAAACAGTAAGGGTGTGAAAGATAAGAATGGGAGAATGCTAGACGAGAAGCAAGAGAGAGTCGAAAGATGGAGGGAGTACTTTAATGAGTTGCTAAATGTAAGGAATGAAGAGCCAGCAAACAGTTGGATATGGTATGGGAGGGAGAAGAAGAGAAGTAGTGGAGGAGGAGGTGGGGATCAGGAGGTCAGAAGTGTGGGAAGCTATGAAAAGAGTAAAGTTGGGGAAAGCACCAGGAACAGATGGAGTGTGTGGGGAAATGTTAAGGTATGGTGGTGAGATAGTGATCGAATGGGTATGGAACATGTGCAAACTAGCATGGGAGAAGGGGAATGCACCCGATGACTGGTAGACTGGCATATAGTCCCCCTATATAAGGGCAAAGGGGATAGAGGAGTGTGTGGTAACCACCGAGGAATATGTCTTTTAATCGTAGTAGGGAAGGTGTACAGTAGGGTAGTGATTGAGAGAGTGAGAGTGAGAATGGAGAAATGGATAGGCGACGAGCAGGGAGGTTTTTAGGAAGGGAAGAGGATGTGTAGATCAGATTTTTACCCTGAATTGTGTTGTGGAGAAATATCTGGAGAAGCAACAAAAGTTGTATGTTGCCTTTATGGACTTGGAGAAGGCCTATGACAGAGTGGATAGAGAAGGCATGTGGAAAGTACTTAGAATATACGGAGTAGATGGCAAGTTGCTGAAAGCAGTGAAGAGCATGTATGAGGGTGCAAAGGCGGCAGTACGTGTGGAGAATGAGCAGAGCGAGTTCTTTGACCTGAGTGTTGGGTTGAAACAGGGGTGTGTGATGTCCCCATGGTTGTTTACTGTATATATGGGTGGAGTCATGAAAGAAATACTAGGAAGAGCAGTGGATGTTGGTGTATCACTGAAAAGGGAGGGAAATGAGTGGAAGCTGCCTATACTGCTGTTTGCGGATGACACAGTTCTGATGAGCGATAATGAATGGGAGTTGCAGGGCCTGGTAAATGAGTTTGGAACAGTGTGCGAAAAACGGAATTTGAAGGTAAATGTGGGGGAAAGCAAGGTTATGGTCTTCGAAATGGGTGAAGTCAAAGAGTGTGAGGTGAAGTTGAACGGTCAGTCTATGGAGATTGTCAACTCTTTTAAGTATCTGGGCAGTGTGTTGAGTAAAGATGGGACTGTGGATGAAGAAGTGCGGGAGAGGGTGCAACAGGGGAAGAGGGTTGTAGGAACGTTGAAAGCAGTAACAAGAAATAGAGTGGTCAGTATGGAAGTGAAGAAGTCCTTGCATGACAGTGTGGTAATCCCGACACTAACTTACGGAAGTGAAGCATGGACGTTCGTGGAGAGAATGTCAGACCAAGAGTGAGAGCGGTGGAAATGAGTTACTTGAGAAGTGCGTGCGGAGTTACATGGAGGGATAGACAGACGAATGAGGAAGTAAGAAGGAGGTGTGGTGTGGAGGTAGATGTGCTGGAAAGTGTGAAAAGGAACAACTTGAGATGGTTCGGCCATATGGAACGTATGGGAAGCGAGAGTACAAAGGAGTACAAAGGAAATCAAGCAACAGCAGATCTAGTGACCCTTCTAGGCTGCTTGTCCTCCAAAACACTGAGGATCAAGTGTCCAAACAGTGGTTTAGAGTGGGTAAGGGAACATTGGAAAGGGAACTACTGCCCTGGAACTAATGTCCGTGGAAGGATTAGGAAGTTAGTAGGGCACAGATGGGTTAGTAACTGAGGGGGGGATAAAATAAAGTTATTCATTTACAAACGCAGTCAGTCATGGGTTTGATGCGAGATATTTGTCTAAGCGGAGTTTAAATGAATCAACGGTGCTGCAGTCTATAACGTCTCGGGGAAGCCCATTCCACAATTTGACAACTCGATTGAAGAAGAAATTCTTAGATTCGTGTAAGTTAAAAGATTTAACAATAATTTGGCAACCGTTTCCCTGTGTGTAATTAGATTGGTCGATAGTGAAGTATTTACTACAGTTCATATTGTCGATGCCTTTGATGATTTTGAACACTTGAATTAAGTCACCTCTAAATCTGCGCTGGGTTAAAGGAAATAGATTTAATTCTCTAAGACGCACTTCATATAGTTTGTTCTTTAGGCTAGGTATCATTTTGGTAACTCTACGTTGAACTCGTTCTAGCTTGTTTATATCTTTTTGGAAATAAGGGCACCAGGTTTGAACGCAGTATTCCAGAAGAGGACAGACTAAGGAATTGTAAAGGGTTAGGATAACTTCTTTGGATTTATGCTCAAATGACCTGCCTATAAAGCCAATTATTTTGTTTGCCTTCTTAACAAGTTCTGAACATTGTTGACTCGGTTTTAGGTTGTTGTTGTTGTTGTTGTTCCCTAAGCTGCCTGACCGAACAGCCCCGAGTCCCTGAGGAAGGCCATGGCCACGATCGGGCTTTCCCACAGAGCTCTCATTGAGTGTAGATTGTGTTGTTGGCGTAAGTGGTTGTGTGAAATGCAGTCTTCTATGATGTGTTTAATGGTATGGGGTGCTGTGTTACATCCCGGGCAGGCGTCGACAACGGAGTCATCCAGTCTCTTCTGATAGCTCAGGAGAGCTGGATGGTGTCCGCATCTCAGCCTGGCCAGGTGGACTCTGTCCTCGCGAGGAAGGGAGGATTCGGAAGGATGGATTTCGGGAGGTCGTGCATGCAGCTGCGTGTTGTCTGTGAGTGAGTGGATGGATCGGTGAGAGATATGAGTATGGATGTGCTTCTGGAAGTTGGTTCGGGGTGGGCAGGGAGGGAGAGAGGACAATAATTGTGTGTGATACCGTGTGCTGGGTGTTGTTTTGATATTTCTTGGTGTCTGTGGGTGTGTTGCCATGTAGTTTAGTGGGTGGTCTTGGTTCACGGAGGCTGCTGCCAGGAATTGAGTGCCTCTCATGTCCAGATGGTCTTTGACTTTGAGGATTTTGGTTTCTTGATGTAGGTGATCTGTGGGTGCAGTAGCTGTGCAGCTTGTAATGATCTTCAGGGCTTTGTTTTGAATAGTCTGTAAGGTCTTATGATGTGTTTCAGCTAGGTTAGAAGCCCAGGCTGGGCTTGCGTATTCCATCACTGATCTTATGTATTGTTTATATACAGTGGTGGTAGTTTCTTTGTTGTGTCCAAATGTTGTGTGAGCAAGTGACCTGAGGGCGTTAAGTCTGGGTGTCAGTTTCTTTTTAATGTTTGTGGTGTGCTGTTTGAATGTCATATGAGTATCATATGTTACTCCTAGGATTTTGGGTGTGTGTGTATGTGTTAGGGGTGTGTTGTTTATGGTGAGTTGAGGGATGTATTTGTGTTCTGTCCAACTTGTGAGCAGGGTTGCGGTTGATTTGGCTGGGGCTAGATTAAGTCTGTTTGTAGTGCACCAGCCATGTAGTGTGTTGAGATAGGGTTGAAGGAGATCTGTTGCTCTTTTTGGGTCATGGTGTGTGCATGTGAGTATTATGTCATCTGCATAGGAGGCTAAGTTTATTTGAGGCGTATTGGGTGTAGTTATATCGTGCATGTACAGATTGAAGAGTGCGGGCGATAGGACGGATCCTTGTGGGACTCCGTTTGGAAAGTTTCTGATTTTAGATGACTGACCGGCAAAAGATACGTGTGCACATCTGCCTGCTAGGAAGTTGGCCAGCCACCTTTTTGTGTTGTTGTGCATGTTTGTGTTGTAGATTTTGTCTGTTAGGTTGTGGCGGGGGATGGCATCGAAGGCTTTACTAATGTCGCGTGTGGCTAATAGTGATCTGTGTGGTGGTCTAGCTGAGTTGATGCTGTCGAAAACTCTTTGTGTAAGGTCTGTGAGAAGAGTGTTTGTGGAGTGCAGTGGCCTAAAGCCATTTTGTGTTGGAGCTAGGGGTAGGTCAGGTGTAATTAGTTGTAATACTAGGCATTCCATGACTTTGGAGGGGGAGCAAAGGAGTGTGATGGGGCGGTGCGAGGAGGGTAGCGTGGGGTCTTTGTTGGGTTTGGGGAATGTGATGATGATACCATGCTTCCAAATGTCTGGTATTGTGTTGTGTGAATAGCTGTAGTTTGATATGTTAGTGAGTGCTTGTATGCCTTGTGGTCCCAGGTGTCTGAGGTGTATGTTGCTTATGTTGTCTAGGCCACAGGCGAGTGAGTGCTTGAGATTGTTGATGATATGCTTTGTCTGGTGATTGGTGAAGGGTGTATAGTCAGGGTCTGTGGGGAATTGTCTCTTACGTCGGATGACACGTCGGTCGTCTTTGTGAGGTTTTAGGTGGCTGACATGTGAGAAGTGATTGATGAGAGTGTTTGCTTGTTGTTTACATGAAGGAGTAGAGTCTGTTGTTGTGATTGCAGCATGTGATTGTGTTGTGTTGCTGTTGGAAAGTGTGATGCTGTTTAGTGTTTTGTAGAGTTTGTTGGGGTTTGTTTTGTGATCAAGTGTTTGTAGGAAGTAATTCCAATTTAGTTTTTGTTGTTCTTGTATTTTGTTGTTAGTTTGGGTGTTGAGTGCTTGAATTTGTTGTGTGATGTCTTGTGTGTGGGGTGCGGGGGAGTGTTTCAGTATGTCGCGTTGTCTGATGAGGTTTTGAATTTCTGGTGTGAAGTTGGGGTTGTGTCTTTTTCTGTTACCTCTTGGAATGTGTTTCTTGTCAGCATTTTGGATAGTTTTATTGAGTATGTGTACAGCATTGTTGATATTAGTGATGGGTGTACTGTTTAGAGTTGTGAAGTGTTGTTCTGTCTCATTTATGAATGCTTCCCAGTTATCTCTTTTATAATTGATGTATGTGTGTTTGTGGCTAGCTGGGGTGAGTCTGGTTTTGGTGGTGATAATGATTGGGAGGTGGTCAGAGCCTAAGGTTCTGACCACCCTCCAGGATGTTGTGGGGGTGAGTTCTGGGGAGCAAAAGGTGATGTCTGGAGATGATGCGTTATAGGTTACTCGATATTGTTACTCCCAGATTGGTTTCTCTGTTTACATTCTTAAGCTGAGTGCCATTCATCGAATAGTTTGCTTTCTCATTTAGGTATCCGATATGTAGTACTTTACATTTATCCGCATTGAAACTCATTTGCCAAATTTGGGCCCAACATGACAATTTATCTAGATTGTGTTGCATATCGTTAACTTGTTCTTTTGAGAGTACGTTATTTGCAATTTTTGTATCGTCAGCAAATTTTGAGATTGTACAGGTGAGACCCTCATCTATGTCGTTGATGTAAATTAGAAAGAGAATTGGTCCTAGTACCGATCCCTGGGGTACCCCGCTACTTACATTGGTCCATTTAGATGCCTTACCGTTTATGACTACTCTTTGCTTTCTGTCGCTGAGCCAATTTTCTATCCATTTCAACACACCATCTTGCATTCCATGTGCTTTTAGTTTTAGCAGTGGGGAACTTTGTCAAAGGCCTTTTGAAAATCAAGGTATATAATATCTACAACTTTACTCTCATCATAGAGGTTGAGGATATCGTGGAAGAAGTCTAAGAGGTTTGTTAAACAGGAACGTATTTTACGAAAGCCGTGTTGAGTATCTTTAAGTAAGTTATTTGCCTCTAAGTGATTTACGAGTCTGTCTCTTATGACCGTTTCTAGCATTTTACATACAATTGAGGTTAAGCTAATTGGACGATAGTTACTGGGTAGGGATTTGCTGCCTTTTTTTATTATCGGTGTTATGTTGGCTAGCTTCCACTGATCAGGCATAGGCCCACACTGCAAGGATTCATTGAATAGTAATGTCAGTGGTTTGGAGAGCTCATCCTTAGCTTCCTTTAGAACTCTAGGCGAGATTGTATCAGGTCCAGGCGTTTTATTTACCTTGAGTTTATCTAAACAATTCAATACTTCTCTCTCTGTAACGGTGATATTGCTTAGAACATCTGAATTATCAATCTGAATCGGCGATGGTGTAGGGATATCACTGAGGTCTTCGGTTGTAAAAACTGATGCAAAGAAGGTATTGAGGGCATTACTCATTTGTACTTCGTCTTTGGTGTATTCTCCATTTTCATCGACTAACGGTCCAACAGTTGAAGTAACTACTTTTTCTTTCTGATATAACTATAGAATTCTTTCGGGTTTGTTTTACTTTGATTCGCAACATGTAACTCCAGGGTCTTTTTACTTTGCTTAATTAACTTTTTGGCTTTGCGTCGTACCTCTACAAATTTCACCCGTTCTTCGTCATTTTGTGAGGATTTTAATCTATCATTAGCAAATTTTTTAGCAAGCTGACAGTCTGAAATATCTTTATTCCACCATTTGGGCTTATCATTATGGCCTGGACGCCGTATTTTCGATGGTATGCAGTCTTGCACTGCCTTAAGGTAAGTGGTTGTGAAACACTCCCAAGATGTATTTATGTCGTTATTGTTAGTCAGAAAGCTCCAGTCAGTTTCTTTAAGCTTTGATTTAAGTTTATGAAAATTTGCTTTCTTGAAATTAGGGACTTTCTCAATGCTGCTATTTGATTTGTTACTAGTAAACTTTAAAGTGAAAGTTATCGTACGATGGTTGCTGTTACTGAATTCATCACCAACATTCAAATTCTCTATTAATTCTTCTTTTGTTGCGAGTACAATGTCAAGCACATTATTATCACGGGTCGGAGATTGTACAAATTGAAAAAGTGAACTCTCTTGCAAGTTAGCGTAGAGGTCGGGTCCAGAGTGTGAAGTAATAATATCGCCCCATTTTGTCACGGGTAAGTTGAAATCGCCAAGAATTACGGTATCTTGTATGTTAGTTATTTCTGCAATTTGTTCATAAATTTCACTGTCAGTTTGCACTGATTGAGCTGGGGGTCTGTATAATAAAGCTAGTGTTATTTTACTTCCTTGTTTATTATTTAATAGTACGTAAGATATGTCTGTATTCGCAATTTGAGGTTTTGACATTAAGACGGGATTAAGACATTCCTTTATAAAAAACAGAACTCCTCCTCCATTTCTATTGATCCGACTTTTCTTAAACATTATATAACCAGGAAGCGTATATTCGGCTAAAAAGTCTCTGTCTTCCGTATTTAACCAAGATTCTGTAATGCCGATTATATCATAATGTTCTGTAAACACGATTTCCTCTAGATCTGAAAATGTATTGCGCATGCTACGAGCATTTACATAAAACACCTTAAGAGTATTAGAGTTGGATGTTACTGATTGTGCGTTGTCTGAATTTTCAGTTCGTATTTGACTTACACTAACCTGCCTGGATACCCCCGGTTGACCCCGTTTATTGAACGGAAATCCTTGACTGCATCGTTCAGCAGACGACCAAGACGTGCAGCTCCTACTTCATTGAGATGTACACCATCTCCTGAAAACAAAGATTTATCATAGTAAAAATAATCCCACGTGTCGACAAAGCCAATGTCCTCCCTGCAGAGTTTGGGTAGTCGGCGATTTGTACTGGTAGCTATGTTGTAGAATCGGTTTTCTACATCAATCCGTGGAACAATTCATGAAATTAAGATTCTATTAGATTTTTCCTTGAAGGACCTGATCAGCCGCCGGTACTTGCAAAGTAGTTCCTCTGACCGCGTCCGTTGGACATCGTGAGATCCAACGTGGATGACGTACGTAGTGCTTGCGGGGGCGAGCCTGGAAACCTCTTCCACAGCCGCAACAATGTCGTCCACGCCGCCACCTGGGATACATGACTAAGAGGGTGTATGAGAGCGAGGTGGAAGGAGAGAGAGGAAGAGGTAGACCGAAGGAGAGGTGGAAGTATGGAGTGAGGAAGTACATGAATGAAGGCGGTGCTGGTTTGGAGGAGGGGCGTCGACTGACTGGGGGACAGAGGTGCTTGGGGGCGGTTCGTTCGTGGCCACCCCTTCGGGGATCATGGCGTCAGGCAATAGATAGATAGATAGATGTATATGTGTATTGCGTATATATTTACCTGCTAATACCATGAGCAGGCCACGATGGGAGCTTGGCTAGGGTTGACGAAACCATTGACCATTCCATTACGCGGGACGAGTGGTCGAACAAAGCCAAATTGTTTGCATTTGCCGTGATTCCACATCAGTGGTTCAGGAGAGACTGAGTGTATGTGGGGTGTGTGCTAGTACCACAAACATCTGCTACTGTAGGTACTACCAGATGTCTCCCCAGACCTGTGCTTTTGTGAGCGATATATAAATCGTTTCGGGGTGTTGCCCAAAGTGCCCTTAAAGAACTTCTTGGGATGTTGCCAGCCCTTTAACCCCTCCAGCATGATGACGACGTTTTACCTTTGATTCTGGCTAACATTTGACGATTGCATGCAGCTTAAGAATGACCTATGCTATTCAGAGGGTTTATTTCGATCGTAGAAAGTGTGGAGATCCACAATGAAAACGAGAAACTGAAGAAAAACAAATCATGGCCGCATCCGGCCTTGCTACGGGTGGCAATTTTTGTTTACAGTTTTTTCGCCCAAAGTCCGTTCGCCCACACATTGTAGTTAGTTCGCCCAAACGAGAAGGTCCATTCGCCCAATCAAAAAAAGGTTCGTTCGCCCAAATGAGGAAGTCTTCGCCCAAATATTGTTTTTTTCGCCCAAACAATACAGTCCGTTCGCCCACACCTTGAAGTCTGTTTGCCCACATTTTCAGTTTGTTAGCCAATACTATTTATTGGCTTTCAAAGGCTGCATATGTTTTTTTGTTTATGGTAAAATGTTGCATCAATATAACGGACTGTTGTAATGCATATTGTTACTACCTCATTATCTATTTCACCTTGCTTCATCTAATGTACATAACGTAATGTAATAACAATTGTGTCAAGGATAATACATATATCTTAGACACACAAACTCTCTCTCTATCTCTCTCTCACACACACACACGTACGCACACAGACACGCACCTACATATACTGTATATATATATATATATATATATATATATATATATATATATATATATATATGTTAGTATAGCCAGGTAATAGATTCTCTTTTAAACAGACGAGGTTAAAGGCAACAGCAATTTCAGCATTCAGTATTTTATTGTTACAGCTTTCAATAGTTCTAACAATTTTCCTCTGGGGTTCAGAGATGAGGTACAACAGGTTAGCAAAATTCATGGTGGATCCAACGTTTCACAAGTAAACATCTTGCATCTTCAGGGAATGGGCAGGTAATGATTAGAGTAAGGACAAAGCAACATATATATACAAAATTTGAGGATCAAGAATAGGTAGGTGGGCGGAGCTACTGGGTGTGGGGTGGCTGTTCATTGGTGGAAGGCAGTCTATTCGCGAGACGGGCACTAAATCTTATCGGTGGTTGGTTGTTGGCTGTGGGTGGCTGTGATTGGTTGGTGTTGTCAGTTGTGTGCTGAGCGCGGAAAGGTAAAGGAGGAGGGCACAGGGCGAGAGGTAGGAGGGCAGTATGCCTGTAGCGCTTGCCTGAAGGAAGAATTTGAAGGTCTTGTGTTTGGTTGTTGATGCTGGGGTTGAGCGTTTGGATATATAGAGCTTCTAAAATAGCTAGTCTTCTGGGGTCTGATTCTTTGTCGAGTATGGTAGTTTGTTTGTCTAGGTCGGCGCGAGTTAGGGCAAGATGGTGGGGGGCTTGATAATGGTTTGATAGACTTTAATACTCTTGACAGGGACATCCCTAGTAGGATCTTTATGAAATGTACAAGGTATTCAATAGGACAATATAATACTCAATAATAACACAAGAATGAACATATATATATAGTTTTATTTAATGTGGCACAGTGGGCGTAATAGCACGTCTCATCATAATGTTATCTATCTCTAATTGTCGTACATAATTGTACATCAAAGGGTGCTTCCTAAATTGTACTAAAAATATTACTAATAATAGGAAGCTTGGAGTCATGAATACCAGAACAGCCCAATGGTGAGCGTCTAGCGAAAATTGTATCAAAACAGGAAAGTATACATCAAGATAGTAACACACATTAATAAATATTAGCCCTCAATATAATAATAAATGAGCGTCGAGTATCTTCCGTAATTAATGAAAAGATTTATTCAGATGTAGGATAATACCCAGCAAACGAAGATGAAGTGAGTTAATGTTTACAAATATTGACTCCCTGTACGGCAGGTGAGTCACACGGTGCACTCGAGGTGAGACTTAAATATAGACCGCGTATAATTGACCTCAGGTAGGGGTCACCTGTCAGGTCACTAGCTGGACTGCTTTAGTGATATATAAGTTTATACTTAATGCAACTATGTTCTTACTGCGAGTTCAATAAGAATATAAATAGTATGGGAGAATAGAGAATTTAATTTGGAATAAATGAGATATAACAAATCCCGGGAAAGATGAATGTATATTTTATAACGTATGTATATTACGTGATCATATGCTAAGATAACGAAACAAACTTAGGAATTCGTATTAATATATGTATATATAATCGAGTAAAGCGAGAAGGTTTAACTGACACAAGTAAAAGTGGTGATAATTATTTCTACTTTACACAATATAAGTGAATATGATCAACAATGAAAAATACGGTATTTACGTATAGAGTTGATCAGTATAAAAAGGTGGGTAATCATCACTGGGGTGCATATGAAACAGCAATGCTCATTAATACTTCAATTCAGTATCAGTAATTGGATCTGAACAAGTTAACAGAAACAAACAAATAGAATCGTAGTTAAATAATAACTAGGGCGCGGACGACGAAGTCCTGCTCATTAATACTTAAAATTCAGTATCAGTGATCGAGTCTGAACAAGTTAACAGAAACGATGGGAATAAAATACACAGGCACAATTAGCGTATGTTTGGGGCGGGCGACGAAGTCCTGCTCATTAATACTTATAAATCAGTGTCAGTGATTGAATCTGAACAAGTTAACAGAAGCAATGGGAATCAAATACACAGTCACAATTAGTGTATGTTCAGGGGATGTATAAAAATGCGATACAAAACTATGCGGAAGAATTCCTAGGCATTGAACTCGAATATCACTACATCAATAATAAACAGAACAGAAACAAACGTTCATAAAATAACCTTCACGAAGGATGATGGAAATTAAAAGGGGAATTAGTAAAGGACTTAGACTATGAACTCATTGGCAAATCGGGCGTAGGAGCTAGGCAAATAGTGATATGAATAAGGATCAATTACGGAATATACAGCGACTTCAACTCACAAATAATAAATCATAATACATGTAGTTAGTAAATCAGCGAGCGTGTGGTCTTTATAGAAATGATTAACACAGGTGTGTAACGTATGCGTAATGATTAACACAGGTGTGTAACGTATGCGTAATGATTAACACAGGTGTGTAACGTATGCGTAATCGTATAAAAGGCAAACAGGGTTTTAACACAGATCAAAGATGAATGTCAAGCTTAACACAGAGTAATCACAATTTCAGAAGGATGAATGTATTACGCACATACGAGATCTCGGGCACAGATCACCATTGAATAAGCACACAGCACGTTTCACTTATTTACATAATCAATACCTCACAACAATAACCAACAAAAGATACATCTATCTATCTATCTATATGCTCAGGCCCAATCCCCATTTTGGGGGTAGCCGACTCAAGACATAGCAAGAACAGGGAAAACACAAAAACAACATAAAACTAAAAATAAACACCGATAAAAAACACAAACTCACACACATCCAGGTCACCCAGGAGAAGACCCAGAGACCAGGGTTACCAAGGTCGCTCCAGCACTCCCCCGGCCCCTGACCACCCGGAGAGGTTCCGATCTCGGCAGGCAGACATGCAGCGGAGCCAAAGCCACAAGCCCTCCCACCACACTTCCAGGCTCACCCTTCATATTAATCGTCCCCCCAGAGATACATAGAGACACTTAAGTATTTGGAGGGCAGGGGTTGAGAGTACCGGTCTGGCCGACATGGAGCGATGGTAGAGGACAGCACTTCAGGGTTGTTAACGACACTCGAACAGGGGTCCTAGGTCCAGGGCGTCAGGTAGCAGGTGGTCCTAGGGTCAGGCAGCAGATAGGTAGCACTTCAGGAGTACTACAGGAGGTACTTCAGGAGTACTCTCGAGGGGGGAGGGGAGGCTGAGGCAAAGCCAGACACTTTTACTTGAAGTCTGAGCCCGAAGGTGGAAGACTATTAGTGAGGTGTAGTTTTGCATACTTTCTTCAGATTTGCCTGAAGTCCTATGCTAATTTATTCTTGACCCTTGTGGCTAAGTTTTCGGGGCTACAGGGTTATGGAGAAAAAGGTTAATTGGATGTTGTGAGGTACATATGAAACTTAGCCTTGGAAATGAGGTATTAATACATGGGCCTATTTCCAAAGTATCATCTTATAATTATATGGATCATTGGTTATGCCGTAGGTTATTATAATTTACATAACCAAATTCAGGCCTTTATTGCTAGTGTTGTCCTTCAGGGTTTATAACTATGTGATGATGAGCATATAGTGAATTTCCCTTGTATATCCCCAAGTAGGGTCTTACAGGGTATACTCTAATTCCATTTGTATCTATAATACTCAGGTCGTTGATAATTTAATTGCATAAACCTCTGCTCGCTGTAGTCCAAAATGGGCTGGACTGTAGAGGATGAATTATTACTGGTGGAGGCCATGTAGAAGCTGCTTTGTAATTGGCTGTCCCAGGGCGCTTGTGGTTGGCTGGTGGCTGTGATTTGCCATACCCCTCCGTTCTCCCAGAAGGAGGCAGGTGCTTAGAGCACGGCTTGGAATGGCCAACTAAAGTAATTTATGTTTCCGGGATGACTCGTTCCTTCTGGTGGCCTTCCCTCATGGTTTTCTTGTTCTGTGTGACCGACTCTTGTTTGAGACCGGTCATCTCACCACCATCGTCGTAAAACAATCGCGACCCCCGATCTAAAGCTGTAGGCTCTGGTGGACGGAGATGTTGCCGGTGGGGTGAGGCCTTGCAGGAGTAGAACCCATAAGGTGGTGGGGACGTCGGCAGGTTTTTGCGAGTCCATGGTCATGTGAACTGTAGTAGGTGGTGGTGAAGGTGCAGGAGGAGCTGTAGGGCTTGGGTCGGCAGGAGGTCTGGTGCTGGAGGACCTGTTGGCTGGGCTGGTGGAGGAGAACTGCTGCTCTCTTGTGGCTGGGTTCCTCGGCGGCTGTGATTGGGGCGTCCATTGCTGGGTTGGACTCACACGTCGGCCGTAACTTGGACATGTGGGATTAAACCGAGTAGGGATTAGAGGAGGTTTATTTGCATGAGATTTAGGGGAGAGGGAGGAAGCTGAGCTGTGAGAAAGAGGGGACCGATTAAATTTGTTTGGAGTCAGCCTAATCAAAGGAGAAGAGTGAGTGCTAGAAGGAGATTGAGGATGAGATTTGGGTAGAATAGGGACAGGTCGAGAAGTTGAAGAGGTTACAATAGGTTTATGTGAAGGTTTTGGTGATTTGAGTTTGGATGTGTAGGACGGTTCTGTTGCTATCCGTGACATGAGGGGGATATGCAAAGTTGGTGGAAGTGGTGATGGAGGAGAAGGAGAATAACTAGAATTAGATTGAGTGCTAGGAGGGATGTTAGCTATTTCGGTTTTTGTAGGCTGAGTTCTTGAAGGTTGAGAATATGACGGAAAAGTGACAGATGGAGACGGTTGAATAGGCATAGGTGGGAGGGTGACAGCAGGTTGAGTTGGAAGGCTGGGGGTGTGGAAACAGTGTGAGGAGGCAAGGTGGGTATGGGAGTGTATATGACTGGTGAAGGAAAATTTGTTGGAAGAGGAGTTGGATTGTGAGATAAGCTTTGAGTGACAGGTGAGTGAGTCTTAGGCAAGTTATTCAGGTCAACATGAGGTTTTGGTCGGCGTGAAGGAGAGGCAGGTGAAAGTAGCTCAGGAAGGGTGGGCTCTGTGGATCTTAAATTGGAATTATGGCTATCAGGCAACATGTCATTTTGATTAGGATTAGTGAGCATTACATCATTTTCATTGAGAGGCTGACATATACGTACATGTTTGTTACGATACGTACGTGACTCACCAAAATGATCAATGGTAATCCAATCGGGATGACATTGTAGTTGATATTGTCGCCTCAACTCTTGTAGGCTGTGGTCCAGCGAGCCGTGACGGTGGATGTGAAAAAGAGTATGGGGTGAATCGTCTTGAGTAGAGAATTTGGTGGACGGTAAGGGAAGACGAGAATGAAGGTGATGTGGTAGCAGGCTAGGAGCGGTTAGGCATGCCCCATTGAAAGGGCTTTGGAGGGGTGGGGTCACAAGGACATTTCCTTGCAATGTTGGAACAAGGTGAATCCATTTTTCATGATTAGGGGGAATGGTAATGGATTTGGGAATTATGGCGGGAGAATGGACATTACTGAGATGTGGGATTTCATTGATCTCAGTTTTGGGTGCAGCATGAATAGGGAGAGTTACTGGCAAAGTGACTGATTCTAGCTGCTTCACTTGCAATGTTGGAACACTGAGAATCCATTTGTCATGATTAGGGGGAATGGTATGGATTGGGAGATCATGGCGGGAGAATTTACATTACCGGGACATGGAATTTCATGGATCTCAGTGTTGTGTGCATCATTAACTCTCCCGCATTCTTACGACGCGATCGAGTCATAACGCCACCCCTCCAAGAGTGGTCGTATGACGCAATTGCGTCATGATGCCACCTGTAAGTTGTTTGAGGCCGGTCATCTCACTAATGATTAAGAGGTAGACTTTTTTCATATGAGGAAAGGTTGAAAACTAAGGCTTGCATTCGTTTAAGAGACGTCGAGTTAGAAGGGATTAGATAAAATTTGTAAGTGAGATAAATAAAGGGGACATGTTAGATGTACTAAAGTTCAGCAACAACAATAAAACTTGAACACATGGTTTCAATTGGATAAAATTGGTTAAAAAAAAGATGTAGGCAAGTACTGGTTTTGTAACAGAGTTGTAATAGGCTACCGTGTGCTATATTAGGATCAAGAACGATAGAGAGTTTCAAGATAAAATTAGATATGCAGATGGACGAGATTCGTTGTGTGTGATAGTTATCTGCATTGTGTGGGCCAATGTGTGCATGCTCCCATTTTCTTATGTTTTTATTTATTACAAGTAGTCTCCCCATGCCCTCCACACCCTTTGATTATTAGCTGGCTAGAAATACAACTATAATCATCTTCTTAGTTTAGAAACAACATAACAAACTTAATTGGATATTCAAAATCCAAGAGATTATACAGTGTATCTTCGCTTTAGTATTTCAGTTTAAGGTAATTGTGTTAACCAAGTGCTACATGTTTACTTGGAGAAAGTACATCATATATAGAAGTAATTGTTCACATACTTTTAATGATTTGAATTTGATGAGGTATGAGTACCCCAGCCAGCAGTCCCTCATAAGTAAACGTAATGAAGCCATAAAATGCTTATCTTCTGATCTAGCTACTATTTCCAATTGGGGTAGAGAAAACCTTTTTACATTTAATGCTTCCAAAACACAATTTATCCATCTTACTACCTGTCAGGAACCTCCAGAGGACTATCCCTTATTCTTCAACAATACTAAAATCAACCCTTCATCTTCCTTCAATGTTCTCGGTGTTTCTTTTTTTCTGCTCTCACTTGGAAAGACCATATTACCAGTCTCGCTAAGGCAGCCTCCCAGAAGCTGGGTGTGCTCAACCACCTCAAGGGATTCTTTACCCCTGCGCAGCTACTTGCTCTGTACAGGGGCACAGTGCGTCCTTGTATTGAGTATTGTTCACATGTGTGGGGAGGCTCCTCTCACACCGCATTCCTAGATAAAGTAGAAAGAAAAGCTTTTCGTATCATTAACTCCCGTCCATTCACCAATTATAGGCAATCTCTCTCTCTCTTCGCTGCATTGTTGCATCTCTCTCACTATTCTATCGCTACTACAATAATCAGTGTTCCTCGGAGCTTTCCCAGTTTATACCACCTCCTCTACGTAGGGTACGTAGTACCCGCCTTGCAACACATTCCCACCCCTACTCTGTGCAACTCTCCAACCCAAGAGTGAAGCGCTATTATCAGACTTTCTTCTATTCAACTGCTGAGCTCTGGAACTCTCTCCCAGAATCAGTCTTTCCCTCTTCCTATGACTTAAATTGCTTCAAACTCTGTGTGTCCAGGCATTTTAGCTCGAACGTCCCTTGATTTCGGCCCTGTCACTCTTTGAAATATGGGGGAGGCACTCGCTGCAGGCATATATATACTGTATATACAGTATATACAGGTATATATATATATTATTTTTGTCATGTGCGTGAGGGAGACAAAGGACATGATTACCTGTAGCGAGTGACTCCCCCATAGTTAAAAGAGTGACAGTAACAAAATCAATGGACGTTCGACCCAAAATGCCTGGACACACGGAGTTTGAAACAATTTAAGTCATAGGAAGAGGGAAAACTGATTCTGGGAGAGAGTTCCAGAGCTCAGCTGTTGAATAGTTGAAAGGCTGAGAATAACATTTTATAATCTTGAGTTGGAGAGTTGCACAGAGTAGGGGTGGGCTTGTGTTGCAAGACGGGTACCACGTACCTTACGTATAGGAAGTGGTATACACTGGGAGAGCTCTGAGGAACATTGATTATTGTAGTAGTGATAGAATAGCGAGAGAGATGCAACATTACGGCGAAGAAAGAGAGAGATTGCAGGAATTGATGAGTGGAAGGGAATTAATGATACTAAAGGCCTTCCTTTCTACTTTGTCTAGGAGTGCTGTGTGAGAGGATCCTCCCAAAACATGTGAACAGTACTCAATACAAGGACGCACTGTGCCCCTGTAAATAGCAAAAAGCTTTGCAGGGGTAAAGAACCCCTTGAGGTGGTTGAGCACACCCTACTTCTGTGAGGCTGCCTTAGCAATACTGGTAATATGGTCCTTCCAAGTGAGAGCAGAAGAAAAAGAGATATTGGGAGATGACATATTGATTTTCGTATTATTGAAGCATAAGGGATTGTCCTCTGGGAGTTCCGGACGGGTATTAAGATGGAGAAATTGGGTTTTGGAATCATTAAAGGCAACAAAGTTTTCTCTGCCCCAATTGGAAATAGTAGGTAGATCAGAAGATAAGTGTTGTATGGCTTCATTACTTTTGTTTTTGAGGGATTGCTGGCTGGAGCGTTCTGGAAAACTAATTGAGTAGTGTATGGTAGAGTCGTCTGCGTATGAATGGATGGGACTGTAGGTACAGTTGAGAAGATCATTTATGAAAATTAGAAAGAGAATAGGAGATGGGAAAGATCCCTGAGGAACACCGGAGTTGATTGAATGAGGAAGTGAGCGATGGCTGTCCACAACTGCAGCTATGGAACAGCCGGAAAGGAAATTAGAGATAAAGGCACAGATGGAGGGATAGAAACCAAAGAAGGGTAGTTTAGAAATTAAAGAATTGTGCCAGACTCTATCGAAGGCGTTCAATATGTCAAGTGCAATAGAAAAGGTCTCACCGAAGTCCCGAAAGGAGGATGACCAAGGGTTAGTAAGATATGAAAGAACATCACCAGTAGAGCGACCCTTAACCCGGCAAGTGCGGAAAGACTAATATAAGGCCTACCGCTGGGCTGCGGAAAGCCTTATATAAGCCAAGGCCTAAAGATTTTTTTTTTAAACCAGCCCAGTATCAATTGATTTATTTTATTTTTTATTATTGCCCCTTGGCCATGCCAAATATCACTCCTCCACATCCCCTTCCCCACCCCTTCAATTATCACCTATTTTCTCTGTTATTCCCTTATTTCGTCGGTATATTTTCGTTCAATAGCGAGTCATAAGCAGGCTGTGCTTGTATGTGTTACCAAGCGAATGAAAGAGAGAGAGAGAGACACGACTACACGTCAGTGTCTCTCCAGGCGTCGTGAGGGGTGGATATTGGCCAGGCTGGCTTGCACTCGATGGCTGTAACTCTCTCTCTCATTTCGCGATTTTGATCAGCCAAACACTGTTTCCACTTGTTTTATTGTTGTAACAGGTTAATATCTTCATAATCAACGTAAAATAGGCACATGTGGATAAGTATTAATGATATTTATGGTACGATAACGATTTGAGTGAAGGAAACAGTGTAAATACCTCCGCACAGGGAGAGGTGGTCACTACCCCACCTGCGCAGCTACGAGGTTAACCCAAAAACGGCGAGTTATGGATACCACACAACTGGGCGGACATATTATGCTCGATTCCCACCTATAATCGTAATTTTACGATAAATATCGTTATTACTTATTCATATGCGCCTATTTTACGTGAAATATGAAGATAGCAACATGTAACAACAATAAAACAAGTGGGAATAGTGTTTGGATGGTCAAAATCGCGAATAATTGCCGACCGGCCATTCATGAATTGTGGAGCTGAGACGGGCCACACCCTCCCTTCTCGGAGCCTGAAGCTAGACTAACTTACTCACTCACACTCACACTCACACTCCGAGAGTGAAAAGTTACTCTCAGTCTTTCTTCTACTCAACAGCTGAGCTCTGGAACTCTCTCCCACAATCAGTCTTTCCCTCTTCCTATGACTTAAATTGCTTCAAACTCCGTGTGTCCAGGCATTTTGGCTCGAATGTCCCTTGATTTTGACCCTGTCACTCTTTCAACTATGGGGGAGGCACTCGCTATAGGCAGTTCTGCCTTTTTCCTCCCTCAATCACATAGAAAAAAAAAAAAACACTCTACACCCTCTCTAGCAACATGAGCACGGCTTAGACCGGTTTGGAGATATTGGCTTGATAAAAACACCAATAAATATGGGAATAAGAGGACACATAGGTGATAATTGAAGGGGGTGGGGAGGGTGAAAGGAGGGGATTTTGACACATGTGGAGGAGTGATAGAAGGTATGGAGGGGAATTATCTCACTTAAACACCATTTTTTTTTAAAGTGCTACTTGGGCCTTTTAAACAAAAATTTAGGCCTTGGCCTATATTTAAGCCTTGGCCTATATGAGGACGCTCGCCTTCGCCACGTACGGACTCATATGAGGACGCTCGCCGTTTATGGGTTAATGAAGCCATACTGGCGATCTGAGAGTAGATTATGAGAAGAGAAATTTTTAAGAAATTTGGAAACAAGAATAGTTTTAAAAACCTTAGAGATACAAGAGATGAGAGCAATTGGACGGTAGTTGGAGGGTTGAGATTGGTCACCCTTCTTTGGGACAGGTTGAATGAGAGCAAACTTCCAGCAAGAAGTGAAGACATTAGAGGAAACGCAGTGACGAAAGAGTTTGCCTAGGCAGGGAGTCAGAACGGAAACACAGTTTTTTAGTACAACAGGAGGGACACCGTCCGAACCGTACGCCTTCTTAGTATTAAGCCCAAAGAGGATAGAAAGTACATCTTTGAAAGAGATTATGATATTAGGCATAAGTAGGAGAGAGGTGGGGGGAGAGGGAGGAATAGCACCGGAATCATCCAAGGTGGAGTTTCTAGCAAAGGTTTGAGCGAAGAGTTCAGCTTTGTCAGAGGAAGTAGTGATTTTTGTGCCATCAGAGTGGAAAAGGGGAGGGAAAAACGAGGAAGAAAAATTGTAGGAGAGGTTTTTGGTTAGATGCCAGAAAGCTTGGGAAGAGCTAGAGTTGAATTTATTATTGATGAAAGAGTGTTTGGCAATTAAAAGAACAGATTTGGCTTGATTTTGGGCAGAAACATAGGAAAAATGAGATTCTTGAGTCTTAAGTCGTCGGTACCGTTTGAATGCTACCTCCTTGTTGCGGACAGCAGTGCAACAAGTGTAAGTAAACCAAGATTTTGTTTGCATTAGACTGAGAGAAAGAAAATGGAATGTACGCTTCCTTGCCCGATATGATTACCTCGGTAATGCGTTCAGCACTCTCCGAGGGTCCCCGGCCGTGGAAGCAGAAGTAATTCCATTGAAAATCAAAGAAGTACTGCCGAAGAGCCTCCCAGTCGGCAGCGCCAAAGTGCCACAAGCACCGCCTGCTAGGAGAATCAGGTGGCCATACCGGAGAGATAGGACAGGTGACAGAGATAAGTTTATGGTCGGAGGAGCTCAAAAGAGAGAAAAGATTTACAGTGTAAGCAAAAGGGTTAGAGGTTAGAAATAAGTCAAGAATGTTGGGCCGAACTCCGAAGCGTTCCGCGATACGGGTGGGTTGCTGGACTAACTACTCAAGGTCATTTAGGAAAGAAAAGATGTAGGCTTGTTCACCAGGTTGGTCAGTGGAAAAAGAGGGGAGCCATTGGTGGTGGTGAACATTGAAATCTCCTAGGATGGAGATTTCTGCGAAAGAAGAGATGGATAGAATATGTTTCACTTTAGAAGTTAAATAGTCATAGAATTTTGGATAGTCGATAGAATTAGGGGAGAGATAAACAGCACAGAAATGTTTAGTTTGAGAGTGACAAGAAAGCTTTAGCCAGAGAGTTGAGAATTTAGAAGCATCAAAGTTGTGAACACGAGCAAGCAAGATTGTTGCGTACGTATACACAACATCCACCTTTGGCTTGAAACTGAGGATAGAGATAGTAGGAGGATACAGAGAAGGGTTTGCTGTCAGTAGTCCCAGACAACTGTGTTTCGGTGAGAAAGAGAAGATCAGTGTTGGCAGAGGAGAGGTGGTGTTCCACGGAGTGTAAGTTAGAGGAAAAGCCACAAAAATTGCAAAAATTAATAGTAAGAGTAGAAGGTTGTGGTCCAGACCATTTGGCAAATCATTTCCAGGGGATAGACCAGTGGGGGCATTTCTGCCCCCAGGTATAGAAATAGAGGTAAAACAGAGAGTGTGTGAAGGAAGGAAGGTTTTCGGAGCAATGGGAAGTATGTGGATGACGAGAAATCTCGGAATGAAAGTAAAACGTGCAATGTATCGAGGAATTGTTGTGCCAACAGTGATGTATGGGGCTGAGACATGGGCTCTGAAGAAAAAGGAGAGAAGAAAGCTGGATGTGATGGAGATAAGCTGCTTGAGGAGTATGTGTGGAGTTACTCATAGAGACGGATTGAGGAATGAAGAGATACATAGGAGAGTGGGGCAGCAGGAACATTTGTCAGCCAGAGTGGACAGAAGGGTGCTCAGCTGGTATGGTCATGTTGAACGAATGGGAGATGAAAGGCTTAAAAAGAGAATATGTGAGTCAGATACAAGGGGAGATAGAAGGGCAGGAAGACCCCCATTGAGATGGAGAGACTGTGTAAGACAAGCTTTGGATGATAGAGGAATGACTATAGATCAGGCAAAGGAAGTGGTAATAAACAGAAATGAGTGGAGAATGCTTGTTAATAGTTGAGTGAACACGTGGTCATTTGGGGGAAGGGGTCGGGCGCAAGTTGGACTAGATAATAGCCCATCAGGTGCCTGGCCCGGGGAGATGGTTAATATGAAGGGTGCGCCTGGAAGTGTGATGGGCGGGCTTGTGGCTTCGGCTCCGCTGCAGGTCTGGGTGCCGAGATCGTAACCTCTCCAGGTGGTCGGGGGCCGGGGGAGTGCTGGAGCGACCTTGGTGACCCTGGTCTCTGGGTCTTCTCCTGGGTGACCTAGATGTGTGTGAATTTGTGTTTTGTCTGTGTTTGTTCGTTGTTTTATGTTGTGTTTTGTGTTTACTTATATATATATATAAGAACATAAGAACATAAGAAAATGGGAGTCTGCAGAAAGCCGATTGGCCCAAGCAAGGCAGATCCCTGTCCCACACAACCCCAATTCATTACAAAGCCCAATTATAGGCTTCACACTCTAATACCCTGAGGATCATCTTACCAAAACGGTTAGAGATTAACGCAGGATTATGGAGGTCTGCAGAGCGCTGATTGGCCCAACCCGGCTGATCCCCCTTCACACCCAACCCTTCTCGTCCATATGCTTATCCAATTTTATCTTAAAGCTCCCTACAGTTTTAGATCCCACTATAGCACTTGGTAGTCCATTCCACCCGTCTACAACTCTGTTACCAAACCAATACTTGCCTATATCTTTTCTGAAACGAAATTTATCTAATTTGAAACCATTGGTACGAGTTCTTTCGGTATCACTGAGCTTTAGTACATTTGCCATGTCCCCTTTGTTAATCCCACTAACCCACTTGAACACCTCTATCATATCCCCTCTAACTCTGCGTCTCTCTAACGAATGTAAACCTAATTTCTTCAACCTTTCTTCATACGAAAGATTTCTAATATTATGGATCATTTTTGTCATTCTACGTTGTACTCTCTCCAATGAATCTATGTCCATTCTGTAATAAGGACACCAAAATTGGACAGCATAATCCATATGGGGTCTCACTAATGACAAGTAAAGTTTTAAGATAACATCAGCAGTTCTGTTACTCACACTCCTAGAGATGAACCCGAGAATCCTGTTTGCCTTATTACGAACGCTTATACACTGTTTTCTAGGCTTCAAATCATTGCTAACAAACACACCTAGATCTTTCTCGCAGTCTGAATTTTCTAATTCTAAATTAGCTAGTTTATATTTAACATTTGTTTGCATCTTCCCTATCTTTAATACCTTGCATTTGTCAATGTTAAACTTCATCTGCCAATTTACTGACCATTCATGTAAGGTATCTAGATCCCTTTGGAGGCACTCTATATCGCTATCTGAATCAATTGATCTCCCTATTTTAGTATCGTCTGCGAATTTACTTATCCTACTAGTTATACCTAAATCTAGGTCATTTATGTATATAAGAAACAACAGGGGACCTAATACCGATCCCTGAGGGACACCACTTTTGACTGCTCCCCATTCTGACTTGGTACCATTTATGCTGACTCTCTGCTTCCTACCAATTAGCCATGACCTAATCCATCCTAACCGAGTATATTGAGTATATTATCACTAATACACGTGAGCCACTAAATGTTTATAATCTCTCAGTGGGGTTGAACCGCCGACCGTCAGGACGATAGCCGACGCTTTAATCAACTACAGTTACTACACCACGGCAGTCTAGACTGCTTAAACTTGACTTAACTGCTAGACTTGATTAAAGCGTCGGCTATCGTCCTGACGGTCGGCGGTTCGAACCCCACTGAGAGATTAGAAACATATATATATATAATATATATATATATATATATATTTTCTTTAATACATACGAGGTTGAAAGAAATGGCAATTTCTGCGTTGGAAATTTTATTATTCAAAGTTTCCAGGTCTCTGATGAGTTTTCGCTGGGTGGCAGGAAGTAGATGAAGGAGATGAGCAAAATTCATGGTGGTACAGGGTTACATTAAAGTACATGATGATACAGGATATACGACGCGTTTCACTGGACAACCAGCATTATCAAGTAAGGAAGGAATGATATCAAAGGTAAACAGGAAGGGTATATATAGAGGGTGGAGGATCAGAGGAGGCGGAAAACAGGGGGCAAAAGTCTGCTATTGGTGGAAGGGAAAACTAGGAGAGAAAAGGGGGTAACCGCTTCACGCATGCGCACTGGATGCGGGATGGTGGTCGATAGGTGGGGTCGAAGCTGATTGGCTGCGTGTCGAGGGGCGTGGCCTAAGTTGTGTGGCGCCTGCAGAAGACGAAGCTGAAGGAGGTAGCGCGGGGGGCTGCGTCAAGGGCACCGGGGGGCGAGGAGGGGTGTTAGGTCCTGTAGGGTAGTGCCTTTTGGCAGAAGGAAGGATCTGAAGGTCCAGAGTTTGGTTGTTGATGTTGGGATGTAAGGCTTGGATATATAAAGCTTCGAGTATAGGTAATCTCCTTGGGTCACTTTCTTTATCGAGTATGGTGGTGTGTTTCTCTAACTCGTTGCGTGTGAGGTGAGGGTGGTTAGGGGTGAGATAGTGGTCTTTGATGGCTCCAGCCTGAAGGTGAAGAGTTAACCGACGTGAAAGACGAGTCTGCGTCATACCAATATAGGAATGAGGTCCACAGTCCTCATAATTACAGGTATGTTGGTAAATGACGTGATCGTCGGTCATCGGGCTCTTTATCTTGGTGGAGGCTGGTTTGTTGCGGAGAACGAGGTTGGAGGTCTTGGGGGATTTGTAATAAATTATTAATTTGATTTTGTTTTCCGGGTTGGTTGGGTGGACATGCTTGGAGATTATTTCTTTTAAGACGGCCTCGTCATTTTTGTGTTCAGAGGACATGTAATTGCGGTAGAAGATCTTAATTTCATTGGGGGGGTCAATGTTGGGAGGGCTTTGGGTGTACCATTTTTCAAGATGGTGGTTGATGGTGCTGGAGATGTCGGAGTTGGAGTATCCGTTATTTACTAAAACTTGGGATAGTCTTTCTAGTTCCTGGTGGGTGTCGGCCCAGGTAGAGCAGTGCGTGAGGGCTCTCCTAACATAGGCGGAGATGGAGGATAGAAGATAACGGCGGGGGCATTCACTATCACCGTTGAGGCATTGTCCTGTGTTAGTTGGTTTAATGTAGACGGTGGTTTTGAACCCATGGTCGTTCAGAGCTACGAGGATGTCGAGGAAGGGGAGTTGTCCATTGTTAGATTTTTCAAAGGTGAAGTTAAGTCCGGAGGAGGTCATGAAGCGACGCTGGAGTTCCTGTAGTTCGTGGAGGTCCTTGATTTGCACGAAGATGTCATCCACGTATCTACAGTAGACGGCGGGTCGTTGGGCAGCCAGGAGCTCTTCCTCGATGGTACCCATGAAAAAGTTCGCAAAAAGAACTCCTAGGGGGCTGCCCATCGCCACACCGTCTATCTGCTTGTACATGTTGCCCCGAGGGCAAAGGAAGGGGGCCTCCTTGGTACATAGCTCCAGTAGTGTTTTCAGGGCCTTCTCCGGGATGTCCAGTGTAGGAGTATCAGGGCAATGATAAATTCGACGTAGAATCATGTCAATGGTCCTATCCACTGGCACGTTGGTGAACAGGCTTTCTACGTCGAGAGAGGCGATTGTGTGGTTGTTGTTACGGGGGGCGTCTCGTAAAATTTCCAAGAAATCGTGGGCTGAGTTAAGGTTGAATTGGCTGGGCACGTAGGGGGTGAGGAGGTTGTTCAGGGCCTTGGCGATCTGGTAGGTGGCAGTGGTGATCTGGGAGATGATGGGGCGGAGGGGGTTCCCAGGTTTGTGTGTTTTGATGGTTCCGTACGCATAACCAGGGGTGTATTCTCCGACGAGTTTTTAAGGTGGATCCCTCCTTGTTTGGCGTTGATGGCGGTGATGGTGGTGTTGGCAATACGTTTGATTTCGTCGGTTGGGTTGCGGGTGATCTTTTTAAATTTAGTGTTGTCACTTAAGATGACGTCCATCACCCGCAACCCAACCGACGAAATCAAACGTATTGCCAACACCACCATCACCGCCATCAACGCCAAACAAGGAGGGATCCATCTTAAAAAACTCGTCGGAGAATACACCCCTGGTTATGCGTACGGAACCATCAAAACACACAAACCTGGGAACCCCCTCCGCCCCATCATCTCCCAGATCACCACTGCCACCTACCAGATCGCCAAGGCCCTGAACAACCTCCTCACCCCCTACGTGCCCAGCCAATTCAACCTTAACTCAGCCCACGATTTCTTGGAAATTTTACGAGACGCCCCCCGTAACAACAACCACACAATCGCCTCTCTCGACGTAGAAAGCCTGTTCACCAACGTGCCAGTGGATAGGACCATTGACATGATTCTACGTCGAATTTATCATTGCCCTGATACTCCTACACTGGACATCCCGGAGAAGGCCCTGAAAACACTACTGGAGCTATGTACCAAGGAGGCCCGCTTCCTTTGCCCCCGGGGCAACATGTACAAGCAGATAGACGGTGTGGCGATGGGCAGCCCCCTAGGAGTTCTTTTTGCGAACTTTTTCATGGGTACCATCGAGGAAGAGCTCCTGGCTGCCCAACGACCCGCCGTCTACTGTAGATACGTGGATGACATCTTCGTGCAAATCAAGGACCTCCACGAACTACAGGAACTCCAGCGTCGCTTCATGACCTCCTCCGGACTTAACTTCACCTTTGAAAAATCTAACAATGGACAACTCCCCTTCCTCGACATCCTCGTAGCTCTGAACGACCATGGGTTCAAAACCACCGTCTACATTAAACCAACTAACACAGGACAATGCCTCAACGGTGATAGTGAATGCCCCCGCCGTTATCTTCTATCCTCCATCTCCGCCTATGTTAGGAGAGCCCTCACACACTGCTCTACCTGGGCCGACACCCACCAGGAACTAGAAAGACTATCCCAAGTTTTAGTAAATAACGGATACTCCAACTCCGACATCTCCAGCACCATCAACCACCATCTTGAAAAATGGTACACCCAAAGCCCTCCCAACATTGACCCCCCCAATGAAATTAAGATCTTCTACCGCAATTACATGTCCTCTGAACACAAAAATGACGAGGCCGTCTTAAAAGAAATAATCTCCAAGCATGTCCACCCAACCAACCCGGAAAACAAAATCAAATTAATAATTTATTACAAATCCCCCAAGACCTCCAACCTCGTTCTCCGCAACAAACCAGCCTCCACCAAGATAAAGAGCCCGATGACCGACGATCACGTCATTTACCAACATACCTGTAATTATGAGGACTGTGGACCTCATTCCTATATTGGTATGACGCAGACTCGTCTTTCACGTCGGTTAACTCTTCACCTTCAGGCTGGAGCCATCAAAGACCACTATCTCACCCCTAACCACCCTCACCTCACACGCAACGAGTTAGAGAAACACACCACCATACTCGATAAAGAAAGTGACCCAAGGAGATTACCTATACTCGAAGCTTTATATATCCAACCCTTACATCCCAACATCAACAACCAAACTCTGGACCTTCAGATCCTTCCTTCTGCCAAAAGGCACTACCCTACAGGACCTAACACCCCTCCTCGCCCCCCGGTGCCCTTGACGCAGCCCCCCGCGCTACCTCCTTCAGCTTCGTCTTCTGCAGGCGCCACACAACTTAGGCCACGCCCCTCGACACGCAGCCAATCAGCTTCGACCCCACCTATCGACCACCATCCCGCATCCAGTCCGCATGCGTGAAGCGGTTACCCCCTTTTTCTCTCCTAGTTTTCCCTTCCACCAATAGCAGACTTTTGCCCCCTGTTTTCCGCCTCCTCTGATCCTCCACCCTCTATATATACCCTTCCTGTTTACCTTTGATATCATTCCTTCCTTACTTGATAATGCTGGTTGTCCAGTGAAACGCGTCGTATATCCTGTATCATCATGTACTTTAATGTAACCCTGTACCACCATGAATTTTGCTCATCTCCTTCATCTACTTCCTGCCACCCAGCGAAAACTCATCAGAGACCTGGAAACTTTGAATAATAAAATTTCCAACGCAGAAATTGCCATTTCTTTCAACCTCGTATGTATTAAAGAAAATTTATTACCTGGCTTTACCAACATATATATATATATATATATATATACATACAGTATATATGTATATGATTTTTGTTTTATTAATTTCACCACACCACCAAACACCTCTAATGAAATTAATGTAAGCATATATGTGACCGGAATTCGAACCTGGGTTATCACACACAGATTTTTAGACACCTTAACCATTACACCACCAAGACGGTTACTAATTCATAGTTGGTTATTGTTTTGTTTTCTATGTGAGTGAGAGAGACAAAAGGCAGAACTGCCTGTGACGAGTGCCTCCCCCGGAGTTGAAAGAGTGACAGAGCCAAAATCAAGGGATGTTCGAGCCAAAATGCCTGGGCATACGGAGTTTGAAGCAACGTAAGTCATGGGAAGAGGGAGAGAGTTCCAGAGCTCAGCTGTTGAATAGAAGAAAGATTGAGAATAATCGTTCACTCTTGGGTTAGAGAGTTGCACAGAGTAGGGGTGGGATTGTGTTGCAAGACGGGTGCTACGTGCTCTACGAAGAGGGGGTGGTATACACTGAGAGAGCTCTAAGGAGCACTGATTATTGTAATAGCGGTAGAATAGTGAGGGTGATGTAACATTGCGGCGAAGAGAGAAACTGCAGATAATTGGTGAGTGGAAGTGAGTTAATATGACGGAAGACTTTCTTAACTCATTAAATTACCTAGTTAATTTTTTTTTACAACTAAGTTAAGTTAGGTTAACTCAAATTTGGGAAATTAACTAGTTAAGTTAATTTTAAAAGTTAGTCGGTTAAGTTAATCAATTAACTTTACTCCAATAAATTATTAAGCTTCCCGAACTTCAAATTCTGCTTCTTTTACAATTATTTGCACAATTTATTTAACTTGTGATTACTGACATATATTACTGAATGTATTAAACTAAACATTCTACATTATATGATTAATATTACTCAGTTTAATCACATAATTGATTATCCCTGTACAATTATCTCCGTACAAGGCAAGTCTTGTATCATTCCTCTCCAAATATACGCATTTTGATGCGAGCAAAACTCTTTATAAGTTCTACTCATGATATATATACTGTATATATATATATATATATATATATATATATATATATATATATATATATATATGTATATATATATATATACCTGTATATACATTTTGTAACATATTCGTCATCTTTTTAGGACTGCTTCAGGGAAATTACAATCCATCATATACTGAATATATATAGCCTACAATGATCTGTAGAATCAATCAATCATTAGTAGTACCAAGTAGATACTATACTTTATTATTTTTAGTATACATACTAATAATAATATATATTATAATATATAATATACCGATCCACAACTGAATTGGGAATACTTCAGGTCTATCTATCTATCTAGCCTGATGCCCTAGATGTTGAATTACGATCATCTCTTTCTCTCTCCCTCTTTGAGTTGTCTGAAATTTGTTTCATGCGTAACCTATCCATGCATAGTTTTATGAAATACAAATACACATTTATAACTCATCTAAGCTTTGTTAAGAACAATAATTGTTTAACACCTTACGAGCGGCCTAGGCGGTATATTTGACCGTGCCGCCCAGCGGTTTTTTTTTTTACCATAAATGGCGTTGTTTCAGTGCTCTTTTTCATGCATAAACAAGAGCCAGAGCATAATACAAGTATGTATCGCTGAAAGGGCGTAAATTGAGCTTTCCAATGACACCCGAACCATCCCTCTACGATCACTGGTTGTCTTGCAACGATCGTGCAACGGAAGGGCAAAATCGCTAAAATACGGTAATTTCTTTATATAATTACGTATATAGCGAGGGAGTGAGGGTGGATGTATGTGGAGTACATCTCAGTCTGTCCACTGCGGCCGTGGCGAGCGGTCATGAGGTAACCCAGGCTCCTCCCGTCGCTCGTCTCTATCTCAGAGCCAATATTGCGCCAAAATTGCACACAGACTAAAGTCCGCCCCCGCCACATAGTCCAAGTTTTTAGAGGCGGACTTAAGTCCGCCCCCGATGGTTTAGGGTTAATATAATAATTAACGGCTAGGGTAACAATATTATGACATTTAAGCAAGTGGTTTAAATGACTCACAACACACCTACTTCATAACCGTGAAATACTATTAGTCGGACAGTAGAAGGGAAGGAAGAAAGGTGGAGTAGAAGGTAGGAGGTGAAGTGAGGGAGAGGTGTTGGGGAGGTGGATGCGACGCTGACAAATTACGATTTCACTGGGCTGGTGAGATATAGGACTTATGCGGCATAATGTACGTTCAATTTCTGAAAAAAATACATATGTAAATATCGCTCGACAGTATCGAAATCACAGCTAGTTATATTCCGCAACACTGTTCGAGTTAAAAGAGTTGAACGTGTTTAGCCTCACCAAGCGCAGAATGAATAAACAAATCTTCAAACGACATGATAATCTTGATATCACAAGTATCTCACAGTTAACCAGTCGTATTAAATGAGACGACATAATTTTGCGATTGTTGGATAGAGATTCAAGACAGATCAAGCTCAGATTTATTGTATGCAATCCATCCGTCACATAGTTCAGTTCATAGTTCAATAAGTGCAATGAATTGATGAATATACATGTGAGATGACGGGGTTGCAAACCAGGGGCAAAGCAAACCCCGCAGAGGTCCTAACAATGCAGGGAAGTGAACAGCCTACAAGAGCCAAAATAACTACAGTAAAGGAGAGCAAAAGGACAAGGAAGAAGATACAGCAGAGGATGGAAAGAGAAACCACACAGTTTCCCCGAGTTTCCCGTGCTCTAATACCTGCAGCGATAACACAGTCTACCCAGCAAGGAAGATATACCCATGCTCCAATCCCTGCAGGTAGAGGACAGTCTGCCTGCCAAAGGTAACGACATCCGGGACCTACCAGCAATTCGAACCCAAACCAATCACGGATATACCTGTCCAACCAATTGCAGAGCCTGGGACAAACACAAAAGGCAAATACTCAACAACAGCCGGATTTGTTATACGACGAACAAGAGCTTATGCAAATGCCGCATAAAGATCCAGTGCAATATCTCTACAGATGGGACCAAGAGAATCACCTCTACAGTACCTCACTTGAGGAGTAGAAATAGTAGAAACAGAATTAGGAGGAACAAAAGCATGGCCTGCAATATCGAAAAAGTCAGGAAGAGTGAATCAAAGAAAAGCATTTATCATGCAGCCATGTAAGCCTTTTAACCCACGGGACCCCAGCGCCACAGCGTATGCGTCGGCAATGTATGTAACGCTAAACCCCAGTGCCACATACCTTTGCGTCCGCTACTTCGAAATGATTTACTCTTGTCCTATGGTAGCTAGAGGCTTGAGGATGGTATGGGAAACTACCTTATGATGTTGCCGAACAGTGGTGGTACATGGCAACCACCTAGCCCATCCACGCGGGTGAGTAAGGGCAGATGGGGAAAGCCAGTTTACCCACTTTCCCACCGCTAGAGGCTTCAAATTCATATGGGATATACCTTATGATGTTGCCCAACAGTGGCAATTCTTATCAATTGGCAATACCCAAGTCTCGCCGCGGTGGGGAGTGGGGAGAGAGATGTCGGGAGTGGAAGGACAGGGCGGCCTCCCACCTCCCTCCCGGCCCAGTTGCCTTGTTTACCTCGTCGCCTCGCTATGTTTATCGCTCCCCTAATGCTTCCCATAACATACTTGACTCCCCACCAAGTGGGGAAGAGGAGGAGGAGGATGACCCAGACCCCACGGCATTCCTCAAAATTCCGCCAGGTCATGGTAGGGGTAAGAAGAGACGAGATAGTGTGTCATGTTGCTACGTACACAGCAAGTTTAGGCTTTTATGTACACTGGTCCTCCCCCACTCCCCCTGCCTTCAGCACCACCTCCCCTGTCTCCCCACTAAGAATACGTCAAAACCCATATTTCTAGGTCAAAGGTGCCTAAAATGATGTGTAACACTCATATTCTAACTATAAAATATACGGTAAAGTATAAAATCAATAAACAGAGTACGTGAGAGAGGCATAATAAAAGTGAGAGTGAGTGAAGGGGAAGTCGGGTGTCATTCAGCTGGCAGTGTGTACGTGCATGAGTCCATGAAAAAGGTGGCCGCCAGCCCACCAGTCGTCATGGTAACCACGACGTGCGCGAGGTCTTGCCACACCCTCGACACTTATAAAACTTGAATATATGCACTTATCACACTGTAACTTCACTTACAATGACAATATGTGATACATGTTGCTAATATCTGAACTATGAAGGCACACATGATGCTCGGGTGGTGTAAATAACCGGCACTCGAAAACTGGACGCATCGTACATCTGCCATGCTGCCGCGCTCAGCTGTGTCTAGCCGGGCGGGAAGCTTGAAGGCCGCCCGGCATCAGCTGATGGCTTAGGCTGCCCCCCCCCCCCCCTATAGGACCTGAAAATGACCGAGGTGGGCGTTTTGGTGTGTTATTCTTCATTTCTCACCTATTTAAGCTATTACAAAAAACAAAAAAAAAAAAATCTGCTGGGCCCTCAGTGTACATTTAATGTAAACTAGCTGGGGTTCAGTGGGTTATATAAAGAGTATAATCTTAAGAGATAGAGAATAACCTTGTACGTGTATTATTAGGGTAAGTATATTTTTAGAACAATTATTACCTTCACAATAAGAGAAAAAATGAAATCCCCATGTCCCTACTATTCAGAGATAGGTCAAATTGAGTTCAAAGTATCATCCAAATATAGCCTGACTGAAATTGAGGGAAGGTATGCAAACACGGGTAATACCTTCCACTAGTTCAGCTTTTAGTGGGTAGCGAACAGTGTTGGCTATACTTTTCTATAGGACAAGCCTGTTCCTTTAATAAAGTCCAACTAGGGTGGCGAACGAGAGTGTGTTAGAGGAGCCAGGAACAACCTTCTCTAGTGTCCGTGACAGAGGCAGCACCCTTTGACGTCCAGCCGGAGGAAGAACTACGAGTCCTACGTCGTCCAGATTCTCCCTCATGGAAATTACATCTCCTCTACACCCGTATCCTAAGTGTCTCTGTGTGTTATAAGTTTTGGGAATTATTGTGAAGGTAATATAAAATATGTGAGTGTTCAACTTAAATTTTTCGTAGAGATCCGCTTCTAGAACTCCCCTTGTCAATTTAGTACACGCGTGAGATTTATCAAACTTTGATCCGTGCAGTGATTTTATATGAGTACGGTGTGTTGTTATGTAATTCGTGTACGTTACATAGTTGATATTATCCGTGATACTTAGTGAATGCTCTCAGATTTTATTCTATTGTGTTGTTATTCATTGCGTGTTCAAGTCGAAGTGAAGTGTATAACGAGGGCTATTTTCCTTCTAAATATTTTAAAACCTAAAATTAACTCCTAAACTCAGGACCATATTACGTCCAATGTTAACAAGAAAATACTTAGTGTATAACGTCGCCACCGCTGAAAGTAAAGACCCCGTCCGTTGAATTAGAATTAATCTCTATTCAAGATATCTAATTTGTTTTAGTTCTTGTGAATAATCTAATAATATACGTTACCCGGGCTATGTAATTCTTTCGCCACCGATTTAGGAATTCAGATTATACATTGAAACATTCCTATATTCACCAAGCCTGTTTTTTTGGCTATTGATATGTTACTACTTATGTTCTGTAATTAAATAATTATAACAATTATTAAAGGTATAGTAAAGCGCTACTTAGTTCTGCGTTCCATTCAGCAGTTTGTTAAATTATTCAAACTCCTTCTGATGCCGTCATTTTTGGCTATTTATAAAATACTACTTTGTTCTGTATCTAAGTCATTATAGCTCTTATTAAAGCTATAATAAAGCACTACTCCATTCTGCGTTGATTTCAGTAGTTTGTTAATTCATTCAAACATATCTATCTATAGCTATTGTACTGCTATTATTTATTCACTATATTTACTGTGAATCTGATTTCCTTACTCCGTGTAATTTTAACTCATTTACGATTGATTTCATTTGTCGTGTATCGTGTTATAGATTATTCACAATAATCCTTTGATAGTTAAATTCAGATTTAAACTAGCATTCCCCCTATGATAAAGCGAAGTTCATATCTTCAAACTCGATTTAACGTTGCACTTAATCTAAACTATATTTAGCCTGACCTCAGTCCGACTGACCTGTACCCCCGTGAACGGTACCTTTGAGTGTACACCTGAGCGCGGCATTATTTGTTTTTCACGCCGTGCATAATTATGCGCAGCTGAGTAGTTGACGTCAGTTGCCATATCTTGTAATTATTATACCTCACGTTATACACTTGACCCGAATAGATATTGTCGTCAGTGTTTATATTTGTGTATGTATTTTATGTAATTGTGTATTACCTGTTTTGATACTTTGGAAGTGACGACATTATTTCATTAAAGAGTAAAACTTATTCAACTCTTTACAAGTCACCTTGTATTAATATTGGAATCCTACTCATTACAGTAGAGGTTTTAATACCCCATTTCCTGTACCTATGTTTAACTAATAAATACGAGTGTAATTTATTCTGTGTGTTTATTGTGTTTTTGGGAGAGCGATTGAGTAATCTTAAAGTACTATTCATGAAGCGAGATATGTTCCTGTCGAGCATTATCTAACTATAAATATCCGAAAACCGGGTTAATAAAGAATACATAACAAAGCGAGTTGGATTACAACCCGGCGCAACAAAATGTGTATGTGCTACATGCTGTATATTTTGATATAACAGTATCGTCAGGATCAGTTGGTTAGTTGATGTTAGTATTCCTTTCTATATTAATTTGTATGGTCTATAATATACTTCCCCTAAAGTCTGACAAATTTAGGATATTAACCCCTGCTGTATATTTTATACTAAGCTATATTTCATACTAAGCTATATTTTATACTAAGCTATATTTTATACTAAGCTATATTTCTAAGATTTTGTGCAGTTTATGAAAGATCTGTGGTAGGAAAACGGATTAAATGAGAGAGTTTGAAGCTTAGTAATTGCTGGAAGCCCTTTTTTAAAGTGAATAACATCGTCTAATAGCAGCCAGTATAAGGTTAAAAGGACGGCACCGGAATTAAAGGGGTTAATGCATTTGAACATTGATTTTGTTAATGTTTAGGTTTCCATATAATAATATAGGGCCGTGTAAAGTAGGACTAATATTTTGTTAATGTTTAGGTTTCCATATAATAACATAGGGCCGTGTAAAGTAGGACTAATATTTTGTTAATGTTTAGGATTCCATATAATAACATAGGGCCGTGTAAAGTAGGACTAATATTTGTTAATGTTTAGGATTCCATATAATAACATAGGGCCGTGTAAAGTAGGACTAATATTTTGTTAATGTTTAGGATTCCATATAATAACATAGGGCCGTGTAAAGTAGGACTAATATTTTGTTAATGTTTAGGATTCCATATAATAACATAGGGCCGTGTAAAGTAGGACTAATATTTTGTTAATGTTTAGGTTTCCATATAATAACATAGGGCCGTGTAAAGTAGGACTAATATTTTGTTAATGTTTAGGATTCCATATAATAACATAGGGCCGTGTAAAGTAGGACTAATATTTTGTTAATGTTTAGGATTCCATATAATAACATAGGGCCGTGTAAAGTAGGACTAATATTTTGTTAATGTTTAGGTTTCCATATAATAACATAGGGCCGTGTAAAGTAGGACTAATATTTTGTTAATGTTTAGGTTTCCATATAATAACATAGGGCCGTGTAAAGTAGGACTAATATTTTGTTAATGTTTAGGTTTCCATATAATAACATAGGGCCGTGTAAAGTAGGACTAATATTTTGTTAATGTTTAGGTTTCCATATAATAACATAGGGCCGTGTAAAGTAGGACTAATATTTTGTTTCCTCGCTCGCAAGTCGAAGGTTGGGGTGAAGGCTGTGAAATTATTGGGCGCAGGAATTTCGGTTATTGGGTGTCCGACTGGAGTTTATTGGTGGTGTTGACGTCAATGTTCAACTTAAGGCCACAGTTGTTAAGGGAGCCCACCTCGCTTTGTGTCTTTCCTTTTCTCTCTTCCTCTGGCTTGTATCCATTCGGCCCCATTCTGCCTACTGTTTTAAGACGTTTACCCCCATCCAGGTGTCAATATTTTCCTGGTGAGTGTTAGCAAGCCAGCATATATATATTTTTGTTATGACAGCAAGCACATTTTTTAAATTTGTCGATAGAAAAATGTCTCCGGCGAAGCCAGATTTCTCCATACAATGCTGGCTCGCTATCGCTCGCCAGGAAGAAATTGACACCTGGATGGGAATAAATGTTTTAAAACAGTTGGCTTAATGGGGCCGAATGGATACAAGCCAGAGAAAGAGAGAAAGGAGAGAAAGATAAAAAAAAAAAAACAGGTGCCCCCCCTTAACAGGGCTAGGGATATGTTACAGTGGAGAGAATAACACTTGAGGTGGCAGTTTCGGGAAGGTGCTAGTCTAGCCTTACAATTATAGTGGTATCAGACTAGCTCCATGGTACAGAGTCTTTTCGGTTTGTTGTTGATATTGTTTGAGAGTGGAATGTTATGGTATTGTGCTGTTGATTCTAAATCTTAGTTACTGGAATAAACAAATCAGGCTGATTTCCCAATTTGAACAGCATCTGGGAGAAATATATTAGTGTATTAAAGATTATTACTTAGCCATTCAGTAGTTTGTAATCACTCATAAATCATGAAAATAAAATCAGATGCATATATTTTTCGTAGCTTTAGGGCAGCATTACGCGAAACACAATTTTGTGGTGCATCCAATAATATTTAATTTGTTTATGTTTGTAGAATTCCAATGCATATTGTTTTGGCTGATAATTTCTGAATGTTTAAACAAACATATAGTATTGTAATTTTTAAGGGAAGTTTTGTAGGTCATAATGCAAGGTATATGTCTGTAAAACAGATGCACAAAGGTGCAATGCTTGCCAGTCGAACTTGCTCCCTGATTCAGCACTAATTGTCCATTACAAAATTACTCCAATGTATATCTCTCTCATGAGCGTGTTCTTAGGAACATCGAGAAAAGTATCCTATAATGTAATTAATTCCTACATTGAATTCAATTAGTGTGATGACTGTAGCATTGTGCATGTTCGACTAATCACACAGTTACGATTTTAACCTTTTATGCAACTATACATACATCAGGATTGACGTTGAAATGTTTAACAGTAAGCTTGAGGTAGTCGTGCAGCTGTATTGCTTTTCTCGGCTTTCACCAAACCTCATGGAATGTTGTGACGATTTGTGACTTGATTGTGGAAGTTGGTGGTGTGGATAGGCTAATAGGTAGGCTCTCGGTTGCCTTACAGTGAAGAAGTAGAAGAAATTGTAGTGGCATCAGACATACATATTGCCACTTACCATATGTACCAGAACCTCAGGGATGGGAGACCTCATCTGCTACGAGGATATTCACAAAGAGAAATCTTGCTCTCTGATATGGCCAGTGATGTGGATAGATTTTAGGTAGGCTCTTGGGACTGCTCAGGGTCTCATCCATTGGAACACTTCATGCAACACCCTGGTACTTCTGCTTGTATGGGTAACTTCCTATGCCATACTGCTACAGTTATAATTATTTGTGTCGGATGAAAAAGATACACCTAGAATATTGAGAGAAAATGAAGGGTTCATTTGTGTATTGTTGAAGAATATTTGAAAGTCTTGTGGAAGATTGCGACGGGTAGATAAATGGAGAAATTAGGTCTTGGAGGCATTGATAGTGACAAGATTTTCTCTGCCCCAATCAGAAATCATTGATAGATCAGATGATAGGCATTTTATGGCATCGTCACTTGACTTTTGGCGTGATTGCATACTGGGCTGTTGTGAAAAAGTAGTTGAATATTGTAAGGTAGAGTCATCCACATATGAGTGGTTGGGAGTAGAGGTACAGTTGAGGAGATCAATAATGAATATTAGAAGAGAACTGGAAACAGGAAAGAACCCTGAGGAACACCGGAGTTGATAGGTTTAGGAAGTGAGTGATGGCTATCCATATCTGCAATGATGGAGTGGTCTGAAAGGAAATTAGAGACTAAGGCACAGATAGAGAGATAGCAACTGAGGATGTTAATTTAAAAATTACAAATATGAAAGAAGATCACCAGTAGAGCAGCCCCTAATGAATCCATACTGGCAATCTGAGAGTAAATTATAGAAAGAGAGAGCAATTGGACAATAATTGGAGGGCCTTCTTTGGGACAGGCTGAATGAGAGCAAAAAGGGAAGACGTTAGAGGAGAGACAGAGGCGAAAGAGTTTGCTTAGGCAGGGAGTAAGCACGGAAGCACAGTTTTTTAGTACAACAGGAGTAACACCATCCGGTGTTTGCCTTCTTAGTATTAAGCCCAGAGAGGGTGGAAAGGATTTGTGAGCTAAAGTTTTGGGGAAAAGTTCAGCTTTGTCAGAGGAAGTGACGTTATTGCCGTCAGTGTGGAAAAGGGGAGGGAAAGATGAGAAAGAAAAGTTGTTGGAGAGGTTTTTGGCTAGATGCCAGACAGCTTGGGAAGAGCTAGAGTTGGACAGTTCATTGCATTTATTATTGATGAAAGAGTGTTTAGGAAGTCGAACAACAGATTTGGCTTGATTCCAGGCAGAAACATAGAAAGAATGAGATTCTTGAGTTTGAAAGTGTCAGTATCGTTTGAATGCTTCCTCCTTACTGTGGACAGCAGTAGAACAAGTGTGAATAAACCAAGATTGTTTTGCATTAATCTGAGGGAAAGAAAATGAAAAAGGATTACCTGAGTAATGCGTTCAGCACTCTCCGAGGGTCCCCGACCACAGGAACACAAATAATTCCATGGGAAATCAAAGCAGTACTGCTGGAGAGCCTCCCAGTCGACAGGGCCAAAGTGGAATGAGAGGAGAGCCATTGGCGGTGGTGAACGTTGAAATTTCCTTAGATGGAGATTTCTGAGGAAGGAGAGATGGATAGGATATGTTTCACTTAAGAGTTTAGATAGTCAAAGAATTCGGGAGTCAGTAGAGTTAGGTGACAGATATACAGCACAGAAATATTTGATAGTGACAGAAAAGTTTGAGCCATAAAGTTGAGAATTCAGAGGAGATGAAGTCGGGAACACGAGAGCAAGTGAGTTTGTTATGCACAACATCCGCCTTTGGCGAGTGTGGGGGCATTTATTGCGCCCCCCCCCCCCCCCACCTCCCCCTGGGGTTTCCGAGGCTGGGTTACTCATGTTATTCATAGTACATTTAGGGATTTTTATGTATTTATTGATTTTTTGTTTTTCGAGGCAGAAATAAGTGTGGTGTGCTTGTCTAGTGTTGTGAAGAAGATAGGAGGAGGAGGTGTTTGTGAGAGCTAGTTGGATCACTTTGTGTAGGTGAGGCACACACAGAAACAAAAAGGGAAGCAAGACAAATGTAACAGGAGTTCCAGCAACTCCTTATCAAGTGTCTATAGGCCTCCCCTGGGCATTGCCCTGCTCGATTGAGTCGATTGGTGCCTATAATCTTCGAACTAAAAAATACTAGGTGTGGATGTAGGCCTTATGATATGATTGTAGATAATGCTGATATTATGGGGACACGTATGATGTAAACAGACATAGCTGTTCACTGCGAGAATCTCTTCTTTATATACATAACATTTGCTAGTGCTTTTTTTTTTTTTGTCTATGTGATTGAGGGAGGCAAAAGGCATAACTGCCTATAGCGAGTGCCTCCCCCATAGTTGAAAGAGTGACAGGGCCAAAATCAAGGGACGTTCGAGCCAAAATGCCTGGACACACGGAGTTTGAAGCAATTTAAAGTCCTAGGAAGAGGGAAAGACTGATTCTGGGAGAGAGTTCCAGAGCTCAGATGTTGAGTAAAAGAAAGTTTGAGAGTAACGTTTCACTCTTGGGTTGGAGAGTTGCACAGAGTAGGGGTGGGATTGAGTTGCAAGACGGGTACCACGTGCCCTACGTAAAGGAGGTGGTATGCACTGGGATAGCTCTGAGGAACACTGATTATTATAGTAGCGATAGAATAGCGAGAGAGATGCAACATTGCGGCGGAGAGAGAGAGATTGCAGAGAGTTGGTGAGTGGACGGGAGTTAATGATACGAAAGGCCTTCCTTTCAACTTTGTCTAGGAGAGCGGTGTGAGAGGAACCTCCCCACACATGTGAACAATACTCAATACAAGGGCGCACTATGCCCCTGTACAGAGCAAGAAGCTGTGCAGGGGAAAAGAACCCCCTAAGGCGGTTGAGCACACCCAGCTTCTGGGAGGCTGCCTTAGCAAGACTGGTAATATGGTCCTTCCAAATGAGAGCAGAAGAAAAAGAGACACCAAGAATATTGAGAGAAGATGAAGGGTTGATTTGTGTATTGTTGAAGAATAAGGGATAGTCCGCTGGGAGATCCTGACGGGTAGATAGATGGAGAAATTGGGTTTTGGAAGCAAACCCTTCTCTAGCGGGTGCTCTGTGGCCGTTTTGGGCCTTTCTGGGCCGTTCTGACTGCTATATCAACCATCAGTATGAAAGGAACTGTATTGCGCCGAAAACTAGGTGGAAATCGCTACACAATGACGCCACATACAGCTACGTAGCACTCGTGGAGCACTGACAGTGTTACCTCGAAGATGGAAGTTTAGCTGATTTTGCTACCTTGCTCACTTTTAGCAATCTATTGGTTACACTGTCATCCTCACGCGCGGTGGGGGAACTGGAGTTAGTGTGGGCCGGGAGGCCACAGATGTCGGACGTATGGATCATTACTATCCCACCCATTTTCACTCGATTTCCACCCTTTTTTCACCCGTTTTTTGCCAGTTTTTTGAACTCGACTTATGTGGTGAGCCGCTTTTTAAGGGTTAAAGTTAACAAGGTTTTTTCTGCCCCAATTGGAAATAGTATTTAGATCAGAATTTAAGAGTTCTATGGCTTCATTACGTTTGTCATTGAGGGATTGCTGGCTGGGGCGTTCTGAAAAAACTAATGGAGTAGTGTAAGGTTGATCTTACGGTGTTAGCCAACAGTAAAGTGTAGTTGATAACATTTGTCCACGAACAAAATCAAATCAAGATAAAAACCCATTACATAAACGTGGTACGGCAAAATCCCATCACAAAATACGGTGAGTTGCGGTACATTTAATTCATCTACCGTAATCAAATATGTTCCTATTGTGACGCATGTCCAGTGTGAGCATGCTGTACAGAACGCCTAGTCATGCCCCACTCTCGCTAGGATCGTCAGGGCAGGAACTTTGGCTGTAGTCTATGTAGATTTCCTAACTTAGTTCATGTGAGCCGTTGTACTATAAGTATTATGAATATGTATTTTGTTTTCATCTGAGTCAACGAGTTCTATTTTATATCATTAGTTATAAGTATTGTGTGTAAAACTTATTTGTAATGATGGGAAGAGAAACAGCCACAGTTGGGGGTCAGTGGGTGCACCAGGCGGGAGGTGGGCCTAACTCACTCGCATTCCTCCCTCCCTCAGTGCTAGGGGAGCCTTTGTTTATCCCAGAGGAGAGAGAGAAATTACGTAATGGTTGTCAGTGGGCGGTCCTTAGTAGTTCACGTTGGGCTCACTAGAGGGCCGGGTATAAAAGGGAAGTCTAGCCATTTTTTCATCAGAACTCATTAGGCAGAGCGACTTCTCATTTCCCTTGCTAACTATTTATATTCTTCTGACTGATGGGAACTTTCTCTACTACCTTACATTCTTATCTCCTCTTTTCCCTGCCTGTTTAACTTCCATGGTCCCGTTGGTGCAGAGCTAGTCAGCCAACGTATTATCGCTTGAGTTCTCACGAGATACTTGCATATTAGATAGCCTATTTTGGAAGGGTTAACTTAGAATAGGATTGATTTATGTTTGTTGCACTTGTATATGCATTTCCCTGTGTGTTATTATTATTATTCCTGTTTTCTGCTTGTCTAGGTAATGCTAGACTGGGGTAAGGCTTTTCTGTGTTACGAGTTGTTGTTTGATGCAGTGGTTAAGCGATAAACCTGTATACTCGTTTCGGTTCAGTGAAGCCTAGGTTGTCTTCGCGGCTGACTGTGTTGAGTTAATAATTTACAGTGCGTGAGGGCAAGAGCCTAACCATCCTGTATTTTATTAACAGTTTGTTTTTACTTTGTCAAGGAGCCGGGAGAAAACCAGATACAAGGGATCTGGATTTCTCAAAGTGCACTTGTTAGTTTTAATGAAATACTTTAAACAGTCGTGAGGACTTCGCTAGGCTACAAGCCGTTTTTGCTCAGTCACTGCTACCTTTTGCCCACAGTACCCCAGCTAGACTTTACTCGATTAGTAGATACAGAATAGTATTGAAGCTTTCCTTATGTATGATATTGTTTATGCACTATTGATTTCATGTGTTGCAAGCTTGGCTACTTTAGTGATTAGTGGCCCACGAGCACAATCCGAGAAGGCTATTGCCGTTGCATTTGCGGAGTACTTCTTTTTAATGTTTGCCATTTACTATTGCATATTCTTTTAATTATTCTTATGCCAATTTAAGCCTTTAATAGTATTTAATTGCCAGTGTTTTGCTTATTGAATTACTGTTCAAAATCCGATACGTACTTCTTACGAGCATCCGAGAAGCATCTAACTTTTTTCAGAAGATTCCTTGCTCGATGCTTAAGGACTATTAATTAACGTAACGTAATAGTGCCGATCCGAAGTAGAGGGTGGAGGACTTCTTAAGTTCATAGTCAAGGGTGGATTACTTCGGCTTCGGCCAACACTATTCTTTGGTGTTGTTGTTTCTTACTTCATTGTTTGATTGTTGACCAGACTAGATAATTCCTGTCTCTTTATTAGTCTGTTGTTGAACACTAGTACCGAGTTCTTGTATACCCCGTTATAGCAGATTGAACTCTGGAGGGTATTGGTGTTTTTTGTTCGGCTGGCAGTACTCAGGGGTTGGGATCGTGTGTTTCCGTTGTGGCAGCGAGCCATATTCGAGTCCTGATTGAGAGCCCTTGTGTACCCGAGTGCCAGTTCGTAACACTATCCTAATCCAACTTAATATACTCTGGATATAATGAGTTACACCCCGTTCTTAACATTAATCATAATTTACAAACCCCAATGTACATGAATAAACTAATGAAAACATATGGTCCTCCCGGGATTCGAACTCGGGACACCACACCCATAACATAAGCACCTAAACCGTTACACCACCAACACAGTTAAAGGTTGAGTACATGATCACGATTAATATCCATATTCGAATTTTGGATATCAATCTAATCATGTACTCAGACCCAACTGCATTACGGAAAGCGTAATGTTTTAGTGAGAGGAAAAACATTTAAGTATCTGGGCAGTGTGTTGAGTAAAGATGGGACTATGGATGAAGAAGTGCGGGAGAGGGTACAACAGGGGAAGAGGGTTGTAGGAACGCTGAAAGCAGTAACAAGAAATAGGGTGGTCAGTATGCAAGTGAAGAAGTCCTTGCATGACAGTGTGGTAATCCAGACACTGACTTACGGAAGCGAAGCATGAACGTTGATTGAGAGACTCAGACCAAGAGTGAGAGCAGTGGAAATGAATTACTTAAGAAGTGCGTGCGGAGTTACATGGAGGGATAGACAGACTAATGAGGAAGTAAGAAGGAGGTGTGGTGTGGAGGTAGATGTGCTGGAAAGTGTGAAAAGGAACAACTTGAGATGGTTCGGCCATATGGAACGCATGGAAAGCGAGATAATGACTAAGAGGGTGTACGAGGGCGAGGTGGAGGGACAAAGAGGGAGAGGTAGACCGAATGAGAGGTGGAAGGATGGAGTGAGGAAGTACATGAACAAAGGCGGTGCTGGTTGGGGGGAGGGGCGTCGACTGACTGGGAACAGAGGTGCATGGGGGCGGTTCGTTCGTGGCCACCCCTTCGGGGATCACGGCGTCAGGTAATAGATAGATAGATAGAAGAACACTGAACGGGGCCAAGATCACTAAGGACCGGCCTCGCTATACAAGTTCCTGAACCTATAGAAATAAGTAACACCCCGTTTGTAACATTAATCATCAATTACAAACCCCAATGTACTTGAATAAACTAATGAAAGCATGTGGTCCTACCGGGTTTCGAAAACGGGACACCACGCCCAGAACTTGAGCACCTAAACCATTACTATAATAATCAGTGTTCCTCAGAGCTTTCCCAGTGTATACCACCTCCTTTACGTAGGGCACGTGGTACCCGTCTTGCAACTCAATCCCGCCCCTACTCTGTGCAACTCTCCAACCCAAGAGTGAAACGTTACTCTCAAACTTTCTTCTACTCAACAGCTGAGCTCTGGAACTCTCTCCCAGAATCAGTCTTTCCCTCTTCCTATGACTTAAATTGCTTCAAACTCCGTGTGTCCAGGCATTTTGGCTCGCACGTCCCTTGATTTTGGCCCTGCCACTCTTTCAACTATGGGGGAGGCACTCGCTATAGGCAGTTTTGCCTTTTGCCTCCCTCAATCACATAGCAAAATAAAAATAAAAACAAATATCCATTTTCGAATTTTGGATATCAATTTAATCATGTACTCAGACCAAACTGCATTATGGAAAGCGTAATGTTTTAGTGAGAGGTTTCGTGTTGTGTGTCCTGTGCCTCACCTGGTGCGGCACATAACAAACCCATGAATGAACATTGTGTTCCATGTCCACGAAGTCATAAATTGTTCATATTCAGGAAAACTGGACTAATCCAGGGATGATTATGTTTAGTAGTATTAATGATATTACAATTACAATGTCTCTCGATGTGAAAAGACGATCAAAGAGAGATATGACGCCATATACGTTTTGAGCATTATGGCTGTGCAACTGCTGAACTTGTGTTATTATGCTCTCTCCACTAACCAACTTTACTCCTAAACTCGATTAATGAAATTAACAAACACATGTGGCAGTCCGGGGATTCGAACATAGGATGCTCACACCGAAAATCAACACACTTATGCATTGCACCACGAAGACAGTTAAAGAATACTGCACAAGCCTACGATTTAGTATGCAGTTTCGAATCCTGCATACCAATCTTAGCATGTACAATATCCCAACTGCACTATCGGAGGCTATGCATAGGTGAAAGGAAATAGTAATTAATGGGGCACTTAACCCTAGGGAAGGCCTCTCGATAAACTACTAGTGAACCTGAATGAATTATTATGCTCTCTCCACTAACCAACTTTACTCCTAAACTCGATTAATGAAATTAACAAACTCATGTGGCAGTCCGGGGATTCGAACCTAGGATGCTCATATATATATATATATATATATATATTTTCTTTAAGGCAGGCGAGGTTGAAGGAAATACAATTATCAGCAATAATTATTTTATTATTAAGACTTTCAATAGAACAAACAACAATTCTCAGGTGTTCTGGAAGATTGTGCAAAAGGTGAGCAAAATTCATGATGATCCGACGCGTTTCGATAGACAACTATCATCTTCAGGGAATGTAAGGTAAGTGAATATATATATATATATTTTTTTTTTTTTTTTTTTTTTTTTTTTTTAGGAAGGAGGGGGAATAAGTAGAGGGTTTGGTCAGGAAGGTAAAGTAGGAAATTATGAAGTACAGTAGAAGGGAGAAGGTTAGTGGGCCGGCCACCTTGCTGTATTTATTTAGGTTTTTGCATATTTTTACATAATTCTTCTGCCTTAGGCAGGTAAAGCTAAGCTAGCTAAGTTTTTCTTAAAATTTGTGTTTACATGATGTACTTTGGGATTCGTTTAGGTTTAGGTGAACATTTTATCATTATAATAATGTATTGGATTTACAGTTTTATGAACTTAAGTATTAAGTGTATAGTGGATCTGGTTCATTTCTTCCTATAGCAGTTAGGCTGCTAGGAAAGTTCCTATTAATTTTTTTTATATGTTGGTGTCTTTCTCTTAAATCATTGTATAAGTTTTCATTTATTAGTTCAATTCTTTCCCAGATCTTTTTCGCTCTTTGGTACAGTTTAACATTTAATGGGCTTATTTTTGCTATGTGGTGTAAATCTTGGGTTGTATGTAAATAAGGGTATCTTGTATTTGTTGCAAATCTGAGAGCTTTGTTTTGTACTCGTTGTAATGTTAGTATTTGTGATTTGCTGAGAGCAAGTGTAGGTATTGGGGGGTATTCAAGGATTGGGAGGACTAAGGCTTTTATTAAATGTATTTTAATAGGTGTACTGAGGTTTCTAAAACGGAAGAGTTTGCTCAGGGCATGGATAGCTCTTCCCTTTCTTTCACTTACGTTAGTGATATAGCTTGTACTTGAGATTTTAAGTCCAAGAGATTTTCCATTTTGTTGGAAATTAACTAGGTTTTCATTTATTACCAAGTCTTCATTTTTTTTGGGAGCCGATTGGAATGATGGCGAACTTATGGACATTAGTTTTAATCTTCCATTTTTTTTCATATGTATTAATTGTCTCAACTTCTAGTTTTGTTCTTGCGTTCATCATGTGCTTGGATTTTCCCTGGTAATGGATTATCTGGGTGATATCGTCCGCATAACTGATATTTACTCCTGTGTGAGAATTAGGTGTATCTCTGGTGTATATTATGAAGAGAGTGGGTGACAAGACGCTGCCCTGAGGTACTCCACAACTTAATTGAAAGTACTCACCAAGGTAAGAGTTTATTTTAACTCTGGCTTTTCTGTCATCAAGAAAATCGCATAAGAGTTTTTCTATGATGACAGGCAAGTCCAGATGTAGAATTTTGTACTTTAGTCCTTGGTGCCATACTTTGTCAAAAGCCTTAGTAATGTCTCTCAGGACTAGGTGGCATTGTCCCCTGTCTGCTTTGCTTAAGGCAATTTGTTCTGTTATGACGGCAAGTGCGTGTGTGGTGCCTCTGTGTTGTCTGAAACCGTATTGATTATTGTTATGTTTGTCGTTTATTTCAAGATGAGTTCTTAATCTTGTGTTTATAACTCTCTCAAAGATTTTGCCGGGAACTTCAAGAAGCGAGATTGGGCGGTATTTGTTTGGGTTGTGGGGTGTTTTTCCTGGTTTTGGGATCAATTTGATGGTTGATTTTTTTAATGTGTCTGGAAAGTAGCCTGCAGAGAGTGAAGCATTAAAAATATTTCTTAATTTTGAAATTGAAGATTCTGGGAGGTGTGTCAGTATAGTTTTGTTGATCCCACTTTCTCCTGGACAGGTATTTTTTGTGTTTTTTATGATGGCTTTAATTTCTGTGTTTGTTATGGGTTTCGTGAGGAAGCTCTGCTCATCAAGTCTGGAAAAGTCTGCTTGATGGTATGGAGTTGTGCGATTGAAGTTTTCTTGCATATAGTTGTTAACTCTGTCGTTGTTTTCGTCATCTTCATCATCACTGTCTTCCTCTTCTTCGTTGAGTACTCACTCCCAAATTCTTCTGTGGATTGTTTCTTAGTTTTGTTCGTCAAAAATTTTGTTATTTTGCTCATCTATGATGTAATGAGTAGGTGGGCTGACTTCTCCAGTCAGTGATTTGAATTTTCTCCAGAAAACCTCCGGTTCAGAGTATGTAGCTGTTAATTGTGTGAGTGTGTTTTCCCAGTGTATGTTTGCTTCTTCTTGTAAAGTATGTCTTAGTGTGTTTTGGAGTGTGTTGTATCTGTTGTAATGTACATTAGTCCAGCCATGAGTGTTTGCATGATGTCTGAGTGCAGTATATTGTTGTATTAATAATTGTGTTTCATGGGTAGGTGTAGTGCCTGTTAATTTCTTGAGTCTTGTGTGTGGTATGCATGTGTTGATTGCTTGATTGATTGTGTTATACCATGTATCAATCTCTGTATCAATTTCTTCTAGTGTGGCTTCATTTAGTTCAGTTTGTGTTGTGTGTTCTTCTATGTTTGTTTGAAAATCATCCCAGTTTGTCGCTGGAATGTTAGGACGTGGGGCTGCGGGGATATAGATGGAGGCTGTACTGATTTGGGTTATAATCATTGTGTGGTCACTTGTTGTTAGTGGCCCTTGTTTTATATTAATATTGTGATATGTGTTGTAATTAGTCAGCATTGTGTCTGGAGTTGTGGCTGAGTTGGCGATGAAGAATGTTGGAAAGTGAGGTCCTATATGTTGAATTATTCTATCTAATATTAATTTGTGTAGTTGTCTTCCTGTTGTGTTGGTATGTCTGTATCCAAATGTTGGGTGGTTTGCATTTAGGTCCCCAAAAAGGTATACCGGTGTATTTCTTCTGAATAATGCTATGTAGTCTGGTGTGGGGATAAACAGTCTACTTGGTGGTATGTAGTCTGTAGCTATTATTATTGGACCTGTTTCTGTTTGAATTTGTACTGCTAGTGTGTTCGTCAAGAAGTCATCTGTGATTTTGTGTTGTAATTCTTGTCTAATTGCAATGGCAGTGCCATCCATGTGTCTGTTGTATATGTTTGATTTTATTACTTTAAATCCTGGGATCTTTAGACTTTCTTCATTTTTAACACCATGACTTTGTATTAGTATTATGTCTGGTTTGAGTTGTAGATATGTGTTGACTAACTCGTGCTTTCTGTTATTCCATGTGAGTACATTATGTTGAATAATTTTTAGGATTTGAGCCATGTTTGATTAAGTTGTTTTTTTCCCTTTTTGGGCTGTTGTTTGGGTGTGAGTGGGATTTGTATGAATTGGGATTACACGTTCATCTTTGGCTTTTTTGAGGTTAATTTCATTTACCTGATGGATGTAGTGATTTAGGGGTTTTGCAGTGCTCCTGGTGTTTCGTGCGAGTGCGGGTGTGCTTGTTAGGGCATGGGTTGACTGTGGCTGATCTTCATGTTCTTCTGTGTTATCTTGTTCATTTACCCCTGAGTCCTCTGCTTCGACGTCGACACTGCTGACATCGGAGTCGGTAAATCCTTCACTGCTGCTGCTTAAATCTTGTTGTTGTTGTGGTTCTGGGTCTTCACTGCTGCTGCTTGATTCTTGTTGTTGTTGTATTTCTGGGTCATTGGCAATATTTTCATTATTTTCGTCTTCTATGTTATCATTGTTATTTGCTTGTGGTTGAGGGTCGGAAAGTATGGATTTCTTCATCTCTGTGAAATTTCCTTTTCCTCTTGTGAATTTTATAGATTCTTCCAGAGTGAACTTGGGAAGTTTTAAGACTGGAAGGCCGTTTTCTTTTGTGTAAGTGGAGAAGTATTTTTGGAAGGAGCCCGGTTCTGACTCGTTTTTAATGTGTGCTGAAATCATTATTGTCATATATGCTGCGCAGTTCAAATCCACATTGCTGTTATTTCGAAGTTGTGGTTGTAGTTGTGCTGGTTGTTGTGCCTGACCATGGTTGGTTACGGTTGCGTATGTGTTGTTGGCTTTCCTCTCTTCTTCTTCCTTCATTCTAGTTTCTTTCTCCTTCATTGCTGTTTTCCTGACTGGGCATTTCATTGCTAGGGTGCGATGATTTCCCTTGCAATTTATACACTTCTTTGTTGAGTTAGGAGTGCAATCCTTCCATGTGTGGTCCTTTGAACAACATTCAGAGCAAACTTTGTATTCATGGGTTTCGTTATGTGGGCAATTTGTTCTTGTATGTTGTTCAACCGCATAGCACAGAGTACAGGTTTGGATTGGGATGTACCTTTCCTGCTTTATTTGGTTTGAGGTCACTGATAGATTGAAGAGTTTTATGCCTTCTTGAGCTCGTAGGGACATTTGTGTATCTTCAAATTCTATCTTGATATTTCCTGATTGTCTCCTTCTGTCTTTGTTTTCAAATTTATAAATCTGGTTGACCTTGGCCCAGGCATTCTGCCTTTCTATTTCTGTTTTGATTAGTTCAGGTGGGTTGTTGTAAGCAAGCTCGTCTAGGTTGAAACATATAATGCTTCTCTTGCACTTGATTTCAATTGGAATGATGGGGGTGAAGCCAGCATCTTTGAGCTTGTTTACTGATTCGTGGGAGAGGATGGAATTTATGTCTTCTTCAGTGGCTGTGGTGATGACAAGACCTCCATTGGCTACGAATACTCTTGTGATGTTGTTACCTATAAGAGTTTCAATTAACTTGAGTTTTGTTTCCCTCTTGTCAGGGAGAGGGTGGGTTATTTTGAGCCTACCCATTTTGCATGTTGTTATTCCTTAATTTTACTTATAGTGTGACACAGTATCATTCCTGCCTATCCGTTGGGCTTGGCCAAAAACAGTACGTTATCCCCCTTCTAAAAGATGGGAAACGCTGTATTGGATTCCAATCAGACTCCCCAATTGGGCTGCTATTCCCTATCCAAGATTTTCGCCACCCTTGTCAGTTCCCCTCTCCACCTCTCTAAAGAGGCCCCCTTGTGCAAGCCGCAGGGTTCAGTTTGGGTACTATGATAGGGACTCTATGGCTCCTATCTTGATACTGTGTCCTAAAAACAAAGTGAATAGGATATAACATAACAGCTTATTTATACATATTAGGTAGATCAGAGTAAGGTTTATTGGGTGTTGGCTAGCATATGATTGGCTAGTTGGCGACCAATGAGGCGCGCGCTTTTCCTGCCTCTTGGTTGGCTGGGAGGGTTCATAGATGCTAGATGTTGTCGTAGGGGGTCTGCTGGGCGAGGGGGGGGGGGGGGGGCGGGCCCTTGTGAGGGGCGGCGGGCCAGTTGTATCTCGGGTTTCTGGTCCAGTTTGAAGCGTAGGGTTGAGGGGCGGCGTGCGTTGGTTAAATGAAGTAGTGGGGGGGACGGTAAGGGGAGGAAGGGGGGGGAAGGAGAGAGGGGGCAAGGGCAGAGTTGGGGTGGTAAGGGGAGTAATGTTAGGGGGTGTTTGAGAGTAACGTTTAGCTGATGGGAGTATTTGGAGGTCGAGAGTTTGATTATTTATGGAAGGATTAAGAGTTTGAATATATAGGGCTTCAAGTATAGCAAGTCTTCTGGGTTCTGTCTCTTTATCAATTACGGAGGTGTTTTTATCTAGGTCAGAGCGAGTAAGGGCTTGGTGGTGGGGGGCTTTATAGTGGTCTTTGATAGCTCCAGATTGGAGATGGAGGGTGAGACGGCGTGATAAACGATTTTGTGTCATACCAACGTAGGTTTGAGGTCCACAGTCCACATTATTGCAATTGTGTTGGTATATCACAGGATCGTCTATTTTTGGAGTCTTGGGAGAGATAGGTCTGTTACGGAGGATGAGGTTGGAGGTTTTGGAGGATTTGTAGTAGATGATAAGTTTTATTTTGTAGTCGGGGTTGGTGGGGAGGACGTTTTTGGTAATGATTTCTTTCATGATGGATTCGTCGGTATTGTGATCAGATGACATGTAGTTGCGGTAGAAGATAGTGATGTCATTGGTTGGGTTGGTAGTAGGGGGGGCTTGGTTGTACCATTTATCAAGGTGTTTTCTTATGGTGTTGGTGACATCTGTGTTAGAGTATCCGTTGTTAACGAGTACCTGGGTAAGGCGTTCTAGTTCCTTATGGGTGTCGCTCCACGCGGTGCAATGGGTGAGGGCTCTACTGATGTAGGCTGCAATGGTGGACAGCAGGTATCGTTGGGTGCATTCACTTTCCCCGTTGAGGCATTGGCCATTGTTCGTGAGTTTGGTGTAGACGGTAGTTTTGAATTCTTGATTATTAAACGAAACAAGGAGGTCGAGGAAGGGAAGCTGTCCATTGGTGGCCTCTTCATAGGTGAAGTTGAGTCCTGAGGCGGCCATAAAGCGATGCTGGAGGTCCCTGAGTTCGTTGAGATCCTTTACTAGTACGAATATGTCGTCCACATATCTGCAGTAGACCGAGGGGCGGTGGGCATCAAGGAGCTCCTCTTCTATAGTTCCCATGCAGAAATTAGCGAACAGGACTCCCAGGGGGCTACCCATCGCTATCTCTTCTATTTGCTGGTACATGTTTCCACGGGGGCAGAGGAAAGGTGTCTCTTTGGTGCAGAGCTCCAACAGCGTCTTCAGTGCCTTCTCCGGTATGTCAAGATTGTATATGTATATATATGTATATATATAATATTATGAAAGCAATGTCAATTAACACAACATCATTATTATGTTAATACATTCACAAACGTCCTTAACATCTATCCACATACACAATAAAATGTAGGGTTAATAAATTATGAATTATTGCAACTGCCGGGAATCGAACCCGGGACCCACAAACAGGACGACAGTGCTCTACCACTGGGCTGCCAGGAAGGTTATAAGTTTAGAACACACTCTTCGTACATATACCTTATCTACAGTATATATAGGAACATGTACTGAGTGTTAGACTAAACCCAACCTCACTATGATAGCCGAATGGAAGTACTGAAACACCTGGATATATTATTATGAAAGCAATGTCAATTAACACGACATTATTATTGTATCATTACATCAATAAACGTCCTTAACATCTAACCACATACACAATAAAGTGCAGGGTTAATAAATTATGAATGATTGCAACTGCCGGGTATCGAATCCGGGACCCACAAACAGGACGACAGTGCTCTACCACTGGGCTACCAAGAAGGTTATAAGTTTAGCCCACACTTTTCGTACATATACCTTCTCGATATATAGGAACATGTACTGAGTGTTAGACTAAACCCAACCTCACTATGATAGCCGAATGAAAGTACTGAAACACGTGGATATATTACTATGAAAGCAATGTCAATTAACACGACATTATTATGATATCATTTATTGTGTATGTGGTTAGATGTTAAGGACGTTTGTGGGTGTAATGATATATAGACTGTATATAAATAGTATATATATATATATATATATATATATATATATATATATATATATATATATATATATATATATACTGTATATACATACTGTATATGTATCTATATATATATATATAATATATATATATATATATATATATATATATATATATATATATATATATATATATATATATATATCTATGCTGTATATACTGTATATATATATATATATATATATATATATATATATATATATATATATATATATATATATATATATATATATATATATATATATATATATATATATATATATACTGTATATATACAGTATATATATATATATACAGTATGTAGACCAGACCAGATGGCTGGAGTAAAATAGGAAAGAAGAGTAATTGGACAGAGGAAGGACAAGCTGATAAGTTGTATATATACTGTATATACAGTATATTCTTACTGCATACATAAATAAAGAAACTCCTTTTTGGTCTTCAGATGATCTGAATATCGGATTAATTTTACATGCAACTTGCAATTGCCGAAGTCAATGCTTTTGTCCGGAAAGCTAGAATTGATTGACTAAAGGGCCCTTCACACAGTCAGGAGTGTGAGCTAGAATCACTAGGAGTAGGTGAAAACTCGGACTCCTGGGCCTATTCGCGGTGAAAATCGATGACTCCTAGTGACTCATGTTAGACTCCCAGTGACTCCCGACCAGTCGCGGGCGTTTGGCCCTGTCCGACAAAATGTTCACCGTGTTTAAAGTTCTCACCGCGAGTCGGAACACTCCCAGTGAGTCATGGTGACTCCCAGTGACTCCTATCTAAATCGCGGACAGTGTTTTGTTTCAGTTTCAGTTCTCAGTTTCACCGGGAGTCACTGGGATATAGATAGGTAATACATGCAAGTCACTGAGGGTCACTGGGAATCGACGGGAGTCACCAGGAACCACCAGGAGCCACGGTAGTCACTGAGCATGCTCTCCAAGCGGCAGGGCCGTCCACAGAGATACCTGTAGTGGGCGCACATGTAATAAAGGGCCCACTATTCACACCCACTGGGTGTGGGTGGTGAGCAAAGCGAGCCTACCTAGCTGGGGATTCCCCCCTCCCCAAACAATTTTGCAGCGAACAGGTCAGCCACCTTCTTCCACCCTGCAGGTGTTGAGGGGCACCGCAACACCTTGGGCTGGTACTCTTCGATGATGACCTCACAGGTGTTCGGGACGATTTGTGATGTCGTGTTCCTGGCCACACGGAAGGCATACATGAGGATGGCATACGTATCACCAGTGGCAAGGTAGCGCAGTGTGATGGCGATACGTATGCCAAGTGATAGTGCCTCACGCCAGAAGGTGTCCTGTCGCTCGATCCTGGGACCAACACGAGCCACCAATTCCCGAAACATGGCACAGTCGACGCGCAACAAGTTCCTGAACCCCTTGACGTCCTCGCGCTCCAGCTCACCCATCAGCTGCTCATACATCTCTAGCTCGGGACAGAGCAGCAGCCAGCTCCTTGCCCACACTCTCCTTGGTCTCCGTTGTTTGAGATGTTGGTCGATGGCCTGGCGTTGACGCTCTTCCTCCTCCTCCAGGTCCCGCACCCGCAGCTGGAGTTCCAGTAGGTGCAGCCTCAGCAGCTCATCCTGCCTCCTCCTCGACATGTTGCGTGGGTGCTCTAGGGTGTCCATGTGGTGGTGGTGGGTGTCCGTGTGGCGGTGGTGAGTGTGCATGTGGCGTGGGAGAACTTGGGGGACCCTTATATAGGGGCTATGCCTGGCATACTCTCATCTCATTCCTAACAACTCCCATTGATGCTCAGTGACTACCAGTGACTCCTATCTAACTCCCAGTGACTCCTGTATTACTCAAATCGACTCGTATATTGCACTAATCCGAAAACGACCGTTAATTTTCAAATTTTCAATAACTCACACTTCATTCCCGGTTTTATCCCGGTGACTCCTGGTAACTCCCAGTGACTCCTTGTGACTCGCAGGGAGACTCCCGCTGACTCCTACTCTGTCGTAAGGGCACGTGGAATTTCGGACACTCTCGGTCATATTCCCAGGAATCAACAGGAGTCATTACTCCTAGTGATTCTAGCTCACACTCCTGACTTTGTGAAGGGCCCTTAAGCCATCCCAATACTTCTTAGATATTTGTTTGCACTTGAACTGTACAGCATGTTTCTCAATAGCTATGAAGGTGAAACATAAGAGAGGTACAAATACACCAGCAATTAATCATTTGAAATTATGACAGTAATGTTTACAATAAGAATGGAGTAACCATGATGGTGGTGAACTGCCCGCGTGATATTTGAGGAAATACTACGCCACCATCAAATGTTTAGTTTATGATATTGATACCTGAGAAAATATAATACATGTAGCAATGAGAACTAACTACAGTAAGTAAATTATATAAAATTACAATATTGTTTGTATTTACTGTCCACTAAATGAAGTAAAGGTCTGTGCAAAAGAATTAGGATTCTCTATGAATATTAGGGGAAATATTTGAACGAAAGTGCAGGAAGAGATATTTGAACATTTGTCATATTGATCAATAAAGAAGTTGAAAGAGTAACCGAATACAGACGATACACATAGAACAATAATATATAGAGCATATATAAATAAGAACATAATGTGTTCATGTAAATTAAATATATGTTTATGGCGATAATTATGAACTATTGCAAATGCCAACTAATAGGTAGGCGATAAATAAGAGAAAGCCAGAGGAAGTGAAGGACTAAGGTATAATTGATATGTCAAAAAAGCGAGCCCAAGCGAGGCAAATGAGGACGGGATGCGGTCATAATAAAAATGTCCAGCGTCAGTCATGTGTGCTGTAGACAAGGTATTACGGTCAAGGGTGCTAGGGTGGAGGGAGGAGAGAGAGGGACTAATAATGGGGTATAGGAAGGTGGGAGAAATACAAGTGAGGAATGCAGAGATAGTTGCGTAGAGTTACATATATGCACAGTCTGCACCGACCTTGCAATCCCTACTAGACGGGACAAACTTAATTCTAACAGATTTTTGCAACAAAGTGGGATTTAAAGACAGTAAAGCAGAGAGAGAGAGAGAGAGAGAGGGAAGCCAGAGGTAAGGAGGAGGGATATGGCAAGAAGGGGTCACCTGGGCATGGAAGGATAGGGTCGTATCCAAGGGGAGTTAACAAGGAAGGAAAGTCTAGGAAGTGATTGGGATGGAACAGTGAAAGGAAGAAGGTTGGCGAGTTTACCTGCAAAACTATACGCCTGGCTATACAATACACGTCGAAAACATTGAATTCTTATTATCAGAACATCCGCCACAACATCCACTATATGAGGAGACTGTCTCCATAATATGCTTAATATTCCAGATATCCAAATATATCATAAACACATTTTCCTTTCGTTATAAGGTATTTATTTATTTGTTATTTTTTTTAAAGACCTCCGTCTAAGTATTGTGAAAAACCGGTTATCCACTGGCAAATGGTGGGGATGAGTGGGTAAAGTGAGAAAAAGTAAATTAAACTATGGATACATGTTTTTCATAATGCGTGTTCCTAGCCCCAAACGCGCGAGCAACTGTGGCCTTCAACCATCCGAAACACCTCCTTTTATTCATGTACAGTAGCCCAACTAAGTTTTTCGACAAAATATTAGGTATGTGGCACCTGTCTAGTTTACACTCCCATCCCAAGCCCGTGTGGTCGTGTCTAGCAGAGACCCGTGGTGTCTAGGCAGGCCTCACCGCCTGTTATGTGCTAGTAGCTACAGTCACGGCACACAGTAATCGCACACGCTGGCCGCTACAAATGACAATATTGCTATTAGTATTTGTTTGTATAATAATAGAAGGTTCTCTCTATCTCTCTCTCTCTTTCTCTCTAAATATAAATAGATTTACGTGCGACAACTTTGTAGATTAGCACACACACACACACACACCAGAATGGTAAGCGTCACTACTTTATAAATCCACATTGTATACATAACTTAAAATGAACACAATAAGTTGCATAGATTGTTATTTTATAATCTATTATACACTTGTTAGTGATTGTTTTAATAAGAGCCCCGGGTTCCTTAACACTATACTTGGTGTTGGTGTCAGCGACATTGGCTCTAATTCTTATCGTTAGCCTTTCTACAACCCAGAAACTGCTCGAGAAACGGGTAATCAATATCTACAACTATTTCCTGATCTACTCATATATTTGTTTTGTTCTTTATAAAATGTTATGCGGTCAGGATTAGCTCCAAGTTCGCTGACACCGACTATAGATTTGATGAGTTGTCCTAAACGTTTATATGCATCAACTGTATTAGATGTTACTCAATAAAAGTAATTTGATACAGCTAAATGACTAAGAGACTTAATTTGTCCGAACGTTTATAGCATCTGAGGTGAAGCCAGTCATCTTGGGGACTAATAAGTGATTGAGGTTTCCGAATGTTTGTGTGCGAACTGTTGAATGGATTCTTCCCCTGCCGCTTCTTGTTTTGCCTCCTTCCATGTGTTTCTTGTTGATACTCCCTACCCCTTGTGGGAATAAGGGCTGGCTACTGACTAAATTACAAACGTCAAATTAAGAGTAGTATGCCGCTGTCACATTTGTTAAATGCTTAATCATCAATCTTGTAATGGAATTTAACTGTGTTAGGTGCGTGTGCCTCGCTATCTATTAACCTTTCTTTTCCCAAGCATACGAAGCGATAAACAGACAAAAAAAAACTTCAAAGTTATTGACATGTCAGTAAAGTTTTCTATAAATATCCACATGCAAGATTGCTGATTAAAGAAGCAGCTCATGGAATTGGGCGAACTATATGACGTGAATTAGACCATGGCTAATTAGTAGGAAATACAACATTAACATTAACAGTAATCCATACAATCAGATTGGGGTATAGTGAAGGTTGGGGTCTTACACTGATGGTCAGTTTTAGTTCCTCAATTGTTCATATTTTATTTTAACGACCTTGATTTAGGCCTAACTAAAAAGATTGGTAATTTTTCAAATGACACTAAAAATAGGTTGAATTAGTGATCCTGATAACGATGCATGCTCTCCAAAAATAATACCTTGTCAGTTGATATTTAATGTAGATAAATACATGCAGTTTAGTGAACATTGGGAAATCGGCAGAAATTTCAGGATATAAATTTGACAATATTTGTTTCGTCAATAATTATGCACCATATATCTCCCGTATGAGGAGATTCAATAGCTCAATGCATTCTTGTGATGTCCGATTCCATTACCCATCTCCCTTTCTAAAGGCCAGGGTAGCCAGTAACCACCAGCTATATCTCTGAGAAAAAACATATAATTTGTTCACCAATCTGAGTGGTGACAGGGGCAAGACCCAATATCAGTGGTATCTAGATGGCTAAACAAAATATAATTAAGTAACTCGGTTATTACAAAAAATTTGGAAGTCATCGTCAGTCGTGATATGAAACCAAAAAAACAATTAAACATTGTTTGAAATCAGTGTTTTTAAATAAATATCTACAGTAGAAGCGTGAATAACAACAAACGTAATTTTAAAATGTCACCCGTCCTTAGTAAGGCTTCACATGGATTATGTTAATAATTTTGCTGTCCAGTGTCCATAGATTGATTGGAAGTTACGGTACAAAGAAGAATGACAAAACAATCCAGAATAATAGAACATTAGAACATCAATAATATTCTAACGCCTGACGACTAAGGCCAAATGACACGGAATTATAGCAAGAATGGGTTAGAACATTTAACAGAAGTAAAAGATTATTGAGGTAGTGAATATCATGAAATGTATGATATGGTCAGTACAAAAGAAAGGGGACTTGGGAAAACATTAGGCTTGCATAATATATTAGAAGTGTAGAGTAAGAGAGGATATGATACAGATGCTTAAGTTGTAAGTGGGATCCACAACGACGATGTGGAAAACGGACTGCTGCTCCGTGATAAGCTTGCAACAGTTTGGTAGATATGTGAAATAGGCTACCGATTGCTACAGTAGGATCAATAACGACAGAAAGCTTAGAAACATAATTAGATAGGCACATGGCTGTGATGTGCTGATTGTCAATGGGATCCGCCTTGAAAGGGCCAGTCCATGGTATAAAGACTCATATTAGTCTTTATACCATGGGCCAGTCACCCCATGGAGTCAGTCCATGGTATAGAGACTCATATTAGTCTTTATACCATGGGCCAGTCACCCCATGGAGTCAGTCCATGGTATAGAGACTCATATTAGTCTTTATACCATGGGCCAGTCACCCCATGGAGTCAGTCCATGGGCCAGTCACCCCATGGAGTCAGTCCATGGTATAGAGACTCATATTAGTCTTTATACCATGGGCCAGTCACCCCATGGAGTCAGTCCATGGTATAGAGACTCATATTAGTCTTTATACCATGGGCCAGTCACCCCATAGAATCAGCCCTCTGAAAAAATCCCTCCTTTATTATTTTTATTTCTGTTAATGTTTATATAGGCCTAGTGGAATCAGGACTCGTATTTGACAGTTTATTCAGACTAGCATTATACTATTATATTCAGAGTAGAAAAGGAGACTATTTTATTCAGAGTAGAAAGGGAATATGAAAGTCAAAGGGTAAAAATTACATAGTATTTGTCCCTATAATTCCTACAGAACCTCCTTAAGTTGTATAAATCCTCTAATGAAAAGCCCGATTAAACTGCCAAAATTAGTCAATCCTAATGGGATTAATGAGTATATATTTATTGATTCTCATGATAAACTGGCCTCTCTATTCACCAATGATAGTTTAGGTAAGGTATTATTTATTATATTCGCAAACAAGTTATATGCATTCACTAAGGGGGGAGGGGGAATTAATAATGGAAGATCTATCCTATATTGCACAGATAGTGGCGGGCGAAGTGGCTAGGATGAGTTACTAAACCGAACGTGGTTGGTTTTTAGGTAAATAACCGATGGTATAAACAGGAGTGGTTAATGTGTATTTTGTTTTGTTTTAAGAGACAATGAACGGAGGAAGGAAAAACACAGATAAAACAAAAAGGTCCATGTGCCTAAAGGCATCCTCCATTCATAAAATGTTTGTAACAACTGGATTTAAACTTTTGTAGATTGTAAGTTTGTGGAAAGCAACTTGAGGGAAGTGAATTCCAAAGAGTAGTAGTTCTAGGGATAAATAAATTTTGATAAGCAGAAGTTCTGCATTGTGGAGGAGAAAGTGTAAATTCATGGGCGCTCTCAGCTGCCCTAGTTCTACGGGGAAAGATGTGGAGAGGCGGCACAATTGAAGCAAGTTCCTCGGAACAATTGCTGTGAAAATATCTGTAGAATAATGCAAGGGATGCAACGTTTCTTCGTATGGATAATGTAGGAAGGTCCTGTGTGATTGCAGGGTTATTGATTAATCTAATAGCTTTATTTGGAATTTTGTCCAACTGCCTCAATGCAACCACTCCACTTCCACTCCACAGAGGTGAACAGTAATCCATCTGAGAACGCACATGACTTTTATATATTACCGCCAACTGCTCGTCGGTGAAGAATTCTCGAACTCTGTAAAGGAGTCCCAGTTTTTTAGAGGCATTCTTAGCAATGCTTCTAACATAATGTGCCCAGCTCAAGTTAGTAGTTAATGTTACACCGAGAATGTCAATACTAGGGGAAGTGGGAATATTTACATCATTAAAAAATATGGGAGTCAGTGAGATTCTGTCGGTTAGAAAATTGAATGTACTTGGTTTTCTGTGCATTAAAGGAAACTAGATTCTGTTGTCCCCATTCATTAATTCTAGAAAGGTCCTGGTTCAGAGAAATTGCAGTGTTTATTTTTGAATTTAAAAGATCGGGTTGGGTGAAAGAATTGGTAAATGTGAAGGAACTGTGGAGTGTTGAGTCATCTGCGTAGGAATGTATTGGATTATGAGTGGTAGATATGAGATCATTGATATGAATGAGGAACAGAGTTGGGGCCAAAACATCCCTGGGGAACACCAGCATTTATTGAGTGAAATTGAGAATAAAGGTCATCTACCATTACACATATTTTTCTGTTATGAAGATAAGAAGAAATTAGTGGAACTAATGATGCAAGGCCGTAGTATGACATCTTCGACAATAAGGATTGATGCCAGACTCTATCAAATGCCTTTGATATATCCAGTGCTATTGTATGTGTTTCACCATGTTGGTCTGTAGCTTGGTTGATTTGATGCGTAAGATGGCAAAGAATGTCTGCAGTTGATCGACATCGTCTAAAACCATATTGCCTATCACTGATTAATTTATTATTCTCAAGATGCTTAATTATGTGATTATTTAATATAATTTCAAAGACTTTACCAAGAGTGGAAGTTATAGCTATTGGTCTGTAGTTTGATGGATCTGAAGAGGCACCTTTTTTAGGAACTGGATGGATGTTTGCTTCTTTCCAGGGTACTGGGAAGCATGAGGTATGAGTACACAGACGGAAAATTTTTGCCAATACAGGAGCGAGCACCAAGGAGCAATTCTTAAGTACTATTGGAGGAATTTTATCTGGACCAGGAGCCTTATCTACTGAGAGATTCTGCAAAATAGTTTTGACATGTCTGGTGTGGATCTTAAGTGAGGGAATTTCAGGCGAATTAAAATTAAGTACAGGGACATCTTGATTTATTTCATCTAAGGTTGAGTTGGTGGAGAAAATATCCGCAAGAAGGTTAGCTTTACCTCGTGGGTCACTTACAAGATTGCCAGTCGGAGATTTTAATGGTGGAATGGATGAAGCAGTAGTGAAGTTGGATTTGAATGAGTTAAGAGTAGACCAAAATATTTTGTTATCATTTGGATTATTTAGAAGTTTATTTGCCTGCTTGTGGAGAAAGTTTGATTTAGTTAGGTTTAATACAGTTTTGGCATGATTTCTGATGTTTCTAAAGTAATTAAAGGTTTCATGTGTTTTTGATCTTGTGTATGCATTGTAGGCTATTGCTTTTTGTTCAGTTACTCTAGCACAATTATGGTCAAACCATTTAGGTGAATTAGATCTTTTACTGTACTTTTGATGAGGAATAAAAGTTTCCATTCCAATTTTTACAAAATCTTGTATGTGGCTCAAGGTGGTGTGTGCATCATTAGAAAAGAAAGAGGTCCAGGGAATATCAATAAAGAAACCTTGAAGACCCTCCCAGTCTGCCCTATTATATCAAGTCATGGCAGCTTAATAGTATTTGGACAATATAAGTAAGGAGTTAATTAGTTAGTTAGGGGTATTGGTGGATGAGTAAAGAAATTAAGATGTTTTATAATGCTCGGTTAATGTGAAATTAGCCAAGAGTGATATGATGGAAAGTATTACTCTGTATGATGACTATTCTATATATTTTATGCACAATATCAACTAGGACTAACTCGCATGCCGTGTGTTCCTACGCATCCAACAGCGCAGTCTTCGACCCATGCGTGGTTGAGCTGAAAGTTTTCTTGTCTGAGAAAACAACTCTTGGTTGGGAGAGAGGTATCCTGACCAGGATTCGAACCCACTCACTCCAGGTATGTTTGGGAGAGTTAGGCACCGTTACTACTCGGCCATGAGCGGATATAAAGGAAGCAACCTTTATTCTTATTTGAAGAACCCCATCAACTCGGCTAAGTGATACAATTGTAATCGTCCTGGTACTATTATGGAACCTTTCTGACATTATCAAAACAACTCGTGCCCAATAGTCAATGCCCTGGTCAACTAATAGTCGAGCGAAATCAAGCCTAGTTTGTTTGTGCCTCTTGGTTAGCTTTGGCTTGACAGCTGGTGATCTATGTTTATATCCCATCTCCTTTAATATCTTGCGTATAGTTTCTGTAGAAGTTTGAATTTGCAAATGTTGCTTAGCTACCTCGGCGTTGGAGAATGGATGGTTACCCATATACTGTTTAATTTCTTAGTTCTGTTATGACGTGGTTTTCCGCTTAGCTCCACTTCTATGTTGGTCTGTCATTAATTTTGTCCTCCTTCCAACCTTTTTTTGCCACCGGTAAACGTTCCGACACCCTACTCTCGCTCATCCCAACCACACTACCGCGTTCTGCAACCTTGCTGAATGGATGACTAGGTGTGATGTGGGCAAGAGAGTATTGAGGATTTTCTGATCACCTCAGTTTCCAATAATTACAGCTTCACGCTTTTGTTATTTATTTGTTTATTTTTGTTTTACCGAAAACAAGTTCGACTGGGAATATATTGCGTGAAGTGTTAATGCATGGTTGGAGTGGCTGTAGATATGCATGTAATCTGTAATCAGCCAATTGCCGATATCAGAATTTTGAGTGTTTGGTTGACCTGTACGGTACCCGACCAGCTAGTAATAGACCATCAACACTAAAAAAGACGTCGTAAATGGCCTCTTATTCCAGAGGCATATGTATACTGCTAGGTCACGAGAGGCGCATTGTGTAAGAAGAATTGCCAAAATGTTTCTTTCCCGCTTGGGAATGGAACCTGTGTCCTTTTGGCTGTGAACCAAGTGCGCTAACCAATATGCTACGGACCACTGTGTGTGTGTGTGTGTGTGATTCTGTAAAATAGAACTTAAATTATATACCCGGTAAATTAAATAATGTTTAGTTATAATCCCATATATTTCCATAGTAGACAGAATTTCATCGAAGTTAGATTCTAAAATCATGATACGGTAACGATAAATGTCTATATTCTAATAGTATCTCATATAAACAGTAAGAACTTTAGCTGTATATATACGTTCTTATCATTAATAATATTACCTGATGCAGATGTTGCAAATAGAACTACTCGTATAACCCAGCACTGCAAGATGATGCATATTATAACATACCTGTATTATCTAAAGAGTGTTAATTAGATAAAAGAACACAATTATTTACACCTCATTGCTTTATCAGGGAAATCAGCGTAGAATGTGGGTTTATAACACTGAACTTTGCCTTCCGTTTCTGTGTGTGTGTGTGTGTGTGTGTGTGTGTGTGTGTGGTAATTAATCTACAAATAGTGTAGCGTGATAATCGATTGATATTAACCTCAGAGAGAGAGAGAAAGAGACTTCTAATATGATACAAACCAATAATGATAGCAATATTGTCATATGTAGCGCCCAGCATGTGCGAGTACTGTGTCTGTGTGCCCTGGCTGTGGTATCGCAGGCGGTGGCGCCTGTATTAAACACCACGGGTCTCTGCTAGACACGACCACACATGCTTGGGACGGGAGTGCAAACTAGACAGGTGCCACGTACCTAATTTTGTAGAAAAACTTAGTTGGGCTACTGTACTACATCAAACAACATGTAAAATACAAATAATGTTTTTATTTGTTTTTTGTTTTTTTTGTATTTACCGCGTTCATTTGGCATGAAACAATATTACCAACCTATTACAGTGAATATTAATTTGGCAATTTGTACAGGTTCATCAGACAAGCCAAGGCACCCTCCAATCTACTCTAGGCATAAAGGGACTATTAAGCAAGGTAGGTTGTACCCTCAGAACTATAGAACGTAAACCAATGAAATTATCAAGGAAGCCTATACAGATAAAACAATGCTAAGCACTCAGGATTCTATGTGCCATTATTGTTAAGCCCTTTTCTGATGTGAGAAATTATGACAAAATCCAGTTTGTTAACACCTTGTCCTTATGAATCGTAAAGTGACGACCCATGAGATTGCAAGTATTAATGTTAATCGGATTTTGGCTGATACCTTTAGAAAAGAATAACTATTGCAATTTGTTTTTTTTCCACGGTGCTATATAATAATTGACTACTTCACCAGGACAGTGCATGTGGGCACACAACTCTCTCTAGCATGTATTACTAGTTCTGTAATTCCATTCCAATTTCAGACCCCTGAAAATAACACGAGCATCAAGAAACAATCTGTAAAAATGAAAACATGATGTATATTGAAAGACTGACAAACGTAGAGTCATAGACAGGCTATTGTCGAAACTCAGCGCCCTAGGTATCATTGCAGAGGTAGCTAATTAAATAGAACGTTGAGCATTAAGTAAACAATAGCAATTTGCTATCAATGGTGTTTTTCTGGATAGACTTGTGTTAGTTTTGGCAAGGACCTGTCCTTGCCCACTGTTGTTCATCACAGTATGTCAAACACATTGTTAAGTGTGCTCTCAAAGTGTTCTAGTGAATGTCACAGTCCTGAAAGGGTGTACTTAGCACAGATATTATCAGCCTAGATGAATGGTATGAGACATGTCAGATACCACTAAATATCGATAAGGGCAAGGTTATGTATTTCGGCCAAGCAAAACCGAAATCAGTCTACTAACTATTGGGAAAGACTTTAAAGGTTTAAGTGTTCTGATTATCAGTGACCTAAAGTATTCCAAGAAATGCGTTACTGTAGAAAAGAAAGCCCTGAGTATTAGAACAAATAAGATACAGTTTCAAGATAGAAATAAGAAGATGGTCCTCACACTCTACAATGGACTGATATGGACTATTCTAGAATATGCTGTTCATTTATGGTCACCAGCAGTCAAGAAAGATATAGAGCGTCCAGAAAGAGTCACAATTAAGGCAATGAAGTATATTCCATCAATTATAAGTGAACTTTAAGGATCGGTTGAGGCCTCATAGTATCTTTTCACTTGAAACGTGTAAGACTAGGTCAAGTTCAAGTTTTTGAAATACTGAAAGGTTTTGACAATGTTAAGCCTAGATTTGAGTATAACCAGAAACATTAGCTGGAAGTTGTAATGGCAGGAATGGTATGGAACAAAGTAGTAGCCAAGTAGTTATTGTATTTTAACATTGTGCAGTATTGGTTTCCATTCTACTCATGTCCTTGTCATTATGTCAGCGTAATTTAATTTGCGAATATTATTTAACCGTCGCTTTTATCTCCTTTTCTTTTCTCTCTCTCTAAGTTTCAACAGGATTTTCCTAAAGTAATGGATGGTTTTACATGAATCTTCACGAGTACTTTCGACTGGTACTCCAACAGAATCAAGTAACCTTTATCAAAACATATGAACCTGCAGCCCTCCGCATCCCCCACCAAATATGTTATGCCGAGATTCAATAAAGAAAGCTAAGCAGCGCTACACTAGCCCCAACACCAAAGACAACACCAGCTGCAGCTTCAACCAACAGAATATCTGCGATTCAGATATATAATGCAATGCCCCCTCCAAGGCAATTTGCTCTACCCTCTGCAAACCTGGTCTCTCTCTCACCAACAGGTACAACCAATCACAGAGCGCCCCAGACGTCAAAGCACCGCCCACCAAGGACACTCATTACGTAGCTGGTAGCGTATTATACACCTCACCTGATACATGGGTGGGTAAGAGACAGGAGAAGGTAGGGCCATTACAACATGAAGACATGTGAGAGCCGCCCCAACCTCACATAGGCCCTTTGCACTCTCAAGGACACCAAGAGCAGGAGGAACAGAAAAAAATTACCAAGGAGCGAGAGGAAATATTGTTTGGCAGACTCACCCCCTTTTCTAAAATCAGCAACCGTTTTATAGGATCTACCACCCTCAGCAAACCTTGGGAGGTAAACTTAGCGACCAACCTCAGCAACCCTTGGCTACGTCATTCGAAAACAACTGTCAGGCACCTAAGGGAGTTCAGCATCCCTTCCTCTCTTACCAAACTTACGGAAACAGAAGAAGACGATATCCAAGAAGAAGAAGTACGAGCAGAGATCACCAGCTTAGAACGTGAAGAAGACGAGACTAGAACCTGACATTCCTGACACACCTTGGAAAACTATTCATTAATTCGGCCTTGACTTAAATATAATGTCTGTCAGAGTCCATATTTTATAATAACCCTCTGAGGACATGACGTATTTTAGCAGCGTTTGTGGCCATCATTAGACGATTTTATACAGCTTAGGAAACATATGTGGGAATGAAAAGGGTAAAGACTATCTCAATCAACCCTCTGACTTCCATATATCCTTCTTGATCTGAATAAAAACGTCTAACAATTACAAGAAAACAGACAAAGAGTACATCATCGATCCTCAGAGGGTTAGATAATCTTCCCTCCTAACATACACTATCCTAGAGTATTATAAAGATTCACTGATATTATAAGTAATATTACCACTTTGTTGATAATCTCTGAAGTATCATTAACTCTTATTTCTTTGCCTGACAACATCTGCTCGACACACATTACCAATAATATTAATTCTCGGCCCTGATCTCCACTTAAATAATATACATAATTTTCTTGAGTTCTACTCATCATATTGTAACATGATTATTATATTTAACATCACTTGCCAAAGAATCACTCATGTCTTGATGTAAATATACCAGGGTGTTTGCAGTCACAAACCTATTTAAACTTGCTTTGTCTATTTACGCACTTCTTTAATCATAGGTTACTTGCATATTGTAGCTATTGCTACACCCATGGTAAATTAACCTACACCTAAGCTTATGTAGCTGTTCAAATCTTAGTTTACCAGCTCATTTAGGACTGCACGCTCATACAGATAAGAGGACGGCCAGAGAACAATTGGTGCCTGGTCGATATCGTAAAGTTAGTCATGATACTCACTGTGCTAAATATCGGTTATCACATTAACAATTGGGAATAAGTGGATGACCTCAATTGAAGTCTTAGGGTCTTAACCCCATAAATAAAAAATGCTATTATCATTCAAAAGTATTCATGGAATTACTGCTAATCTCAATTTGATCAGTCAGCCCAAATCTCCCACTTGACCCAAATTGATCACTGGACCCAATTTGACTGCTCAACCCAACCAATGAACTTTGAGCTTAATTTGTCTGTTCAACCCAATTTGAATACATAACCCATATTGAACCAATATGACTGCTTAAGCCTTTCACCACCATTACGTACTTTTCACAAATGTGAGGTTCATTATATGTTGCAGGTCATTGTTCATACTGCATTCTAAACACAAAACTTGATAAAATTATGGATGATTTCACTGAGTTATCCTAAGCGTAATATTATTACGAGCAAGGAAGTGAGACACAATGTCATAATATACTTGGTGAGAGGCCCCAAGCGGATGAGAACGAGGAAACTTTTGTACAATATTCTTAAGGTCTCGAGGCTCAGAATGAATGAATGATAACTTGTATGGGGAGAATTCAACCCAATCATTTTATTGAAACTCGTTTGAATTCAATCAGGGGTACCGATACGGCACTTGGGTGATGTATAATGGCGGAAATAGTGGGAACGTGCCCGCCAGAGTGTATCTGTAGCTATGTAACTCCCCGCAATGAAAGTGTGAAAAGCTTGACCCAAATAACAATTCAGCATAGCTAAACTGCTCAACCTATTTTGAATGCTCGGTCCAATTTTATCATTCGACCCAATTAATGACTATATATAGTTCAATTGCTCCATGTATTTTGACCACTCAAGCCAATTAAACTGTGACCACTTTATCTCATATAATCAATTCAACCAATTAGCTTAATACTATAGTTCAGATTGTTTTTTTGTTATTTTTATATAGCAATTACGTTAATTTTTCAGTTCTAAGGATCGTGACTCAAAGTTAAAATGTTGAACTTAAAATTCAAATAGCAGGAAGATAAGTTTTAGCAATCCACTTTTTGCAAATCTTTCCACTGTGGAGAAGAATATCTCCACTCAATTTTTTTTTAATTAAGCAATATAAGAGAATTGCACAATAAAGAAAGAGTTTCCTTACTATGAGCAGGAAGAAAAATAATGCTAAGCCAAGCAACAGACCGACCGGAGCAAAAAGAAAGGGTATGATTTAATCTAAACAGCTTTATAGCATAAAGTTTTATGTACGTATTCTCTCATGGGAACACGTTAAAAAAACTGACGTTTCTGTTTGCCAGCAGCTCCCCCTTCCTGTATAACTGAGCCAAGACCCGAGCAACTCGGGATGGAAGACCGTACAAAAAAGGCAGCTTGTGTTTTCCCTCGCCTAAACTTCCAGTTCATTGTTAATTTTCCCAGTCCCTCAGGAGTTTCGCTTTCCAGAACTTGGATGTTGGATTTTACTATTGAAGTTATTGAACCATAAAGTTTGTAAAAATTATGATACCGAATGGAGTACGATACTGATATATATATATATATATATATATATATAGTTAGTCAGTCAGTCAGTAGCCAGCCCTTACTCTCACAAGGGGTAGGGAGGATTAGCAAGAGACGAGTATATATTATGTAAGTATATAATGTTAAATCATAGACTATAGTAGGTCTGGACTGGACACGAAAATGGAACTTTGCAGTAAGGGACCCAAAATTGGAGAACGAACCCCCTAGTTCGAACCTCGAAACCTTGAAAATGTCACATTTTCGCGGTTTCTAGGTTCGAACTTGGGGGTTCATTCTCCGATTTGGGTCCCTTACTGCAAAGTTCCATTTTCGTGTCCAGTCCAGATCTACTGTAGTCTATAGTTAAATGCATTATTTAATATTTAATGTTTGATTCAAGCCAATATTAATAGTTCATCCAAACTATGTATTCCACGATTCATTTATTATCTTGCATTTCATAACCACATCAAATCAACATGCGGGACTATTTATCATATACATTCCATACGTGATGTTAGCAAAGTTGTCATGTAATTTATTAGTCTGATGATAATTGAAGGGGGATCTGGTGATGCCAGATTATTACCATTTCTTATTTTACCCTATTATAGCATACATGATAATGAATTTGATTACAAAAATAAATGATCAAGCCTGTAAATGGTAAGAGTTACTCTGAGGCATTAGCTGGTTGATGTATATAATATTGAAATCATGTCAAGGTATACTTTGAAGTTTAAAGCTGAATGATTTCAAATTAAAATCAATGTCGCAAATGTTTGTATATTTTGTTTATTAACATTGTTCATTATGTAGTATAATCATCTTGTAATATAACTAGTTTAAAATACATCATTTGACGTAAATTGTAGTTGCTTTATTCATACAGAATTTACCAGAACGTCCTGAATTTATCAAGTATACTAATTCCTTGAATATGACGAGAGTACCGTGTTAATGGTTGAATTACGAGTGTAGTTTCGTATGCAGTGGTTAACTAATTTGATTAGTCAACTGATTATTAAAGAAACGACATTCGCAATTCATTCATACAAATTTTACTTTCATTCATAAGATCACGACTAAGAACAGAACTTACAGTATGTGGCCAGCTGTACTTTTAAGGCAAAAGTAATATTGATCTATACATTCATGATAGCAAAAGAACGGTATAAATTCATATTGACAAATCTTCTTAGTATATTTCTATAGGTAAGAATACTGTATTAAATATGTTTACGATTATTTAGACTTGTATGCATTGTATTGGTTAATTTCAATATTAGCTTTTCACTATTATGTTCACAACTTATTTTAATAAATATTGTTTATGATTGCTTAGATGCTGTGCAGTTAATACTGTGTTTATGTTTTAACTTACTTTATCAATTTTCAGTTAGCTATGTATTACTATTATCAGTGTCATACAGTTTAGGTTATAATTTTAGTAAATATATAAAATATTCGATTAATTATATACCATTATAATACATCAAAATATCTTCATTTCGAGGATCTCGACTAGCTAGGCACATAGTGATGGACGACACGGTACGAACTATGGTGTATTCAAGTTGGTAATAAAGGAACACAAATTAATTACAATTGGTTCCTTACAGTCATATTTCTAATGATAATACGCTAACCTGGAGTCCAATCACGTACTGTACGGTTGTTAGCATATTATAAGGTTATACTAATTCGAATCTTTGAACCTCTAGACCCAAGATCAGAATGATCTGGGCTATGGTAAGTTATTGTATTGTCTGGTATGCGTTCCATATTATTGAAAATGTGGGTCGTTATTTATGTTCTGGACTCTACACTCAAACACAAAATTCACTCACATGCGGATATATATATATATATATATATATATATATATATATATATATATTAAAAGGCCACGTAGTACCTGGCATTCTGTCATGCTACTTACAGTACATAGAATAACTTGTTATGGTTGCAATGTGTCTTATGTAAACTGGGAGATTAAAAACTAGAACAGAGCATGCGGTTAAGGTATATAAGGTATTAATTAATAAGTTGCAACCGAGAGCAAACGTATTATAAATGGATTGATAATACACAGAGAATAATATTGCTAGAAGCTTGAGGTTAACATTTATATATAAAATATATACAAGTGGAACCTGTAAAATAACAATACAAATATATGGAAGCGAGATTGAGGCAGGGGTATAACTAAGTGGTGTATGAAAGTGTGGTATTTTATAATTCTGATGTTAATAGAATATATATATGTATATATATATATATATATATATATATATATATATATATATATACAGTATATGTGTGGAGTAAATATATATATATATACAGGTGATTCTTTGATTACAGTAACATATGTTACACTCCATGTTAAACACCCTTTAGTTGCGTAGATGGTGTTATTGTTGGTAATGCCACCACCACTCTAATATACATTTAATTTAGGTAATACAAATAATTATATCAGGAACCAGCCATCCACTTATTGATATAGAAATGTAGTAACAATTATATTTGAATACAGGAATTTAGAGTAATACAAAGAGTATAGTATTCAAAGTTGAAAGGAAGGCCTTTGGTATCATTAACTCCCGTCCACTCACCAATGTGGGGAGGTAAGGAAAGCCTTTCGTATCATTAACTCCCGTCCACTCACCAATGTGGGGAGGATCCTCTCACAACGCACTCTAGATAAAGTAGAAAGGAAAGCCTTTCGTATCATTAACTCCCGTCCACTCACCAACTCTCTCCAATATCTCTCTCTTCGCCGCAATGTTGCATCTCTCTCTCTGTTCTATCGCTACTATAATAATCAGTGTTCCTCATAGCTTTCCCAGTGTATACCACCTCCTCTACGTAGGGTACGTAGTACACACCTTGCAACACAATCCCACCCCTACTCTGTGCAACTCTCCAACCCAAGAGTGAAACGCTATTCAAACTCTGTGTGTCCAGCCATTTTAGTTCGAACGTCCCTTGATTTAGGCCCTGTCACTCTTTGAAATCTGGAAGAGGCACTCGTTGCAGGCAGTTATGCCTTTTGCCTCCCTCATTCACATAGAAGAAGAAAAAAATATCTCTCTCTCTGCCGCAGTGTTGCATCTATCTCGCTATTCTATCACTACTATAATAATCAGTGTTTCTCAGAGCTTTCCAAGTATATACCACCTCCTCTACGTAGGGCTCGTGGTATCCGTCTTGCAACACAATCCCACCCCTACTCTGTGTAACTCTCCACCCCAAGAGTGAAATGTTACTCTCAAACTTTCTTCTATTCAACAGCTGAGCTCTGGAACTCTCTCCCAGGATCAGTCTTTCCCTCTTCCCAAGACTGAAATTGCTTCAAACTCCGTGTGTCCAGGCATTTTGTATCGAACGTCCCTTAATTTTGGCCCTGTCACTCTTTCAATTATGGGGGAGGCACTCCCTACAGGTTGTTCTGCCTTTTGCCTCCCTCACTCACATAGAAAAAATAAATAAAAAAATACAGGTAGTTTGTGGATTGCAGGAACAGAGCTATGATTATCGGTGTCACCTAACATACCACAACCAAATATACCATACATACCACAACCAAAGCCACCACACAAACCACAACCAAAGCCACCACACAAACCACAACCAAAGCCACCACACAAACCACAACCAAAGCCACCATACATAACACAACCAAAGCCACCACACAAACCACAACCATAGCCACCACACAAACCACAACCAAAGCCACCATACCAACCACAACCAAAGCCACCATACATAACACAACTAAAGCCACCAAACAAACCACAACCAAAGCCACCACACAAACCACAACCAAAACCACCACACAAACCACAACCAAAGCCACCATACATAACACAACTAAAGCCACCATACATAACACAACCAAATCCACCACACAGACCACAAGCAAAGCCACCACACAAACCACAACCAAAGCCACCATACCAACCACAACCAAAGCCACCACACTAACCACAACTAAAGTCACCACACAAACCACAACCAAAGCCACCACACAAACCACAACCAAAGCCACCACACAAACCACAACCAAAGCCACCACACAAACCACAACCAAAGCCACCACACAAACCACAACCAAAGCCACCATACAAACCACAACCCAAGCCACCACACAAACCACAACCAAAGCCACCATACATAACACAACCAAAGCCACCACACAAACCACAACCAAAGCCACCACACAAACCACAACCAAAGCCACCATACCAACCACAACCAAAGCCACCATACATAACACAACTAAAGCCACCAAACAAACCACAACCAAAGCCACCACACAAACCACAACCAAAACCACCAGACAAACCACAACCAAAGCCACCATACATAACACAACTAAAGCCACCATACATAACACAACCAAAGCCACCACACAGACCACAAGCAAAGCCACCACACAAACCACAACCAAAGCCACCACACTAACCACAACTAAAGTCACCACACAAACCACAACCAAAGCCACCACACAAACCACAACCAAAGCCACCTCACAAACCACAACCAAAGCCACCACACAAACCACAACCAAAGCCACCAAACATGACACAACCAAAGCCACCACACAAACCACAACCAAATCCACCACACAAACCACAACCAAAGCCACCATACATAGCACAACCAAAGCCACCACACAAACCACAACCAAAGCCACCATACATAACACAACCAAAGCCACCAAATAAACCACAACCAATGCCACCACACAAACCACAACCAAATATACCATATATACCACAACCAAAGCCACCACACAAACCACAACCCAAACCACCATACCAACCACAACCAAAGCCACCACATAAACCACAACCAAAGCCACCATACCAACCACAACCAAAGCCACCACACAAACCACAACCCAAACCACCGTACATAACACAACCCAAGCCACCACATAAACCACAACCAAAGCCACCATACCAACCACAACCAAAGCCACCACACAAACCACCACCAACACCGCCATACATACCACAACCAAAGCCACCACATAAACCACAACCAAAGTGACCATACCAACCACAACCAAAGCAACCACACACACAACAACCAAAGCCACCACACAAACCACAACCAAAGCCACCACACAAACCACAACCAAAGCCACCATACATAATGCAACTAAAGCCACCAAACAAACCACAACCAAAGCCACCACACAAACCACAACCCAAACCACCACACAAACCACAACCAAAGCCACCATACATAACACAACTAAAGCCACCATACATAACACAACCAAAGCCACCACACAAACCACAACCAAAGCCACCAGACAAATAACAACCAAAGCCATCATGCAATCCACAACCAAAGCCACCAGACAAACCATAACCAAAGCCACCACACAAACCACAACCAAAGCCACCATACCAACCACAACCAAAGCCACCATACATAACACAACTAAAGCCACCAAACAAACCACAACCAAAGCCACCACACAAACCACAACCAAAACCACCAGACAAACCACAACCAAAGCCACCATACATAATACAACTAAAGCCACCATACATAACACAACCAAAGCCACCACACAGACCACAAGCAAAGCCACCACACAAACCACAACCAAAGCCACCACACTAACCACAACTAAAGTCACCACACAAACCACAACCAAAGCCACCACACAAACCACAACCAAAGCCACCTCACAAACCACAACCAAAGCCACCACACAAACCACAACCAAAGCCACCAAACATGACACAACCAAAGCCACCACACAAACCACAACCAAATCCACCACACAAACCACAACCAAAGCCACCATACATAGCACAACCAAAGCCACCACACAAACCACAACCAAAGCCACCATACATAACACAACCAAAGCCACCAAATAAACCACAACCAATGCCACCACACAAACCACAACCAAATATACCATATATACCACAACCAAAGCCACCACACAAACCACAACCCAAACCACCATACCAACCACAACCAAAGCCACCACATAAACCACAACCAAAGCCACCATACCAACCACAACCAAAGCCACCACACAAACCACAACCCAAACCACCGTACATAACACAACCCAAGCCACCACATAAACCACAACCAAAGCCACCATACCAACCACAACCAAAGCCACCACACAAACCACCACCAAAACCGCCATACATACCACAACCAAAGCCACCACATAAACCACAACCAAAGTGACCATACCAACCACAACCAAAGCAACCACACACACAACAACCAAAGCCACCACACAAACCACAACCAAAGCCACCACACAAACCACAACCAAAGCCACCATACATAATGCAACTAAAGCCACCAAACAAACCACAACCAAAGCCACCACACAAACCACAACCCAAACCACCACACAAACCACAACCAAAGCCACCATACATAACACAACTAAAGCCACCATACATAACACAACCAAAGCCACCACACAAACCACAACCAAAGCCACCAGACAAATAACAACCAAAGCCATCATGCAATCCACAACCAAAGCCACCAGACAAACCATAACCAAAGCCACCATACAAACCACAACCAAAGCCACCATACCAACCACAACCAAAGCGACCACACAAACAACAACCAAAGCCACCACACAAACCACAACCAAAGCCACCAGACAAATAACAACCAAAGCCATCATACAAACCACAACCAAAGCCACCAGACAAACCATAACCAAAGCCACCTTACAAACCACAACCAAAGCCACTACACAAACCACAACCAAAGTCACCAGACAAACCACAACTAAAGCCACCAGACAAACCATAACCAAAACCATCAGACACACCACAACCAAAGCCCCCAGGCAAATCATAACCAAAGCCACCACACAAACCACAACCAAAGCCACCACACAAACCACAACCAAATCCACCACACAAACCACAACCAAAGCCACTGCACAAACCACAACCAAAGCCACCACACAAACCACAACCAAAGCCACCACACAAACCACAACCAAAGCCACCACACAAACCACAACCAAAGCCACCACACAAACCACAACCAAAGCCACTAAACAAACCACAACTGAAGCCATCAGACAAGCCACAACCAAGCCCACCTCATTTCCACGGTAATGTGTTTCAGACTGAAATTTTTATCTCGCGCTCAAACGGAAAACTTGATAATGAATTCGCAAACTCTGTGATGAAGCGAGTTGGGGCTAATTTGCAGTGGGGTCGACTTAAGACTTAATGTGTTGACGGAAAGTTGGCTGGAGTTTTGTTGCTGCTTTGTTGAAGATAACACATCTTTCTTGTGCGCTTCGTGTACGGAAGTAGAACAAGTCATCTTATTTTCAAAATTATACATTCGACCATTGTTGTCCCGAAAGTTGGCAAACATATGTTGTTGATTCCATTTTAGTTTCAATCCTTTCTCTTCTTATGTGTATAATAAGGGTGTGAACAAAACCCTAATTGCATAGAAATATAAAGTCATGAACCTTTCCTCTTGAAAGTTGAAGCCCAACGAGATTTTGATCATAATAATTATATGATTAGTAGTGTAGGACCGAAGGGCAAATGATAAGCGACCAAGAATAACACTGACAAAATGTGTTATCTAAGGCTACGGGAATATTGGTTTCTCTGCTCTGAGCTGAGGCTACCAATTACTGTCAGTTTGTCAGTAGCCAATAAAGGAATCAGTAGATCCCCAACCATATAATCAGTGAGATAGGTGACACACAAAAGTCATCAAAGATAAAGTACGCCCATCAAAAACACCCAACGCCTTCATGCAATCACCACTTATCCATCAGCCCCAGAAGTCATTGGCTTACCTACATATGTTTTACTGAACACATTAAAACATATAGCACCTTCTTTTCAATATTCCGTCAAATTATACAATTATAAAACCTCGAAGGATTCTCACTTGCAAACTATCTACCTTCACTACTATCATGTACTGTACCAGCTCTCTTCCATTATCCATTCCATTTTCACGATGAACTGATCATCTTCTGGTTGGCTTTGTATATATCGTCTTCAACCTCTTGCATACATTAATTAATCTTACCATGCACCCTTTTAACCACTTCGTCTGTTCACATTCTACTGACCATTTTACATTTCAAAACTCCCTACACCTCCCAACTATCCATAACTTGGATTTTATTAATGCTATGAACACCTATGCATTCATTAACAAATCTATAACTTTCACCCATGGTTGTCATTACTATGTCAGGCAAGTATACTATCCCTATATTATAATAATGGTGATAATAAATATCCTCTCACTGCTGCCATGTTTAATTACATTATCTTGATTAAAACTAGCTTTGGTTCTTCTCAGTGTTTCAGCTACGCATGCACACCTGTTGTATTTTTGTTTGTGTCAATTCTAAGCATTACTTAATTTCAATGTTTTCACAACCATCGATTTCCTTTTATCAACGTCTTCTTTCGAACCTTGTATTTCATTAACGTTCACAATCCTCTTGACTGTACTCTATAACGAACCGAAGTTCAGTACCTTTCTCATTTTTAACTCATCCTCAACATTGAAAATCTCTCTGTCTCTCTCTCTCTTTATATATATATATATATATATATATATATATATATATATATAGTAGAAGGGTAAGGAGGAAAAGGAGGCTTGGAAACATCTTATTTATTTTTCAAATTTTCGGCTAAATATTTTGTCCGAAAACCTGCAGCAGCTACCCAAGTACAGCACAAATATCAATTTAGTGCTAACCTTATTTATTTGAATAATATATAAGATGTTTCCAAGCGTCCTTTTGCTCGTTACCCTTCTACTTTGGAAGCTAAGATGCCCTAGGTCATCAGCTGATGTACTATTTAATATATATATATATATATATATATAATAGAGACATAAAATAGTAGTTTCGATTCGTTTTGAACCATCTTCGGGTACTTCGCGCAGGCTCACAATACATCATGTTCAGCATGTATAACAAATAAGAAACAATAATTCTCCCATCACATAATTATAATTTCTAATTCCATACCTTCTGTTCTAGATTTTACCTCTCCCATAACCACATTATTGTACCAGTTAATTATCCAGGCCAAACCTAGATATTGTAAATGACCTGATTTACTTTTCGTACAACGCCTGTCCCTTTTATAGGAATACCAGAAGTAAGAGTGATCTATCTGCCCTCTACATGTATATTTCGATACCGTGCTCGACAGCCACAGTCGAAGCAGATACTGGACTGCAACATCATGGGCAACATATCCAGTACACACGACAAGTATTCCTGCAGTTACAGGCCCCGTCCCCTTAATGTCGCTATATGTATAACCTCCCGTGCTAGCCGCATACTCTACACCGTTAGCCACAGAACTTAGCCACCGCCTACGTCAGAGGTCAAGGCAAGTCTTGGATGAATGGAGAAAAGAATATAAGGCCTTGATTGGTTGGGAAAGAACACAGGAAAACAAGTCACAGGGGATTGACTCCCAAGCACCCAGAAGCAAGTAGCCCAGGATAGACCAACAAGATTCAGTACGGAATACAACTGTTGTCACCATCCCTGATTGCTGTGAGGAGCTGCAAGCGCTTAAATAAGTGTAGATGGTTACCCCATTCCTAGACGCTTACTTCCTACAACTGGTGGAGTGGAAGACTAACCTATTTACAACATTTAAAAGAGTTGAGAGAAGACGAATAGGCGCATAACCTGTGGTGTAGCAGTATACCCTAGATCGTGGAAGAGTTCCATCCAGGAAACATGAGGTGCAGAAGTTGACCCGAGAAACGTTAATCCTCTTTATGAGACGGTATAGTTCTAGCCAAGCAGTCATCCCCCATGAAAAACAACGAGACCCCTGCTCCGCAACTATGTGAAGCAGACGTCTACCCAAGTTATGGTCAGCCCACGAGTGTGCAAAACAGATTCTACAAGACACTGTTCGGAAGGAGCAACGGGGCTCTGGATCATGCAAAAGGATACTGCAGCCGTCTACCAGAGGTACATCAATTTCTAGCACATGTGACTATGTCAGCACTACAACCTAGAATCGCTGTGCCTAATTCATACCCCCCTCCCCCCACCCCAAGTGTGTCCCAAATTATAAATCATGAAACTCTCGCCTGGCGACTGTGATAATTGTTGCATATATGCCATAGTCGTATACCATATAACCCCCACCCCCGCTTTCTGTTCTTATTTGATTTTTAAGTCATAGGAAGAGGGAAAGACTGATTCTGGGAGAGAGTTCCAGAGCTCATCAGTTGAATATAAGAAAGACTGAGAATAACGTTTCACTCTTGGGTTGGAGAGTTGCACAGAGTAAGGGTGTTATTGTGTTGCACGACAGGTACTATGTACCCTACGTAGAGGAGGTGGTATACATTGGGAAAGCTCTGAGGAACACTGATTATTTTAGTAATGCTAGAATAGCGAGAGAGATGCAACATTGCGGCGAAGAGGGAGAGATTGCAGAGTATTGGTGAGTGGGCGGGAGTTAATGATACAAAAGGCTTTCCTTTCTACTTTGTCTTGGAGTGCGGTGTGAGAGGATCCTCCCCACACATGTGAACAATACTCAATACAAAGATGCACTGTGCCCCAGTAAAGATCAAGTAGCTGTGCAGGGGTAAAGAATCCCTTGAGGCAGTTGAGCACACTCAGCTTCTGGGAGGCTGCCTTAGCAAGACTGGTAATATGGTCCTTTCAAGTGAGAGCAGAAGAAAAAGAGAATATTTAGAGAAGATGAAGGATTGATTTTTGTATTGTTGAAGTGTAAGGGATAGCCCTCGGGGAGTTCTGGATGGGTAGTAAGAGGAAGAAATTGGGTTTTGGAAGCATTAAAGACAACAAGGTTTTCTCTGCCCCAATTGGAAATAGTAGTTAGATCAGAATATAAGTGTTGCATAGCTTCATTATGTTTGTTTTTGAGGGATTGCTGGCTGGGGCGTTTAGGAAAACTAATTGAGTAGTGTAAGGTAGAGTCGACTGTGTATGAATGGATGGGACTGGAGATGCAACTGAGAAGATCGTTTATGAAAATTAGAAAGAGATTGGGAGATAGGACAGAGCCCTGAGGAACACCGGAGTTGATAGAATGAGGAAGTGAGCAATGGCCGTCCACAACCGCAGCTATGGAATGGCCGGAAAGGAAATTAGAGACAAAGGCAAAGATGGAGGGACAGAAACCAAAGGAGGGTAGTTTAGAAATTAAAGATTTGTGCCAGACTCTACCGAAGGCCTTCGATATGTCTAGTGCAATAGAAAAGGTCTTACCGAAGTCCCGTAAGGCAGATGACCAAGAGTTAGTAAGATATTAAAGAAGATCACCAGTAGAGCGACCCTTAACGAAGCCATACTGGTGATCTGAAAGTAGATTATGAGAAGAGAAGTGCTTAAGAAATTTGGAAGCAAGAATAGTTTCAAAAACTTTAGAGATACAAGAGATGAGAGCAATTGGACAATAGTTGGAAGGTTGAGAGCAGTCACCCTTCTTTGGGACAGGTTGAATTAGAACAAATTTCCAGCAAGAAGGGAAGATGTTAGAGGAGAGACAGAGACAAAAGAGTTTGCCTAGGCAGGGAGTCCGCACGGAAGCACAGTTTTTTAGTACAACAAGAGGAACACCGTCCGGACTGTACGCCTACTTAGTATCAAGCCCAGAGAGGGTAGAAAATACATATTTAGAAGAGATTAGGATATTAGGCATATGTAGGAGAGAAGGGGGTGGTGAGGGAGGAATAGCACCGGAATCATCCAAGGTGGAGTTTCTAGCAAAAGTTTGAGCGAAGAGTTCAGCTTTGTCAGAGGAAGAAGTGATGGTTGTGCCATCAGAGTGGAAAAAGGGAGGGAAAGACAGGGAAGATTTTTTTTGGGATAGGTTTTTGGCTAAATGCCAGAAAGCTTGGGAAGAGCTAGAGTTGGATATTTCAGTGCATTTATTATTGATGAAAGAGTGTTTGGCTAGTCGAAGAACGGATTTGGCTTGATTCCGGGCAGAAACATAGGAAGAATGAAATTATTGAGTCTTAAGGCATAGGAACCGTTTGAATGCTTCCTCCTGGTTGTGGACAGCAGTAGAACAAGCGTGAATAAACCAAGATTTGTTTGCATTAGACTGAGAAAAAGAAAATGGAATGTATGCTTCCATGCCCGAGAGGATAACCTCGGTAATGTGTTCAGTACTCATGGCAAATCAAAGAAATACTGCCGAAGAGCCTCCCAGACATGCCACAAGCGCCGCCAGCTGGGAGGATCGGGTGGCCGTACCGGAGATAGGACAGGTGACAGAGATAAGTTTATGGTCGGAGGAGCCCAAAGGAGAGAACAATTTTAAAGTATAAGCAGAAGGGTTAGAAGTTAGAAATAAGTCAAGAATGTTTGACCGATCTCCGAAGCGATCCGAGATACGGGTGGGTTGCTGGACTAACTGCTCTAGGTCTAGTATCTGTGCAGCCCTAGCCGAGCCAGTTTCGAATGATCTGCGAGTTGGTAGTGCTAACCGCTCCCCCTTGCCACCTCACCTCACGTGCTATACCTCTGTTCCTCTCAACCCCAAGGGACTCCTTTGTGTCCTAGGAGAAAACTCATAAAATAATAACTAGATCTTCATTCCCGTGGCGCTCTATGTGTTTTGCCAGATCGTGCAGACTCTGCGCTATAATTCTTGTTAAACTAGTGATTGCTTATTGCTAATAACCATTTCACCAGGCATCGATTCTTAGGTTTGGTAGTGCTAAGGGCCAAGCAACGGAGTGTGCACACAACACCCCAAGAACCGTTCTCTCAGCAGATTCTCTGTCAATTGCCTAAGCACCCGCGAATCTATGGTTAATTTACCATATCGAAGATACTCCACCGTCTACCTATAATCTAGTCCGTGTGTATATTATAGTAAGAATGATCTTCTTGGCTCGAGTTATCTTAGAATAAGGAGTATTCCATCTCACCTATTGTTCAGTAGTTATTACAATATCAAAGTGTTGTGTAAATTGGAAAGAAGAGGTACCTCATGACTCAGTGTGTCAATAAGTTATAGACCATGATCTTAAGGACCTACCGACTTGAAATTGAAATAGAAATTGAAATATTGAAATTGAAATCGTTTATTCAGCCCAAGAACATTATAATACAAAGTAATATTATCTTAGTACAGTACATAATTGGCTGTGCCTTATTGAGAGTTGCCTCTCTTATAAAGACACCTGAATTAGTTAAACACGAATAATAGGATAGTCCCATTATTTGACATTAGAAAATTTAAACAGTATTCCTGGCAATTACATTATAGTGATATATTATATACACATTAATATACTTTGTTTCAACCTTTACATTCATATACTTACTCATACTATGTATCATACAGATACATATACATACTCACATACAGTACATACAAACATAATTATACCGAATATAATCATACACAATTTACTATCAAGCAGCCAATTCGCTCAATCCGCAGAGTTTCGGTATATTGCTTAGGTTTATTAGAGGCTTAAGAGTTAAATGTATAATTAAATTTGCAATGGGTAAAACGGAAAAGGGATAAATCAAGAAACATATCAATGATACGGTTTCCTACAGCAATCTAATACAATATAATTGCATAAATACAATTTCCGAGACTCCGCTTACTACACGCGCCGACCGCATATACAAATGGCAATTATTTTATTTAATCATACACCCATTTTATTCCACATTTATACACCTTCATTCATTCATAAATTTACATCTTATATACCATATTGACAGTCATCTCTTGCATCCACATAATTATGATTTACGCACTCCTAACAAACCAATATTTATAGTACGGTATATACATAATACTATTATATTTATAGTACGGTATATACATAATACTATTATATTTATAGTACGGTATATACATAATACTATTATATTTATAGTACGGTATATACATAATACTATTATATTTATAGTACGGTATATACATAATACTATTATATTTATAGTACGGTATATACATAATACTATTATATTATAGTACGGTATATACATAATACTATTATATTATAGTACGGTATATACATAATACTATTATATTTATAGTACGGTATATACATAATACTATTATATTTATAGTACGGTATATACATAATACTATTATATTTATAGTACGGTATATACATAATACTATTATATTTATAGTACGGTATATACATAATACTCTTATATTTATAGTACGGTATATACATAATACTATTATATTTATAGTACGGTATATACATAATACTATTATATTTAGTTTTCCTTTCAAAGACAATTCATTCATACAGAATGAACACTCAAATACAGACAAAATCGTCTATTCGTTATTACCATTGGGATTGTATTTACAGAGTAAGTTATTTTTTCAGAGCTTTCTTGAAACTCAAAACTGTTAATTCTCTCTGATGTATTGCAGGAGACCGTTCCATACCTTCACTCCACGATAAACAACTGATGACTGTGATTGGCTTGAAGTCATGAGAGGGATTTTTAGAAGACCCTTGTTTCTAAAGTTGTATCTATTATTCACGTGATATTGAAACATGCTGTTGTCCGTATTATTATTTACCGATTTAAAAACAAACAGAGAATTGCAATAAATGTGTATGTCACTTAATCAGTAGGCATGTGTAATTTCCCTTTCAAACTAATTTATTTCTATACTCTATACAAACTTTCCTTGTGGGCAATTCCTGACCCATAAGGTTTCACTTAATCCTATTTTCCGGTACGGCTTTTTAGCCGGAGGGTGGGAAGAGAGCCTATATCAATAGGCTATATATCAATAATGAAGAGATATATCAATTATGAAGGCCAGTACCCACTAGTGTGGATTTCTGTTGTAGGTACCGCCAGTAGGCACTTAACTATTTCTATCAATAAGGTAAAAGGTATGACTATAATATATTAATATATATATATAAATCTATATATATATATGCTTGTGTATTAATTTGTATATGTATTTATGACCCTGTTAATTAGTGTATCTAGGTATTTGTTCCTGATCGAGGTACAGTATAAAAAATACAAGTTTGATAGTCCACCTGGAGTAGTAATGGAATTGTTCTAACCAGTGCCTTGACCTTTTAGTAAAATATAAATAAACCCACACTACTCATTGCTTTAATTAAATGTATTTAGTGTGACCTGACATCTTTGCACCTACCATCTCCATTATACTAATCACTTTAGAAGACAAAAAATCCCCTGCCTATCAATAGGAATGAATCCTCTCTGACAATACAGACCGCTAAGCCTCTCTCCCTTGCCGGTGTCGGCTGTAAGTGTCCATGTACAGTACGTGACTCTAGATGTAAGTGTCCATGTACAGTACGTGACTCTAGATGTCCATGTACAGTACGTGACTCTAGATGTAAGTGTCCATGTACAGTACGTGACTCTAGATGTCCATGTACAGTACGTGACTCTAGACGTACAGTATATAGGTTTCTGGTGCGCCCAGCGAGACAACCAATACTAAACCATTAATTATAGTAGTGTTCACCCTTTTTGACCATTAGTGCTACTTATATCTCTATCAGTATATGTGTATTATAATAGGTATTTGAATTTCTAAATATTTGATATATATCGTCTGTTGAATGATCATGTCACAACTGGAGGAACATTCGGTTTCTCCCCCTTTCTATTACTGTAGTAGTTAAGAAAACAATGATACTATTACTGATAAGTTATGTTAACGTAGAGGCTAGAGGGGGATAGACAGGGTGGGGAGGTGAGAGGTCTTTACTGATAAGTTATGTTAACGTAGAGGCTAGAGGGGGATAGACAGGGTGGGGAGGTGAGAGGTCTTTACTGATAAGTTATGTTAACGTAGAGGCTAGAGGGGGATAGACAGGGTGGGGAGGTGAGAGGTCTTTAAGAATGAAGAAAGAAGTATAGGAGGAAAGAAAGCGCAAAGTAAAAGAGTAAAAGGTGGAGGGCTGTCTTCCTAGCTATTGTTTAATGTGTTCCCCAATTTACTATTGTATCTCTTTGTCCATGCCTTTTATATAACATCCCTGCTGACTTGCTCTATGAACCCAATCTATGTTTCTAAAATAGCGGCATAACAATTACCAAACTAGTGATATTGCCTTCTATCTCAGTTAATGCTTATCATTTTAAGGGGGGTCACCTGCTTTTTATATCTTTCTCTCCTTTTTTCTCTTTCTTTGACTTGTATCCATTCGGCCCGATTCAGCCAACTGTTTTAAGACGTTTATCCCCATCCAGGTGTCGATTTTTTCCTGGCGAGCGACAGCGAGCCAGAATTGTATGGAGAAATCCGGCTTCGCCGGAGACATATTTATATCGAAAAAGGTACAAATTAAGCTTGCTGTAAAACAAAAATATATATATGCTGGCTAGCTACCGCTCGCCAGGAAAATATTGACACCTGGATGGGGGTAAACATCTTAAAACAGTAGGCTGAATTGGGCCGAATGGATACAAACCAAAGAAGAGAGAGAGAGACAGATAACAAAGCGAGGTGGGCTCCCTTAAGCCAGCTAAGGTAACCAGTGCAGTTTATCTCTTGTTGCTTGATTGCTGTTTGTGAAGTCCATTGACACATCTCAATTGATACATCAATATATTACAATTCAACCTTATCCGACATCTTGTGCGGGTTATTGATTATCTGTTTATGTATTATATTTAATCTGTTTTGTATATATTAGTGACTAGCTGAGGTGCCCACACCCTGTGCCGGCTAAAGAGTAGTTCCGATTATATCCCGATCCCTAAAGGACATCACTATGATAGACCATTCTTGGGGATCACTTACCGAGGGTGACAGTACCACTCGAGTTAGATTAAATATTTTCTTTTTTCTTATTTTCATAAAGACCATCTCTGGAACCCTCTGAATACCCATGCCATGTCTCATATCCATACTCCCAAAGGTGTGGGGCCTAGAGAGAAACAAACAGACACACTACACAGCTTTAATTATTATGGACAAAATTGCAATTTATGAGTGATATATTTTATGATTCCTCATATACTAAAACACTTCTCTGGAGACCCCTTCAACCTTCCCCGACATACTGTATAATATATTATAATACATACATATATAAATAAATATACATATGTGAAAATATATATATATAAGTAAATGTATGTGTACATGTCTCGATAGATTTTTTGTAAATATCTATGTTGTTGTTGTTATTCCATAGGCTGCCTGGCCGAACAGCCCCAAGGCCCCGAGCAAGGCCAAAGCCATAACCGAGCGCTCCTACAGAACCCTCCTTGCCTACTACAATAAAGCCTGGGTGAGCGAAGCCATTCCATGGCGGGGAGCCGAGGAAGGTGCGGAAACGCCCGGGAAACCAAAGCTCCACCCAGGGCCCTGTGCCCCTCAGCAATTATGAAGAAAAGTAGAGGGGCAAAGGAAAAATGTGACGCTTTGGCTTCCAATCTTGGTAGATTGGGAGGTCAATCCACAGAAGAGATGCCGTCACTTGAGATCTAAAAAAAAATATAAGTAAAGGAACAGTCAGAGTAAGCTATGGGTATGGCAGAGATCACTCAGTTCTCACTCTGATAGACCAGCCCATCACCATATGACTAGAACCCAATCCTCTCAGCATCAGCTAGGAAAGGCCCTAGAAAGCCGCCTTTGGCGAGGGGATAGCTCCCCTATTTCAATCCCTTTCGCCAGTTAATATCTATTCTATCTATTGCCGGACGCCATACTCTCCTTTATGAGGGTGGCTATACGAAAAACGGCCCCAAGCATACCTGTTTCCTATATTGCTGGGCAGCTGTCGTTAAGCCAGATGCACTTGACACCTGAATTATACTAAACGTCTTATAATCACCAAACTAATAGGGTGAAACGTCTTTACATTGCCACAATAATGAGGCGAAACGAACGGCATACGAAGGAAATCACTCCTGAATTTAATGTGGGGGTAATGCTTTGTTTGTAACTCTCCATATACTCCCCATAGCCTTTATCGTACAAAGAATCGTGTAATATTTTTCCCTTCATCCTCAAACCAAGACGTTGTTTTAGCTAATTATAATTTAGCCTTATTTCCAGGTAGCTAACACTTCACATTTTCTCTCACATCGTTTACTTCCTCGTACCTTCACACTCCTCCCAAACACATGAATAAAACCAATTGTTGGTGTATTCCCGGGAGTTCCTTGCCAGACATAAACAAGACTGTTTCCCTCCCCGTCCATGGTCTGCTGAGAAAGGACGAAGATGCAGGACGAAGTAGAAATATTATGAAGATGAGGTGTGGAGAAGGAGGCAGTAGTAAGATAACGCTCTCCGAAAAGAAAACAAACACATATAAAATAAAATATAAAACATATATACTGTAAATAAACAGCAATATAAAAAACAAAAAAAACGATTCCAGAACAATCATGTGCAATGCATCCAAAAAGTGTATTTTCACCCCCCCCCCCCCCCAAAAAAAAAAAAAAAAAAAAAAAAAAAAAAAAAAAAAAAACAGTACTTGGTTACTGTGGAATACAAATACCAGGTTAACGAGTTGCGTTGATTGGTATCTTATATCACTGATTAACACAAACCTTTAGTAGTTAAATACATTGTGTACATATAAAATCAATAGTACGCCTAGAACCATGATGCTAATATGTGTCCTAATCTAGAGGACATGTACTCAAAAGTTATATTATGTGAAACGAAAATAACAAGTAACAGGCTATTGGAAAGCAAATCTAAGATATTCATTGATAAGCATATGCCGTAGTAATTGAAGATAATCAGCGTATTTTGAATATTCTTGAATGGTCTAACTTATGGCTTATGACTAGCAACACCTGATACCACTTTCTCTGTATGTTGACCTGCTATAATTTATGGATTAAGCCTTAAACCATAAATTATACCAGGACACATTCTTTCTTCTTATTTTAGCTATTATTATTCGATTCGGAATATGAAGCAATGTCAGAAACAGTTAACTGAGATTGTTCTTACCTTTTTTATATATAGAGATGTTTCCTAAACAACAATCATACACATAGTTATAACTAAAGATTAATATGTTGAAATGTACCATCATACTTCCTCTGGCTGCAGATAACACAGTAAAGTGCAGTAAATATGTTGTTGCTTAACATCCTTTTTGTGTTGGCCTTTGACATATCTCAAGTAAAACCTCCCTTTGTTGCTCAAGATTGTTCATTGAATGTTCATAAAAACCTCTTGGGTTTCTTTCTTTCCATTATATCAAATGTTATCTAGTCCAACCCTGCTAGCTTCGTTGTAACGCTTTGTATTATATATCACAGCTTTCCTTTCCCCTTAGTCTCAACATGCTCGCAGTTCCCAAATATATGAACAGAGAAAATTGTTGGAGTATTTTCTTTAGATTGTTCCTAGGGTACAATGAGAATTTCTCCCTCTCCGCCCATGGTCCGGGGAGAATAGGTGGTGATGAAAGCTGGAGGAGAAGTATTATAAAGATGAGGAACGAAAAAGCTGACAATGTGAGAACGCACTCCCAGAGAACATAAAACAAATCCTGACCAAGGACATGTATGTTTATATGTTGTGTTTTGTCTTAAATGAAAATATAACTAAACATTCGTCTCTGTCTCTCTATCTCTCTCGCTCTCTCTTTATATACAGTATAAGAGTATATATATATATATATATATATATATATATATATATATATATATATATATATATAGGCCTATACATATATACAGTATAGTATATATATATATATATATATATATATATATAATATATATATATATATATATATATATATATATATATATATATATGTTGTATATATATATATACCTGTATATCAGTACATCAGTGTATAATAGTACATATAATCAAGACATGCAGTATTAATTTTACCAAGTATTCAACATATCTGTTTAAAAAACAATGTTCCTATTGTGAATATTATCGTTACTAAAGGACATAATATTCAAGTTTGTGTAGTAGCATGGGAATATTGATTTATCTGTTACTGTGGTTTATTGTGGTTCTAGAAATGATAATTGATCGTTGACGTGTGTATTATGGCAACAATATGATTACACTACACACCATTTGCTTATTTGTACTCATATATTTGATTTGATTTTTGATTTGGTGTTGATTTTCGGTGTGAGCATCCTGGGTTCGAATCCACGGACTGCCATATGTGTTTGTAAATTTCATTAATCGATTTTAGGAGTATGGTTGGTTGTTGGAAGGAACATAATAATAGATATAATATACTTGCAGGTAAAAATTAGCATAACTCATCGATTACTTTTCTACAAAAAAATACCTCCCAAAGCATATGTATACATTAACATCAATATACACATTATTACGTTCAGATAATTCTTACAAACCCGGGTTAGTATGTGTTAGTTTCAGTTACACGAATTTCCTTTGTACCATTTTATGTTATGTCTAAGGATGAGACAAAAGACAAATCGGCCTGTAACGAGTGCCCCTCCTCCCTCCCTCCAATTAAAAGAGTGACAGAGCCAAATCCATGCTACATTAGAGTCAAAATATCTGGACAAGCGGAGATCGAAGCAGTTTAAATCATAGGATGAGGGAAAGAAGTGAGGTTGGGGTGAATTACACATGCGAACAGTACTTGAAATATGAGTGCACAGTACTCCTGTGCATAATGTACAGTAGCAAGAAGCTGTGCAGTGGTAATGAACCCACGTAAACCCTTGAGCACAATTTCAGGGATGCGGTTTTTAGCAAGAGTGGTAATATGTTTTTTTCTAAGAAAGTTCACGAGAAAAGAAGACACCAAGAATACTGATAGAGGACGAAGGGTTGATTTGAGTCTTGTTGAAAAATAAGGGATAGTTGTGTGGAAGATTGTAACAAGTAGATAGATGGAGACATTGGATTTTGGAAGCATTGAAAGCAAGAAGGTTATCTGTCCCCAATTTGGAAATAGTTAATAGATCAGAAGATAGGTGTGCTTTGATCTCATCACATGAGTTTTGAAGTGACTGCATGAATGGTCGCTGTGAAAAACATAGTTTAATAGTGTTAGGTAGAGTCATCAGTATATGAGTGGAAAGGTATAGAGGTACATTTGAGAAGATCATTAATGAATAATATAAATAGAACTGAAGATACGACAGAACCCCAAGGAACACCAGAGTTGATAGGTTTATGGAGTGAGCGTTGACCAACTGCACTTATGGAATGTTCAGATAGGAAATTGAAGGTAAAGGTATAGATATAGGGATAGACACTAAAGGATGGTAGTTTAGAAATATAGGATTTGTGCCAGACTGTCAAGGGCAATATAAATAGTCTTAGTAAAGTCCCTAAAAAAGTATGAGTTAGTAAAATAAGAATGGCTCTCACCAGTAAGAGCGGTCATTAACCCTTAAAATAGGATAAGTCTCATGGAAGGTTCTCCTATCTATCTATCTATTGCCTGACGCCGTGATCCCCGAAGGGGTGGCCACGAACAAACCGCCCCCATGCATCTCTGTCCCCAGTCAGTCGACGCCCCTCCTCCCAACCAGCACCGCCTTCATTCATATACTTCCTCACTCCATCCTTCCACCTCTCCTTCGGTGCACCTCTCTCTCTCTGTCCTTCCACCTCGCTCTCGTACACCCTCTTAGTCAATCTCTCGCTTTCCATACGTTCTATATGGCCAAACCATCTCAAGTTGTTCCTTTTCACACTTTCCAGCACATCTACCTCCACACCACACCTCCTTCTTACTTCCTCATTCGTCTGTCTATCTCTCCATGTAACTCCGCACGCACTTCTCAAGTAACTCATTTCTCCTAATAGATGGTAATAGGCCTCACGGAAGCGCGATTTTATAAGGCGTTGAAAAACCACGGCAAAGGTGAGATATGTATGGACATTTGGTGACAACTAGGAATATACATCAACTTTTGAAAATCAACATCATAATACACTCACACACCATTACTCCTTCCTCTTCATCATGGTGGCAATGGCAGCGCTCAGAGACCATCCATCAACCTCAAATATATCCTAAATCCTATGTAAATATACGAGAGAGGAGGAGGTACACCACCGGATCGAACAAAAGCACTTTACAAGCAGTAGAGGGGGAGGGGAGGGGAAGGTGCACGCATTTTTATATAAGCCAAGTTAACCAATTCAACACCATAAGACCTTTTTACCTTTTATTCTGGCTAAATTTAGATGATTTTATGCAGTTTAAGATGGACCTATGTTGTTCAGAAAGTGTATTGGGAATGTATATACCCTTTTGAATCCTAGAAGACGATCATAAGCTAAAGAAAGACGTCTAATGGTAACCAGAATATGATGCAAATAAGTCATGGTGCTGAAGGGGTTAACCGGTCCAGTAGTGTAGTGTTATGGTGTCGTATGATTAGTTATCGTAGCACTCCATCCCGTCCCATGGTTGCTTGCATGCCTGCTTTTATATATGTATTTATTTATTTAGTATTCATACATCTTGGTTTGCCTTGTAGAACACCTTGAAGGTAAACGAAACCAGCCCCCACACTCCGTAAACAATAAAAGAACAAACTAATGTACATTCGTTTAGTAGGAAAATGATCGAACAGGCCGAATTATAGTTTTAGTCCAGCTCTCACTATTATGCTAAAATGTGTCCAATTACTTTGCTGCTCGTTAGTGCGTCCAATTACTTCCACTCCGCACACCTTTCATTTCACATTTCATTCAAAGGCTTCATTCATATGCATTTTTGTTCTTACGCTCTCATAACATTTGACCCACTTCTTGCGAAAAGGCACTGCCTTGCCTTTAATCTACAATTGTAAATGAGTAAGTATATACAGTATATACTGTATATATATATATATATATATATATATATATATATATATATATATATATATATATATATATATATATATATATATATTTATACTGTATAATATGCGAATATATGTTTCCACACTAAAATGTGCGTAGAAAACGGTTGGTTCACTACACAAAATACAGAATGGTTAAAACAGTATGTCCAAGTATCTTATTAGCAGGCTCGAACTGTTGGATATATATAACAAATATGTTTAAGTCATAAAAGTGTTAACATGCATTTATCTACTTTTGTAGATCTTCAGTTATTAATATTGTTCAAAAGTGGTTGGTTCCAGAGTCGGATGGTTGATGTGGACTCTTCTGCGGATTGCATCATGATTAGGGATACAAAGCAATACATTATTAGCTTGAAAACCATTATGAACCAACAAACCGTTTACCCTCCAACCTAATTTCGGAAGGGTGCAAATTATTCCTTGAAAATAACTACTTTGAGTTTAATGGATATAATTATCTACACATATCTGGAACACCAATGGGAACGAAGTTTGGCCTAAATTATGCAAATCTGGTCCCGGGATATTTGGAGAATACCTTGTATTATAAAATACTCGCATAATTTGGTGAATCCGTTGCCAATAAAATAAAGAACAATTAAATTAAATACTTAGATGATGTGTTCATGGTATAGGATGAAAGAAATAGTAACGTGCACACTAATAGACTTGATGAATGAGCTTGATCCTAAAATTAATTTCACCTGTGATACAATCGAAGATACGGTAACTTTCTTGGATATACAAATTATCAATCAAATAAATGCAGTGATAGCCGATATACACTATACAGCTACGGACACAGAACAATATCTGGAATACAACTCGAACAACCCCAGACACGTAAAAAACAACATTCCATTAAATTTGCACGCAGAATTTGCACAATTGTTTCAGAACCTACGCTGAGAGATATTCGATAAGAGAATTGCAAGACTTTCTATTGGATCGTAATTATCCATAAGGCATAACAAATAATGGAATAAGCCGCGCAAAGCAGATTTCCATTAGCATACTACTCACCAGTGACAAAGTAACTGATAATACATTCAATGATATACTACCATACATAAATACATACAATCCAAACTTCGATGATCATTACAGTAAAACAAAATCAGTATTTTCCCTATTACAAACCTCACAAGAAACTAAGCATATTTTTAAAGAGGTGTAATTATTACAGTCGAAGAAAAAACCCTGCAATCTTAAGAATTTACTAACTAAGGCAAGATTCAATACGGTACAAAACCAAGGAGTGATACCATGTGGTAACCCAAGATTCAAATTATGCACATAAATAATAGAAGGGAATCAATTCAATTTTGTAGATATTAATTATTCATTTGAAATTAATCATATTATGAATTGTTCTACGCTCAATTGTGTTAATGTGATTCGTTGTAATGGCTGTAATTCCATCTACATTGGAGAGACTTCTAATCTTAGACTTAGAACAAACCTGCACAGAGACCACATAAGACATAATACAGAGCTATATGTAAATACTCACATATCAAAATGTGCTAAAATAAATCTCCTAACTTTAATACAATGCCCTTTTACAAAGTTAAGACAGATAACACTGCTCTGAGGAAGAGTAAAGAAAGCCATTTCATAAATAAATTCAATCCTCATTTGAATAAATAATTATAAATGGACAATGAACGAAAAATAACATTGGAATAAATACGATTCTTTTTTTAAATGGCATATATATATATATATATATATAATGAGCAGCAAAACCAACGCTGTGACGAACATCTTTATTGGGCAACGTTTCGACCCCATACGGAGAGTCTTTTTCAAGCCTAAAATGAAGTAAAAACAAACTATTAATATCTAAGGTTCACATTTGATATAATATACAATAGCTTTAATAACCAATACTGGAACTAGACCTAATAATCCTAACTAATTGACACAGAAATAATATATTTGTTTGTGTCAATTAGTTCGGATTATTAGGTTTAGTTCCAGTATTAGTTACTAAAGTTATTGTATATTATATCAAATGTGAACCTTTGATATTAATAGTTTGTTTTTACTTAATTTTACGCTTGAAAATGACTCTCTGTATGGGGTCGAAACGTTGCCCAATAAAGATGTTCGTCACAGCGTTGGTTTTGCTGCTCATTATTCGCTTACGCTTTCCTAAGGACAAGAGTATTGCTGATATATATACAGTATATATATATATATATATATATATATATATATATATATATAATATGTATATATATATATATATATATATATATATATATATATATATATATATTGTATATATATACAGTATAATATATATATATATATTATATATAATTATATATATATATATATATATATATATATATATATTGAGAGAGAGGAGAGAGAGAGAGAGAGTATCTTTTGTAGATGGTTGGAGGTATATTTATAAGAAATAGTATGAATACAATAAAAGGGTAAATGCATTTATCTAATTAGTGGGTAATCAGTACCGGTAAAATAGTCACTGTTTCCAATGTTGGGGACTTCCGTCAAGACCCTTGTGTGTATTACCAAACACCTGCTCTGACTGTTATAGATTTGTTTAATATCAGGGGGGTTATACAAAGTTATTCAAAACTATTTTGCAATCACTAATTCAAAAGTTTAAGAGTTAGTTATACATTGTCTATGTGTATGGATGAGACACAAGGTAGGTTGCCTGTAACGAGTGTCTCCCCCAAAGCTAAAAGAGAGACAGAGCCAAATTCAAGGGACGTTGAAGTCAAAATGCCTGGACACACGTAGTCTAAAACAGTCTAAGTCATAGGATGAAGGAAACATTGATTGAGGGAGAGAGTTCCAGAGTTCACTTGTTGAGTAGATAAAGACTGAGCAAATTTGCCAATTCTTGGGTTGGAGAGATGGACAGAATAGTAGTGGGACTGTGTTTAAAGGCGGGTGCCTTGCACTCGCCGCAGGGAGGGGTATGCACTGAGAGAGCTCTGAAGAACACTCATTGTTGTAATAGTGATAAAAGAGTGAGAGAAATGCAACATTGTGGTGTGTAGAAAGAGATTGTAGGGAACTGGTAAGAGGAGGTGAGTTGATGAGGCGAAATGCTTTTGATTCTTTTCGTTCGAGAAGTGTGGTATGGGTGGAGCCTCACCACACATGCGAACAATATTCAATACAGGGGAGCACTGTGCCTCGATACAGAGAAAGAAGCTGTGTGGGGTGAAGAACCCACGAAAACGGTTGAGCACACTTAACGTTTGGGAAGCTGTTTTAGCAAGAGTGGTGATATGATCTTTCCAAGAAAGGTCTGTTACGACCGGGGCTACAAATAAAACAAGGGCATTTAATGATTGGACTAGTAATAGGGCACTATGCAACAACGGTACGCTAGATCCAAACCCTCGAACTTATATGCCGGCGAACAAAAACACCTATACCCTCCAGAGTTAATCTGCGATAACGGGGTATCCTTAACTGGGCATAAATGTACTCTACTTCAGGCTAACACACACTGGTATAGCCTGATAACAAACAAGATGTAAGTTACGTTAAAATGCATACAAAGAAATCTATGAAAAGATCAATTAAATCACTGCAAGATTTAATACAATAAAAAGATGCTTCAATACAGTTACTCTAAACAACAATAAACTCTTCACTCCTATCTGAAAGAAAGTGAAGTATAGTCCTACAGCATAGACCTGGAAACTTCTGAAGAAAGTCTGATGCTCATAAGATGCTCATATCTTATCTTGAACTATATAAAGGCAGGAGGCAGGACACCACACGTGTAAATGGAATACACTAAAAGATAGTACATATAATGTTAACTGACACGAGAATACTATAAATGCGCAACGGTAGCAATGCTCGACACTAAAAGAAGTACTTCCTCATCAACGAAACAGTCTGCTATGGTTGTGCAACTCAACAACAACCTAGATTAATAAATGCTGTGAATAATAATGCATACATATCAAAGAGCTTATATTAAATACTAATAAGTGTCTACTCGATTAATAATGTCTAGCTGGAGTACTCTAGGTAAGGAACTGTGGTTGAGCAAGACAGGCTCGTAGCCTAGTGATGTTCTTAAGACTGCATCCTTTAAGTTACGTTAATTGACTAGGGTGCTCTCTTGATAGATCCAGATCACAAGTATCTGGTTCTATCCTGGAGACCCTCTAAAGACAAGCAAAGAGGCAGCAAAGTGTGGAACTGGAACAGGCCAAAACCCTCATGTCAACACAATGCTGCACTCGTAAAGGATGCAAGCGAAAAGACAACACAGGCTACCACAGGACCGGTCGAAATCGTGTAGGTATAAGCAAACCATACACACATCGAAGACAACGACTACAGTTACCTTATCCCAGTCTAGCATTAAATATAAGAGCAGAAACACTAAATCAATAATGGAGACACACTAAGTTCCCAACCTCTACTAACTAAGAACCCTCAAAACCTATTCTAAGTACATGTAAATATCTCTGAGGACGGCGCATGCAATACAATGGGCCGGCTATGGAAACCGTATGCAGAACCCAAGGGGACAAGTAATTGAATAAAGGTGAGGAGCAATGGAAAAGAAGAAGGTCAGAGAGAGAGACAGTGGTAAAGGGGGTGATCGGGAGAGAGTATGCAAAGGGATGTTAGAAGCATGCACGCCAAGCCTGTCCTGAGGAGAACAGCTCCTGGGAACCCTCAGGGAGGAGGTTAGTTACACAGGAGCCCGCAAGGGCGCGATGGTCGGCCAATCACGGGCCGAGACGTCACAAGGCAGCAGGCCCCTAGGACGCGCCAGGATCCTCCAGCCAATCAAGGGCGCGGGAAAGCCCGCGTGCGAGCGGGAAAACTCCTCCGAGCGAGGGAGGTAGCACATACATACACACGCACATATTACCACCATGCTGCCTATATCTCTCTTTCTCCTTAACTTTACACAATGCATCTTATATTCTATTAATGATATAAAATACTTCCCTTTGTCACAGACGAAAACAAAGACCACCACTGGACTGTCTGTGACAATGCAAGTACTAGGAAAGAAAGAACAACTTTCTTTGATAACTGTAGCCCATTTCGATGTCCCTGGCGAGCGCTAGTGGCTAACGAGAGGCGATTCTGCCAACGCTGGTAGACATCACACCCCGCCCAAGATATGGGACGCTCAACATTAGGCGAGCACCATATCTGACAAGGCAGAATGCCGACAAGACCCGTCACACATAGCCACTCCACCAGAAATGAAATGCAAAGCTCAATTCTTACATAAACAACATATTGGCATAAAGAAAATCTTATAACCCCTCCCAAACACAATAGTATAATTTTAGCCTGCTATGCTCCCTGAGCGAGCTTCACAGAGCCCAGCCTACTAAGTGAAAGACAGGTTCAACTTAGGACTTTAGCTATAACATTGGCAACTTATAATTAACTATCAAAAAGAAAGAGTTTTATGTGATTTTTGTTTTTTTATTTAATTTTAATGTTGTTTTTGATGGCTGCTCTACAGGGGCAAGCCTGATTTTTCTCCACTCAAACCCACACACCTGTGGTGATCTACGCCGGATCCTCCACCCTCGACAAACAGTCTGCAATCACATTCTCACAACCGGCAATATGGCGAATGTCTAGATTGTATTCTTGCAACATGAGTGACCAACGTGTCAGCCTCATATTCCGGTTGTGGAATTGGTTCAGAAATTTAAGAGGGTGGTGGTCGGTATAAATCACCATGACTGGCCCGTAGGCAGGAACATTTACTTCAAAGTGCCTGAGCGCCAACACTATTGCCAGCAGTTCTTTCTCCACCACAGAGTAGTTTTTCTGAGCTGAATTAAACTTCTTGGAAAAGAAACTGACTGGATGCTCCAAACCTTCCTCGTCTGTTTGCATTAAGACGGCACCAGCCCCTACACCGCTGGCATCTGTTGCCAGCTGGAATGGTATTTCAAAGTCAGGGGCCCTGAGGATTGGGTGAGTGCATAGTAGGTGCTTGACCAGCGAAAAAGCCCTTTCACACTCAGGTGCCCACTTGAACTTTTTGTCTTTTGCTAGTAAATCTGTCAGAGGAGCTAACACAGTAGAATAATCTTGAATGAAACGGCGATAGTAACCGATCATGCCCAAAAATCTCATGATCTGCCGCTTGGTGGACGGCCTGGGGAACTGATTAATAGCCTGTATCTTGTTTTTTGGGGGGGCACACCTGGCCTAACCCGACCACAAACCCAAGATACTGCACAGTTGCCCGGACAAAGTCGCACTTGCCCAGATTGACCACCAAGCTGGCCTCACTGAGCTTCCGAAACAAGGCTTCTATGTGCTCACAGTGACTCTCAAAGTTGTCATCGTAGATTATAACGTCATCTAGGTAGAAAGTGCAGTTAGGGATGTCAGCTACTAACTCGTTCATAAGACTCTGGAAGGTTGCTGGGGCATTTTTAAGGCCATACGGCATCACATTGCAACGGTAGGTGTTCCCATCAACCACAAACCCGCATACCCCCTTCGCCCGTTCAGACAAGGGCATCTGCCAGTAGCCTTTCACTAGGTCTACCTTAGTTAGAAACTGTGCCTTACCAATCTTGTCTACACTATCGTCAACACGGGGAAGGGGATAAGCAGTGGTGGGAGTCAACCCGCTCAATCTCCGAAAGTCAATGCAGAAGGGCACCTTCCCGTCAGGCTTGGGCTGCAGAGTGACAGGAGATGTCCACCTAACTGCCCCCTTCTCAATCAACCCCCGTTCTAACATATACTCTAACTCAGGTCTGAGGGCTGGGAGTTTAATGGGTGGAATTCTGTAGGGTACTGATTTAAAGGGGGGGTGATCTCCAACGTCCACGTCATGCATCACTCGAGTTGTGAGGCCTGGATGCTCTGCAAACACAGTGGGGTATGAAGCAAACAGGCGATGCACGGCTACACGCTGTTGCTCAGGCAGGTGCACTAGAGCATCGTCAGCCACCTGTCTGGAGTTACCCGCCCACTGGTCAGCAGAGACATGACACTCCCAGTTATCTTCCAGCTGGGCTTCACTGTCCCTCACTCCTTCTCCACCATGACTGCTGCAGGTCAACACAGGGACAGCGAGAGGCTCAGGGGGGTGCCTCACAAACTCTTTCACCAGATTCACATGGCACAGCTGATTCTTTTTACGCCTATCTGGAGTAGCCACAAGATAGTCTAGGTCAGAGATCTTCTTTACCACCTTATAAGGACCAGCGTACTTAGCAGACAACGGATGACCTGGCAGAGGTAACAAAATCAACACCTCCTGCCCCACCTTAAACTCCCGGAGTTTTGTCTTCTCATTGTACCTGTCCTTCATCAGTGCTTGGGACCCTACCAAATTCCTACCTGCCAACTCTAGGCTTCTCAACATTCTCTCTCTGCTCTCGAGGACATACTTTAACATGGAACATGGTTTTGCTGTGCCCTCCCAGATTTCTCTAACCATGTCTGACCTGATGTCCGAAGACTAACTCATTGGGACTGAACCCGAGGCTTTCACCAGGTACCTCCCGAGCAGCGAATAAAACATAGGGCAACCCAAGATCCCAATCCTTGCCATTTTCAACACAGTAACAACGCAGCATGCTTTTCAGAGTCAAGTGCCACCTCTCCAACACCCCTTGACTCTCTGGGTGATAGGCTGAAGAGACAACTGTACTGATACCGTGCTGCTGCATGGTCTGTTTGAAAAGGTTAGAAGTAAAATTGGACCCTTGGTCTGACTGCAATTCCTGCGGGTACCCGTACCTAGAACAGTACAATAGCAAGTTACGAACAACAGTCTTAGCAGTACCATTTCGCATGGGGTATGCATCCGGATAACGAGTGGCAACATCCATGATTGTGAGGAGGTACTTGTTGCCTGCACTAGTAGGGGGTAGAGGGCCAACCATGTCGATTATAACCTTACAGAATGGTGGCCCGATAACAGGAATAGGGTGTAACGGATCCTTGGGAATACACAGGTTTGGTTTACCTACTGTCTGGCAGGTACTGCACATTGCCACCCATGACTCAACATGTGCCTTCATACCTGGCCACCAAAACAATTTCGCCAATGCTGCTACCATCTTACGTACACCCAAATGCCCTGCCAATGGTACATTATGCGCCAACCTCAGTAGGCTATCACGGCACACACTAGGCACTACCAACTGGTCAACCACTCTCGACCCACCCTCCCAACTCCGTCTGGGATCTAGAAAACGCCTGTACAAAATACCCTCCACACGAAATAAGTCCCCCGGCTTTGCATCCCCGTCCTCCTCAAGTTCCACTGCACCGTTACTACACTTCTGAAGCTCAGGATCACCTAGCTGCAGCCGACAGATATTCGAAGGAGCCAATTTGTCTAGATGCTCCCGGAGCAACTTATGGCCTCCCCCGATACTGGGCTGTTCTATCCTATCTTGCTTATGTGAGTACCGGTGCTGTCTCAGAGTTTTCTCATGTCCCACCTCTTCACCAAGTGTGACAGGTTCTGGGGCCACTCCGGACCTTAACATTGGTGCTAATACTGAGTCGCCAAGAAGAACCGCTGTATCAAAACTCTCAAAACTTTTCCCAACTTTAGCGCTCTCCTTCCGACCGTTCCTCCGCTGGTCTGGAGACGAGGAATAGGCTGTGACACCTTAGATGCACGAGATCGGGTGACAACACACGCCATCTGCTGTGATTGACACCTCTCGACCAACTCCTGCCCCTCCCTACTCACGTCGGCCGCCCTCTCGGCAACGACTAAGGGTGGAACCTCAGAAGTAGGCACCGCAAAGTCGTTGCCGAGAAGAAGGTCGACGCCCTCTACTGGCAGTTTCTCTACGATTCCAACATCTATCTCTCGTGTCACACCATCAACCTCCAGCTCCACTCGAACCAACGGGTATGACCGTGTAGCATTAATACCCTGCACCACAACTACCCGTGCCGCGTTTATAGGTTGGCCTGTAAAGTTTTTCATCAGAGTCTGGGATGCACCTGTATCACGCAACAACTCCAACCCATGCTTGCAACCAGCCTAACTCACGCAGCAACTCTATGGTTGCAAAAAGCATCGCGGACAGGTTTCGAGCCTTCTGGACACTCCTTCACTGGCTGTGCCCCCGCATCTGACATATCACCCCGGGTAAATGCAGAAGACCTCAGAGACACCCCAACGTTGCTAGCCAAAGACACGACTGCTGTAGATTGGTTACTAGGGCAGGAACGTGCAAAATGCCCCTTGTTATGACACTTAAAACACTCTACTTCACCCTTGGACTTCCCCTGAGGTGGGGAAGGGCCCTGACCTTTCTTAAACGGGACAGTTTTCGGTTTGTGATCAAAATTGGTATCATTGCTCTTGCTTTTGTTATTAAATGTTGCATCACTGACTCGGGGGGGTGGAGTGTTGCGCCCCTTGTTAACTGCATCGGTCCGTTGTGCAGACCCGCACCCACGAATCAGTGATAATCTCAGGTCAGCCATCTCAGCTGCCTCTTGTAGAGTTTTAGGACGTTTCTCTTTGAGGTTCAAAGTCAGGTCGCCGCCTGTGCACTTAAAAAATTGCTCTAGAAGGTCTAACTGCTCAAGCTCTCCGAACGTCATCACCCTCTCTGACCTCAGCCAATTTCTCAAAGCATCAGACAGTTCCCGGGCATGTTCTAGAAAAGTGCACTCACGACCCTTCGTAACACCCCGAAACTTCAACCTATATGTCTCTGGTTGTAACTCGTACGCCCGCAGAACAGCTTCCTTCAGTACCTCATAATCGATGCAAGACTCCAAGGGCAACGCATCATATGCCTTGAGTCCTTTGCCAACCAACCTAGAGGAAACAAGGGCTGCCCACTTAACCTCGGGCCATTGGTGCTCCCGGCACTTCTTCTCAAAACGCAGGAAAAATTCGGTGACACCCGACTCGTCAAATGCAGGGACTAACTTAAGAAGGTGCGATAAAGACTGATCAAGACCTCGATTTCCAGAACCGAGACGCTGCCCTGTCGACTCCACCCGAGACTTCTCAAGCTACAGTACATGGTCTTTCTCTCCTCAGCCTGAATCCTGAGCTCAGCCTCTCGCTGCCGTTGCTCGAGCTCAGCCTCACGTATGGCCTTTCTCTCATCAGCCTGAATCTTCATCCTTGCCATCTCAAGCTCGAAGATCATATCTGGAGTTAAACCTTGAGGAGGAGGAGATGCAACAATTGGAGACCCACCCCGTGATCCACCCAGGGGCAAACCATGCTACCAGTGACTATCGGCCTGCGGGAACGTACCCGGCTCCGGAGCCCGAGTGGGTGCCATGGTAGGATTCGAGTGGAATGGAGGCTGGGCCGAAAGTGCCCCAGCTCCCGCTCCACCCGAAGCCCCACGCACCCCACCGAGCACACAGGCCACCAGGTCACTTCTCGTCATGCTGCTAGTGACAACATGCCCCATGACCGTGGCCAAACACTGGAGACCATACCGATCAATCCCCGACACCCGGTCAACAGTAATAGGCATCTCCAGAAACTCCCTTGCATCCTCCTCACTAGTTACTACTCTAATGCCTTCTAACAAACCCAGCTTCTGCACCTCAGAGCCTGCTTCCCGTACTGTGTCCTCACTGTGCATTGATCCGTCGTTCGACATAGTGTCCACCGGAAATCCTCAACGTTTATAAAAAAAAGAAGTACCTAAACTCTCATGTAGCACTATTCACTCAAAAAAATGGTTGAAGACAACTCAAGTGCTATACTACGTTGCCAAAAAAAAATCCAACATGTCCAAAATATTCCTCAAAAAACAAATGTCCAAAAATCCTGCAATTATTTCTTAGTTCATTTGGTATGACGACTAAGATAAGATACTAGGCAAGGTCGCCATTTGTCCCAATATTATTGGGATTGAATTTGTGCTGTACCTAGTATCAGTGCATTACCACAAAGCCCACCGAAATGCCAAAATTTACCCTCGTTGTTCCCTGATTAAATAACACGGTATGAATATTTCCATATTCAAAATATGTTACAGGGGGACAATGCCTAGTGAGTTCACTGCTCAATAGGTGGCGTTCTGAGAGTGAGGGTCTGAGTCTGGAGTGTGAGACGGTGAAGCACTTGAGCGAAGCAACCGGCCGCTTCAGAGATGGAGCTGCTTCGAGCCATGATGGATGCTTCGCATGTCTCACTCCCCAGACTGGAACAAGACCTCACGGGCTTCACCGTGTTGGGCGGTGAATGTACAGGCTCTCAGCCTATGCCCGAGAGGGAGTAGTTGGAATATAGAAAAAAAAAAAAAAAAAAAAAAAATGCAACAACGGTACGCTAGATCCAAACCCTCGAACTTATATGCCGGCGAACAAAAACACCTATACCCTCCAGAGTTAATCTGCAATAACGGGGTATCCTTAACTGGGCATAAATGTACTCTACTTCAGGCTAACCCACACTGGTATAGCCTGATAACAAACAAGATGCAAGTTACGTTAAAATGCATACAAAGGAATCTATGAAAAGATCAATTAAATCACTGCAAGATTTAATACAATAAAAAGATGCTTCAATACAGTTACTCTAAACAACAATAAACTCTTCACTCCTATCTGAAAGAAAGTGAAGTATAGTCCTACAGCATAGACCTGGAAACTTCTGAAGAAAGTCTGATGCTCATAAGATGCTCTTATCTTATCTTGAACTATATAAAGGCAGGAGGCAGGACACCACACGTGTAAATGGAATACACTAAAAGATAGGACATATAATGTTAACTGACACGAGAATACTATAAATGCGCAATGGTAGCAATGCTCGACACTAAAAGAAGTACTTCCTCATCAACGTCTGCTATGGTTGTGCAACTCAACAATAACCTAGACTAATAAATGCTGTAAATAATAATGCATACATATCAAAGAGCTTATATTAAATACTAATAAGTGTCTACTCGATTAATAATGTCTAGCTGGAATACTCTAGGTAAGGAACTGTGGTTGAGAAAGACAGGCTCGTAGCCTAGCGATGTCCTTAAGACTGCATCCTTTAAGTTACGTTAATTGACTAGGATGCTCTCTTGATAGATCCAGATCACAAGTATCTGGTTCTATCCTGGCGACCCTCTAACCTCTAAAGACAAGCAAGGAGGCAGCAAAGTGTGGAACTGGAACAGGCCAAAACCCTCATGTCAACACAATGCTGCACTCGTAAAGGACGCAAGCGAAAAGACAACACAGGCTACCACAGGACCGGTCGAAGTCGTGTAGGTATAAGCAAACCATACACACATCGAAGACAACGACTACAGTTACCTTATCCCAGTCTAGCATTAAATAAAAGAGCAGAAACACTAAATCAATAATGGAGACACACTAAGTTCCCAACCTCTACTAACTAAGAACCCTCAAAACCTATTCTAAGTACATGTAAATATCTCTGAGGACGGCGCATGCAATACAATGGGCCGGCTATGGAAACCGTATGCAGAACCCAAGGGGACAAGTAATTGAATAAAGGTGAGAAGCAATGGAAAAGAAGAAGGTCAGAGAGAGAGACAGTAGTAAAGGGGGTGATCGGGAGAGAGTATGCAAAGGGATGTTAGAAGCATGCACGCCAAGCCTGTCCTGAGGAGAACAGCTCCTGGGAACCCTCAGGGAGGAGGTTAGTTACACAGGAGCCCGCAAGGGCGCGATGGTCGGCCAATCACGGGCCGAGACGTCACAAGGCAGCAGGCCCCTAGGACGCGCCAGGATCCGCCAGCCATTCAAGGGCGCGGGAAAGCCCGCGCGTGAGCGGGAAAACTCCTCCGAGCGAGGGAGGTAGCACATACATATACACGCACATATTACCACCACGCTGCCTATATCTCTCTTTCTCCTTTACTTTACACAATGCATCTTATATTCTATTAATGATATAAAATACTTCCCGTTGTCACAGACGAAAACAAAGACCACCACTGGACTGTCTGTGACAATGCAAGTACTAGGAAAGAAAGAACAACATTCTCTGATAACTGTAGCCCATTTCGATGTCCCTGGCGAGCGTTAGTGGCTAACGAGAGGCGATTTTGCCAACGCTGGTAGACGTCACAGGTCGGATGACAAAGATACACCTACAATATTGAGAGAAGATAAAGGGTTGAGTTGTGTATTGTTGAAGAATAGATAATAGTCTTGTGGAAGATTGTGATGGAGATATAGAGGGAGAAACTGGGCTTAGATGTGTTGAAAGTATCAGAATGGTCTCTGCCCCTATCAGAAATAATTGAAAGATCAGAAGGTAGGCATTCTGTAGCCTCGTCAAGTTTATTTTGTAGTGCTTGCAGCTGGATTGATGTGAAAAACTAGTTGAATAATGTAAGGTAGAGTCATCAGCATATAAGTGAATAGGACTAAAGGTACAGTTGAGTAGATCATAACTAAATATTAGAAAGAGAATTGGAAACCTGACAGAACCCTGAGGAACACCGGAGTTGATAGGTTGAGGAAGTGAGCGATCATGGCTGTCCACTACTGCAGCTATGGAGCGGTCTGAAAGGAAATTAGAGACAAAGGCACAGATAGAGGGATAGAAACTGAAGGAGGGTAGTATGAAAATTAGAGATTTGTGCCAGACTTTATCGAAGGCTTTCAATGTGTCTAGCATTTAGAGAAAGTCTCATCGAAGTCCCGAAAGGAGGATGACCAAGAGTCAGTAAGTTAACAAGATCACCAGTAGAGCAGCCTTAAGGAAACTGTACTGGCGATCATTATATGAAATGAAATAAAATTATTTGTAGACATTGTGTAAACCCGAGGACTGCATTGCCATGGTAACAACCACCATTGCCCCAGGCAAAGGTATGGCCATTTTGGCAACTATTCCAAATCGCAACGAAAACTACATCAGCGTGTAGGAAATGCGCACGCGCATCCAACCATATACCTGTATATATTTATACCAAAACAAAATGTGAGGGTGGGGGGTGGAGAGTCCGTAGTTGAAGCGGCGATTTTGCCACCACCGTAGTTGTGCGTATAGGGGGTGGTACCAAGTGGAGGGAAGGGAGGGTTGATAGTGAATATTGCGCATTATATCGAAATTTGAGCTCTTTTATGCTTTATAATTACATGTCCGTATATAAGCGACCCATCTGAATATTATATAGCAATGAATATGCCGCATATACATAATACATGCGATAAATAGGCTAAAATTATGGGGAGAAAGAGTAGTGGTCATACTGGTCGCATGTATAGGGGAGGGAAAGGAGGGGTGACCAAGGAATATTGTGTATGTCGTGCCTTTTGAGCACTTTCATGCTTTCTAAAGTACATGTACCAATATAGGCGACCCATCTGAATATTACACAGCAATAAATAAGCTGCACATAGACAATAAATGCAATAAATAGGCGAAAATTATGGTGAGAAAGTTGTAAGAGAGAGAGAGAGAGGAAGAGATCAGAGATTGGAAGGCTTAGAATTTCAAGGGATTCTCGCCCTTATAACCAGCACAGCTAGGGGTAAGGAGGAGGGAGAGAGGTAAAGAGGGACCCCGATATAACAGAGGCATTGCTTTATATCATGCATATTGGTCACTTTCATGCTTATATTTATGCGAGCAGGAGACCTGTGTGAAGAGTGAACACCTATAACTAGGTCATAGACAGTAAATAGGATGGAAATAATAGAGTAGATAGGAGGGAGAGGAGATGAGAGAGAGGAGGAGAGATGTCCTGTGTGTAGATGGACTGACAACAGTGTCTAATATTCGATCTGGGTCACATTCCACAGACCAGTGGTATGGTAAATTTGGCCTTATCGGGTAGCAACATAGGGAAAGAGAAATTGTAGAGGGTGGTTTGGTTGTGGTGGTACTGATAGCCACGTGGTACGTGGTAGCTTAGCTGGTGATAGTGGTGGTGGTAGTGTCGTAAAAGGCCACCAATCTTTTGGTACATGCACCGCCCTTTGCATGTGCCGTACGTGCCTTCTTTGTTGCAGAAGAACATCTGTTAGTAAAAAGTGGAGGTAAGAGGGCTTTCAGGTATCAACACTCGGTCTCCCACGGCCGCTGTTGTGTCATCGTGACGCATGGGAAAGGGACGTGAGGCCTCCATGACAACTGCTTGATAACTGACTGTGTGAAAGCGACCGGAGTGTGTATTGTGGAGGGATCGAGATTTGTCATATAGGCCTAGTCACACACCAATTTGTAGCCGCCTGGCTCAACGCGCGAGGTTTTTGTATGCGTTTGAAATCCCAGCTTCCGGAAGGACGGTCGCCACCCATCAGTAAAACCTTCCCTAAGAACCGTTGTTGTCGCCGGATTAATTTAACTCATTGGCTGCGGAGACATTCCAGAATGCCATGGCAATTTATAGCAATTTACAGGCTTTTAACACCTTACGAGCGGGTGGTGGAGTATATTTCACTGTGCCGCTCAGCAGTTTTTTTTTATTACCATAAATGGGGTTGTTTCCGTGCTCTTTTTCATGCATAAACAAGACCCAGAGCGTAATACAAGTATGTATCCCTGAAAGGGCATAAATTGAGCTTTCCAATGACATCCGAACCATCCTTCTATGATCACTGGTTGTCTTGCAACGATCGTGCAACCGAAGGGCAAAATCGCTAAAATACGGTAATTTTGTTTATATAATTACGTATGTAGCGAGGGAGTGAGGGTGGTTGTAAGTGGAGTAAATCTCAGTTGGTCCACGGCGGCCGTGGCGAGCGGTCATGAGGTAACCCATGCTCCTCCAGTCACTCGTCTCTCTCTCAGAGCCAATATTGCGCCAAAATTGCACTCGGACTTAAGTCGGGCCCCGTCACATAGTCCAAATTTTTCGATACGGACTTACGTCGGGCCCTGATAGACAAGGGTTAAAGCCTGTGGAGACAAGTCAAAATAAGCGGTAGCGCGGCAGGCCCCTGTCCGCTCTCCAGCCAGGCGGCCGCGGCACTGAGGGATATGAGCCATGTCCCACTAGACATATGCAGTGCTGCCAAAGGCAAACGTACTGTGACATTAGCGATATTCGCTCAGTATTAGCGAATATTTGCCGATGTCTATGGTAGCGCTGCGGATAAATCCCGCTCACTATGAAGCTCATTCTGGTGTAATTTTGAAGCAATTTTCTTCTAGCTTTTGGCTCAATACATTTAATTTCACTCAGGCACTTGCTCAATCATTCAGGAGTACTTGAATGAGCCCTAAAATAGCGGAGATATGGCAGTAGCGTAAGTGTTAATATAAATTGCATTAGGATAGATCTTGGGTTAATATATGATATTATAATATATTTAGAATAGATAATTTAGGATAGGGAAAGCTATGATAATGTTGTTTATGTTTATGTTACGACAGGATAGGTTAAGCTATAAAAGGATAAAGTTGGGCTAAGTTTAGCAGTTAAACTAGTTAAATTTGGTAATTGTAATGGCGCTGCCAACTGGGAGGCTCTTCGGCAGTACTTGTTTGATTTCCCATGCAATTACTTCTGCTTCCGTGGCCGGGGACCCTCGGAGAGTGCTGGCCTCATTACCGAGGTAATCCTCTCGGGCATGGAAGCATATATTCCATTCTCTTTCTCTTGGTCTAATGCAAAAAAATCTTGGTTTATTCACGCTTGTTCTACTGCTGTCTGCAGTAAGGAGGAAGCTTTCAAATGGTACCGTCGCCTTTAAACTCAAGAATCTTAGACTTTCTATGTTTCTACCCAGAATTAAGCCGAATCTGTTCTTCGACTCGCCAAACATTTACCAATAATCAATGCATTGAACTATCTAACTCTAGCTCTTTCCAAGCCTTCTGGCATCTAGCAAAAAAACTCTCCAATAATTTTTCTGCTTCGTCTTTCCCTCCTCTTTTCCACTCTGACGTCAAAACCGTCACATCTTCATTTGACAAAGTTGAACTTTTCACTAACACTTTCCCTTAAAACTCCACTTTGGATGATTCCGGTACTATTCCTCCTTCACCACCCCCCTCTCTCCTACTTATGCATAACATCATAAACTCTTCTAAGAATGTACATTCCACCCTTTCTGGGCTTCATGCTAAGAAGGCGTACGGACCGGATGGTGTTCCTCCTGTTGTAATAAAAAACTGTGCTTCCGTGCTGACTCCCTGCCTAGGCAAACTCTTCCGTCTCTGTCTTTCCTTTAACGTCTTCCCTTCTTGCTGGAAGTTCGCTCTCATCCTGTCCCAAAGAAGGGTGAATGCTCTCAACCCTTCAACTATCGTCCAATTGCTCTCATATCTTGCATCTCTAAAGATTGTTTAACTATTCTTCTTTCTTATCTTACTAACTCTTGGTCATCCTCCATTCGAGACTTCGGTGAGACTTTTTATGTTGCGCTAGACATATTGAAGGCCTTCGATAGAGTCTGGCACAAATCCCTCATTTCATTTTTAAACTACCCTCCTTCAGTTTCTATCTCTCCATCTGTGCCTTTGTCTCTAATTTCCTTTCCGGTCGTCCCATAGCTGTGGTTGTGGACGGCCATCGTTCACTTCCTCAACCTATCCACTCCGGTATTCCTCAGGGTTGTGTCCTATCTCCAATTCTCTTTGTATTATTCATTAACGACCTTCTCAACTGCACCTCCAGCCCCATTCACTCATACGCTGACGACTCTACATTACACTATTCCACTAGCCATCTACAACAGCATTCACAGCAGGAACTCCAAACTTAAGGAGGCTATAAAGCACCTATCTTCTGATCTCTCTACTATCTCTAATTGGGGCAGAGAAAACCTAGTTACTTTCAATGCTTCCAAAACTCAATTTCTCCATCTGTCTACTTGTAGCCCCCTTCCAGAAAACTATAATTTACTCTTAAACAACACACAAATAAACCCTTCATCTTCTCTTAATATTTTCGGTGTTTCTTTTTCTTCGGCTCTCTCTTGGAAAGATCATATTACTACTCTTGCAATAACAGCTTCCCAGAAGCTGGGTGTGCTCAACCGCCTCCGGGGGCCCTTTACCCCTACACAGCTTCTTGCATTGTTCACTCGTGTGGGGAGGATCCTCTCACACAGCACTTCTAGACAAAGTAGAAAGGAAAACCTTCCGTCTCATTAACTCACGTCCACTCACCAACTCTCTGCAGTCTCTCTCTCTTCACCACAATGTTGCATCTCTCTCACTACTCTACCGCTATTGCAATAATCAGTGTTCCTCAGAGCTGTCTCAGTGAATACCACCCCCTCTTCGTAGAGTTTGTAGCATCCATCTTGCAACACAATCCTACCCCTACTCTGTGCAACTCTCCAACCCATAAGTGAAACGTTATTCTCAATCTTTCTTCTATTCAACAGCTGAGCTTTGGAACTCTCTCCCAGAATCAGTCTTTCCCTCTTCCTATGCCTTAAATTGCTTCAGACCCCGTTTGTCCAGGTATTTCGGCTCGAGCGTCCCTTGATGTTGGCACTGTCACTCTTTCAACAATGGAGGAGGCACTCGTGTCAGGCAGTTCTGCCTTTTGTCTCCCTCACTCACATATATAACAAAATGGTGATTAGTAATCAATTAAACTGATTGAGCAAATACTGTAATTCAAACAATAACAATTATTTTGCGAAATTATTAATTTAATAACCGCCCAGAGTCCTCCCAGTAAATGCACCTGCGGCTGGGTACCACTGTCCTAATCAACTTATCTTTTGATATGTTCTGAATTGTCTCACTAATCTATCTCGTGTTATTTAATTTTACTCACGGTTGTATCCTTTTAATTAAGGTTGTTTACTGAAACATACAGCCTACACCTTCCACATAATAACCCTCGTTCACGAGTATCAGATGTTATTAAATCTGTTCATTAACCCCTCCTGTACCGGTGACGTCTTTTTTACTTATTTTCTACTAAGTATAGACGAGTTTATGAAGCTTAGGAAGGTTATATGGTAGCTGAACAGATTAATTAAGATAGTATTTAGCCTTTTAATGGGTAAATGTCCTTCCTAAGCTGAATAAAATGGTCTAATAGTGAACAAAATAATATAATGGCTATCACCGGTACTGAAGGGGTTAATGTTCTACCGCATAGTCTTGTTATCGAATTAAAATGTGTATATCTAACTTAGACAGTGCCCCTGAGTGTCTGTTTGTTCTTGGGACCTGTCATACTTTTCTCTTCAATTCCTGCTTCCAAATTACTCTTACTTCTCTTTTTCTTCCCCCAACAACTCGAAAGACATTCACTTCTTCCAATCCTTCCTCTCTTCTCTCTTGTAGATTAGTTCACCGAGTGTCTCTTTTCTTTGGTCTAATCAGCTGTTTCTTTTTTAAGGGGGGTCACATTTTTTTTTCTTTCTCTCCTTTTCTCTCTTTCACGGGCTTGTATCCATTCGGCACCCATTCAGCCAACTGTTTTAAAACGTTTATCCCCATCCAGGTGTCGATTTCTTTCTGGCGAGCTATAGCGAGCCAGCATTTTATGGAGAAAGCCGGCTTCGCCGGAGACATTTTTCTATCGAAAAATTTACAAATTTACCTTGCTGTCAAAACAAAAAATATATATATGCTGGCTCGCTACGGCTCACCAGGAAGATATTGATACCTGGATGGGGGTAAACGTCTTAAAACAGTAGGTTGAATGGGGTCAAATGGATACAAGCCAAAGAGAGGGAGAGAAAGAAAAAAAAAAGCGAGGTGGGTTCCCTCTCTTCATTATTACATGCTATTATTTATATTTTCAATGACAGTTTTCATAAAATATTGCGTATTCTTTTCCCATACATATTTCCGCATTCATTGAATAAATAATTATCCAACAATTATATAACTTTGTCGCTCTCCATCTGAATTCATATATTACACTTTCTCAAGTAATCCTCCATTCACCGGATCCACAACTAATACGTCTTATCATCACTCCTATCAGTTCATAATGCTTTCCATTCAGACCGGAGTTCAATTTTTTGCCCCATATTCCATTGATACAAAACTCCTGTATATGTCTGTATAAAAACAGTTTCTCTCTCTCTCTCTCTCTCTCTCTATATATATATATATATATATATACAGTATATATACTGTATATATATATATATATTTCTAATCTCTCAGTGGGGTTCGAACCGCCAAACAGAACGATAGCCGACGCTTTAATCAACTACACCACGGCAGTCTAAAAGACACTCAACCCTCTATCCTATTTATGTTAAGGAGAAGGGAAACCCACTAGGCGAATATATTTCAATTCATACTGTTACGACTGAGGTTTAAATATATCAGGGCTCTTATTCATTGGACTAGTAATGGCATAAATGCTACAACGGAAAGTGCTAGATCCAACCTCTAATGTATATTCCCAGTGAACAAAGAACACAAATACTCTACAGAGTTCTATATGTAATAATAGGTTATTAAACTCTCAATAAATGTGCGTCTACTCTAGGCTTAATGTTATGTGAAAACAGCCTATTACTACCTATAACCGAAGGTGCTTGGTTATGGTATGCAAAGTAAGGTGGTAAGAGAAGTTACAGCTTACGTTACTTTACTCAATAAATGTCAAGCACTCCTGCATGAAAGAAAGTGCACTAACGTCCTTCAACACCAACAAGGAATCTTCTTTAAATGTTAGATGCTATAAAGATTCTCGTATCGGAAATGGAACCCAAAAAGGCAGGCAGCGGAACAATGCTCGTGCAGGCTATGCACACCAAAAGGCAGAATATATAATGCCGTCGGAGCCAAGAATATCCTAAACACTACAACAATAATAATGATCGCCACAACAATGCAGTATTCCTCTCAACAAAAAGAGCCTAAGTCGTTTGTGTCTCAATACATCAAACTAGGCTGCGAAATGCTTGTGTAATCATAAATGGGTATGCATAAAAAGAGTAATTGGGTTAATATACTTAATGTCTACTATGACTGATAAAGTCTAGCTAGAGTCAATGATACGAGATACTGGTGCGCATGGCATGCCGCATAGCCTAGTGCAAATCTCAAGTCTGTGCGTCAAATATTACGTTATAATGAAGGGTAGCTCTCTTGAGAAACCTTAATACCGAAGTATTAAGCGTTCTCCTGGCGTACCTCAAAGACAAACAACGAGCTTAGAACAGTGCAGAATGGTATAGGCAAAAAGCCCTCATTCGTGCATGCTCTACTCTCAATGGCACACAGACTAGAATTTACTCAATCAACTCCAGTTCTCAGGTATGTCGTGCAGCTTTTAACTAAAGCCAGCACTCATAGGAAACAATACCTTATAATATCAGACTCCTAGTCTAGCATTATCTAATCCAGCAGAACACTAATAATTATAGGAAGCGGTACTAAACAATATGAATGCCAACCAATGCTTCGTGATCAACTTATCTTAACAACTAACATACATGGGTTATATCAGACCTTAACACACCTTACAACTGGTGAGCATGAAGCTGATTTTGCAGAGTTAACCAGAGGGGGTACAATGTTAATAAAAGGTGGTGAAAGATATGGACAATGAGCGAGATAGGCAGAGGAAAAGATTCTCAGGTGCAGAACGGGGAACAGGTATCAAAGGGATAAGAGGGATGCGTTCTAGAAACCAGATCTGAGGGAGAAAGTCGCGAGGAAGCTGTATATATACCGGGACTAGTTTGCACCGCGTAATCAAAGCGGTAATAATTGCTCTAGCCACTACCAAAGTAGCTAGCAAAACATTACATCACCAAGCATGCTGAAGAACTCCCTCAACCAATCCCCGCGAGGCAGCCAGCCGTGACTTCATCGAGCAGGGCAAAAACACTACGCGCCCCCTCTCACTCTCTTCTACTCTCTCTCTCTCTCTGATCTTATCATTACTAGTTAAGGATAAAACATATACTTTACAATTAAATATATAAAGCCTTGACATGGGTGAAAACAAAGAGCCTTTCTGGACTGCCCATGACACGAGCTTTCATATGAAATAAAGAACACCCTAATACATAAACTGTAGCCACATCCACTGTCCTGGCGATCCTAGCGAGTCACTGTAGGACAAGCCATGCGGTTCTAACGGAGTGGTTAACGTCACACCCCCCCCCAAGATTTTTCTCAGAGGCCCAAGGCTCACAAAAATCTGATGGTTAGAACCCATGCTATATCTCTACTTCCCATCACCCAGCGGCAGTAAAATATCTGGCACAGTTCTTCAACAAAACATTTTACAAAATTATAACCCTCCCCAACACAATAGGTTAAATTATTATTATGTAGTCATGCTCCTCAAGAGCGAGCTTCTCTAGCCCAGCATTCTGAGAGGAGTGCAACTCAGAATTACTGCTATAACATACTGAAAAAATTCAACTATCAAAGAAAGAGATTTTATTTGATTTTTATGTTTTGTTTTTTAATTTGTTTATTTCAACTGCACTATAGGGGCAAGCCTAGTTTTTTCTTCTATACCAAACGCTCAACTTCTGCTTTACGACCCAATACGCTGGGCTACAACCGCGAGCCAACAAGCACCAAGCGCAAAATACTATTCAAACTAAAGCAGGAGGCTACCCGTGTGTCAATCTACCCAGGATCATATACCCTTGAACGACCATCTGCAACCACGTTGTCTCAACCGGCAATATGGCGTATGTCCAGGTTATATACCAATAACCTTAGTGACCACCTGGTCAGCCTCATATTCCGATTGTGAAACTGGTCCAAGAACTTGAGAGGGTGATGATCTGGGTAAACTACAACAACCGGACCATAGGCTGGAACATAGACCCCGAAATGCCCCAGCGCAAGCACAACCGCCAGCAGCTCCTCCTCGACAACAGAGCAGCTCACCTGGGCCGAATTGTACTTCTCCGAGCAGAAACTAACAGGATGTTCCAGCCCATCATCGTCCTTTTTCATAAGGACGGCACCAGCCCCCACACCACTAGCATCCGTTGCTAGTTGGAAAGGTAGGCTAAAGTCAGGGGCCCTGAGGATCGGGTGAGTGCACAACAGGTGTTTTACTTCTCTAAACACCTTCTCACACTCAGGCGCCCATTTGAACTTCTTATCCTTCCAGTTATCCTCCACCTGAGCTTGACTGTCCCGTTCTCCTTCTCCACCTTGACTGCTAAACGTCATCACAGGCACAGTGAGAGGCTCAGGGGGGTGCCTCCCATACTCCTTCACGAGATTAACATGACATAACTGATTGCGCTTCCGTCTGTCTGGAGTGGCTACCAAGTAATCCAGGTCTGATAGCTCCTCAACCACCCTATAAGGACCAGCATACTTCGCGGATAAGGGGTGACCTACAAGGGGTAGTAGAATCAACACCCCCTGACCCACGTGAAACTCCCTGAGTTTAACCTTGAGGTCGTACCTGTCCTTCCTGAGGGCCTGAGAGCTAGTCAAATTACGGCCAGCCAACTCCAGACTGCGCAACATCCGTTCTCGACTGTTGAGGACACACTTGAGCATAGAACAAGGTTTTTCTGCGCCCTCCCATACTTCTCTGACACGGTGTCCAAAGACGAGCTCATTAGGGCTGAATCCCAAACTCTCCCCAGATACCTCCCGCACAGCAAACAAAACACATGGCAGGCCAAGATCCCAATCCTTCCCACTCTCAAAGCAACAACAACGAAGCACAGATTTCAAGGCTGAGTGCTATCGCTCTAACACACCCTGGCTCTCCGGATGATACGCAGATGACACAACCCCAACAATCCCATTCTGCGGCATTGCTTGAACAAAGAGGCTAGAAGTGAAGTTGGGTCCCTGGACTAACTGAATCCCCTGCGGGTAACCATACCGGGAAAAATACACTAGCAAGCTTCGGACCACCATCTTTGCCGACCCATTTCTCATAGGGTACGCGTCAGGGTACCTTGTTGCTACATCTCCCGAATGTGCATCACTGTCCTCCTTCAACTCTTTCGTCTTTTTAAGCCCACACTCTGCACCTTCAGGAACAGTTACTGGGTCTTCTCCAGACTCGAAATGTGGTCCTAATAATGAGTCCCCGAGAAGGTCCGTTGATACTAAACTCTCAACCGCATCAACTTTCAACCCCTTCTCGGTACCCTTCCTCCGCTGATCTAAAGATTGTTGACCAGAATGTGACTCACTGGATGCAGGATCTCCGGTGACAACACACGCCATAGGCTGCACCGGACACTTCTCAACCCACTCCTGCTCCTCCCTACTCACGTCCGCCGGCTTCTCGGCAACGACCAAGGGTGGAGCCTCAGAAGTAGGTCCCGCAAAGTCGTTGCCGAGAAGGAGGTCGACGCCCCCAACAGGTAACTTCTCCACAATTCCTACATCCAGGTCCCGAGTCACACCATCAACTTCCATCTTCATTCTTACAAGCGGGTATGACCTTGTCGCATTAACTCCCTGAACCACAACCACCCGCGCCGTATTGACAGGTTTACCAGTGAAATTTCTCAACAGTGTTTGCGATGCCCCAGTGTCACGCAAAATTCTCACCTCATGTCTTCTACCCCCCCCACTCCACACAACCGAGTCCCCTGTGGTCACTAAAGGCATCACGGACAGGGAATAAGCCTTCCGGATCCTTCTGCACTGGCAGTGTATTTACCTTGGAAGAAATGCCTCTAACAAACTCCGATGTCCTCTTGAACACTCCAATGCCGTGAGCAAAAGACACGGCTGCCAGAGGAGGTCGACTAGGGCACTCATTTGCCTTATGACCCTCCTGGTGGCACTTAAAACACATACATTTCGGTTTCGGCTTATACTGTGATGTAAAAGGCCCCTGACTTTTCACATACGGTGTGGTGTAAGGTTTGAATTCAGTTTTAGTTTCATGGCTCTTCTGTTTAAATGTGTCATTGCTACAGGGAGGGGGAGGATAACGGTCCTAGCACTTGCATCGTACTTCTGGGAGGACCCGCAACTCCGAATCAACGACAGCCGTAGATCAGCCATTTCTGCTGCTTCTACTAGAGTTCTTGTGTTTTAAGAGCACCGCCCGTGCTCTTAAAGAACTGCTCCAACATCATTAACTGCTTAACTCCATCAAATGTTGTTACCTTCTCAGATCGGAGCCAGTTCCCCATAGCATCGGACAAGTCCCGGGCGTGTTCCAAAAAGGTGCTATCTCTTCCCTTAGTTACACCCCGGAACTTCAAACGGTACGTTTCTGGTTGCAGTTCGTAAGCCCTCAGGACAGCCTCCTTGAGATCCTCATACACAATACATGACTCCAAAGGTAACGCATCGTAGGCTTTAAGACCCTTGCCTATTAATCTAGAGGATACAAGTGCTGACCATTTATTCTCTGGCCACTGATGTTCCTGGCACTTCTTCTCAAAGCGTGCGAAAAATTCTGTTACACCACTCTCATCAAACACCGGAACCAGTTTCAATAAGTGCGAGAGAGATTGATCATGAGCACGGTTACCAGCCCCAAGTCGCTGTCCCGTTGTCTCTACTCGCGACTTCTCTACGTCCCTGTCGGCACAGTACTTAGTCGACTCAGCTTGGATTTTTGCTAGCTCTATTTGCTGGTGACTTTTCTCTCATCTATCTTGGCTAATTATATTTGCTGCTGATGCTGAAGCTTAGCTAATTCGAGCTTAAACAATAATTCTGGAGATAACCCTTGAGGAGGTGAAGGTGCTACAATGTTTGAAATTACCGGTGGTCCCCCCAGGGGCAACCCACCCTGCCAGTCACCACCCAACTGCGGAAGCGTACCCAGGGTCGGCAAACTACTGGGATGGCTGGGAGTCGAGTGTAGGGGAAGCATGGCCGAAGGGCTCTGAGCACTCAACCCATCTCGCTCACCAGTCACCCTGCCCAGTACACACATTATCAAGTTACCCCTGGTCATGCTGCTAGTAACCGCATGACCGATAGCTGTGGCCAGGCATTGAAGACCGTACCGATCCATACCCTCCAACTGCTCGGCAGTAACAGGCCATTGCAAAAATATCCTAGCATCCTCCTCACAGTTCACCTGATTAACCATATCATCATACTGCTGTTCCTCAGTTTCGACATTACGTACTGTGTCTCCATTCTCCTCTGATCCGGTATAAGACATGATGCTCACAACAGGCGAATATATTTCAATTCATACCTTCCTTGTATGGTATTCTGGAATATGGATCCTACAACTAGGTATGAATTTAAATATATTCGCCTAGTGGGTTCCCCTTCTCCTTAACATAAATAGGATAGAGAGTTGAGTGTCTTTTAGACTGCCGTGGTGTAGTTGATTAAAGCGTCGGCTATCGTCCTGACGGTCGGCGGTTCGAACCCCACTGAGAGATTAGAAACATTTAGTGGCTCATGTGTATTTGTGATATATACTCAATATTTGTAACTCTCATGCTTGGTGGGTTAGAATTAAATTAAATCAATTTCGGCCCGAGTTGCGTCGGGACACTCATAAATACTTGTATGGTATTCTGGAATATGGATCCTATGACTAGATATGAATTGAAATATATTCGCCTAGTGGGTTTCCCTTCTCCTTAACGTAAATAGGATAGAGGGTTGAGTGTCTTTTAGACTGCCATGGTGTAGTTGATTAAAGCGTCGGCTATCGTCCTGACGGTCGGCGGTTCGATCCCCACTGAGAGATTAGAAACATTTAGTGGCTCACGTGTTTTTGTGATATATACTCAATATTTGTAACTCTCATGCTTGGTGGGTTAGAATAAAATTAAATCAATTTCGGCCCGAGTTGCCTTGGGACACTCAGAAATCCTTGTATGGTATTCTGGAATATGGATCCTAGGACTAGGTATGAATTGAAATATATTCGCCTAGTGGGTTTCCTTTCTCCTTAACATAAATAGGATAGAGGGTTGAGTGTCTTTTAGACTGCCGTGGTGTAGTTGATTAAAGCGTCGGCTATCGTCCTGACGGTCGGCGGTTCGAACCCCACTGAGAAATTAGAAACATTTAGTGGCTCACGTGTATTTGTGATATATACTCAATATTTGTAACTCTCATGCTTGGTGGGTTAGAATTAAATGAAATCAATTTCGGCCCGAGTTGCGTCGGGACACTCAGAAATCCTTGTATGGTATTCTGGAATATGTATCCTACGACTAGGTATGAATTGAAATATATTCGTCTAGTGGGTTTCCCTTCTCCTTAACATAAATAGGATAGAAGGTTGAGTGTCTTTTAGACTGCCGTGGTGTAGTTGATTAAAGCGTCGGCTATCGTCCTGACGGTCGGCGGTTCGAACCCCACTGTGAGATTAGAAACATTTAGTGGCTCATGTGTATTTGTGATATATACTCAATATTTGTAACTCTCATGCTTGGTGGCTTAGAATTAAATGAAATCAAATTCGGCCCGAGTTGCGTCGAAATTTATTCGCCTAGTGGGTTTCCCTTCTTAACATAAATAGGATAGAGGGTTGAGTGTCTTTTAGACTGCTGTGGTGTAGTTGATTAAAGCATCGGCTATCGTCCTGACGGTCGGCGGTTCGAACCCCACTGAGAGATTAGAAACATTTAGTGGCTCACGTGTATTTGTGATATATATACTCAATATTTGTAGCTCTCATGCTTGGTGGGTTAGAATTAAATGAAATTAATTTCGGCCCGAGTTGCATCGGGACACTCAGAAATACTTGTATGGTATTCTGGAATATGGATCCTACGATTAGGTATGAATTGAAATATATTCGCCTAGTGGGTTTCCCTTCTCCTTAACATAAATAGGATAAAGGGTTGAGTGTCTTTTTGACTGCCGTGGTGTAATTGATTAAAGCGTCGGCTATCGTCCTGACAGTCGGCGGTTCGAAGCCCACTGAGAGATTAGAAACATTTAGTGGCTCACATGTATTTGTGATATATACTCAATATTTGTAACTCTCATGCTTGGTGGGTTAGAATTAAATGAAATCAATTTCGGCCTGAGTTGCGTCGGGACACTCAGAAATCCTTGTATGGTATTCTGGAATATGGATCCTACGACTAGGTATGAATTGAAATATATTCGCCTAGTGGGTTTCCCTTCTCCTTAACATAAATAGGATAGAGGGTTGAGTGTCTTTTAGACTGCCGTGGTGTAGTTGATTAAAGCGTCGGCTATCGTCCTGACGGTCGGCGGTTCGAACCCCATATACATATATATATATATATAGAGAGAGAGAGAGTGAGAGAAGTAACAATTGACCTCATTTATCCAACTACAGCACAATCATCCGATACTGATAAGAATCACTACGATCAAATAGCAGAAATATGTCATCAGGAAGATGCAGTAATATTTGCCGATTTCACTCTGCCAGTTACAAGCTGGGGTCTACCACTAAATGCTTACGCGCAGCATGATATATATATACTAATCTTCAGGAAAGTGCTCTTCAATCAACATGTAGAACACCCTACGAGGGGAAAAAACATTCTGGATATTATTGTAACGACAAATGAGAGACTGGTAAATAGTATCAAAATCGTACCGGAAACTCCAGTGACCATAAGAATATGTCTTTTTACATTAACCCTTCCAGCCCGGGCAGTATTTTAAAATGACACTGCGGAAGATGGGCAGGAGCCCGGGTGTCCTTATAAAATCCCTGTGCTTGAAAGCGTGCTTCAAAATTCGCGCGGCCAAATTTTACTTTGCAGGGGCGATCGCAGCGCCACCAAGCCTCAACTACTACCGTTATCAGTTCCTACGTGGCCGCCATAGCGAGTTATAGTGAACAAATTAATTCCGAAGCGTCCGATTCGGTGCAACCTCCCGCGCGCCCCACTGCTACCCCGCTCGCAACTTCGACGCCTGTTGCAACCGAGAAGAAAGCTCAACGAAAGAAAGTGAAGCGTTTGTTGAGTGATAGTGCTATACAGCGAGAACTTTTTGATATTGAAGAGAGCAGTGGCGAAAGCTTGGTGGACAAAGAACAATTTATAAGTGCAAGCGAAGATGACGATTTCGTTGGCTTTGGAGACGACGATAATGTGGATTTATTTGAGGGGGGAGACAGTAGTGATGATCCTGATGTGGAAGTGTTTCAGGAAGGTGCTATTGAACTTCCAAGTGTGCTAGAACCTAGGCCTACCCCCTCGCCATCTTTGCTAGGTAAGCCTAGGCCTAGCCCTAGCCCAGGACCTTCCCCTTTGCCTGCCTGTACACCCTTGAAAGTGGGCAAATATTTTTATAAACAATCTTTGGTGAAAAGAGTGCAGCTAAAAAAGCACGCAGGGCAGCAGCAGAAAAGGCTAGGGAAGCGGAAGGCAGTGATAGTGACGCCGACCCTGGTCTAGCAACCACCCGCATTCCTTTGTCCTGACGCCTTGACTCAGGTCGCCGTGTGGGTCACCCACAGCCCTCGGCTTCATCTCTCCTTCAGGATGAGCAAAGGGCCTCTTCAAGTGGTATTAGTAGTGTGCCACAGCCCTCATCACACCGCAGAGCATTATTTGATGCGGAGAAGCCCTCGGCTCTCCGCAAAAGGAGCCCAACTCCCGAGGCCGAGGCTCCCATTGTTGAACCTCCCGCAGCCTCCCGCACAACACGCCGCCGACGCCCGGTCACTTCTTCACCCGAATTGTCTCCTGAAGAGGATGCTGGCGACCCCAACATTGCCCCAGATGACCTGACGTCGCCTGAGGAGGAAGAGGAACAGGAACAGGAAGAGGAAGTCCCGACAAGACGAGTTAGAGGGCGAGGTCGTGGACGTGGTCAGTCTGCCGACGCCACTGCCCCTGGGCGTCCGCGTGGCCAAGGGCGTGTGCCAGGGCATCCAGGGCGTGTGCCTGCTGCACCTGCACATGCTCGAGCATCAGCATCCGACCTGTTTGTGTGGACAGATGGGGCTGATTTTGAGCCAGATTGTCCTGCCTTTGACGAGGTAAAGATGGGTTCCGGGGTGTCACCAACATTTCCCTGTGGCCCAGATGCTACCCCCAGTGAACTTTTCTGTGGCTTCTATGACAATGAAGTCATGGAATACCTCGTCGAGGAGACCAACAATCATCATGAGATCTGTGCCAACTTTCTTGGGAGGAAGACCAGTGCCAAGATGGTGGCATGGAGAGCTGTCACTTTGGCAGAACTATATGTGTTCTTGGCACTCACAATGCTGATGACACATATCAGGAAGCACGCTCTGGCAGACTACTGGATCACTGGCGATGTGGTAAACTATCAATGGAAGTTAAATATTACTAAGCTATAATGAATCAAATAAATAAATCTAAATGAAAACTACTCCATATCTAAATTGAATTCAATCTGAAACAAGCTAATTTATATCCAAAGGTCTCACATAATAAATTTATATATAGGGTAAGGTTATAGGGGTTAATATTAGCCAGGAATTAACTCACCAATAGTTCCACGTGGCAATGAGGCAAGGGAGAACATTTTACCCAATATGGCGGTGGACAATGGGGATCGAGACTTCGGTCCCGAGACACGAGTCAAGTTAAAGAAAGAATAAATGATTACATGGGAATGGACATGAATATTATGCTTATCTGTCAGTCAGTCATGGCATCGATGAGAGCGTCGTGATGGTGTAGCTGTGTGTATTGCTGTATGTGTATTGTGATTAGAGGCACAAAAGCACGATCAACTGAGGGCGGAAAATTAGATGTTAACTGGTTGGTGTTCGTGAAGGCTCTCCTGTTCCTCGAAGGCACACCTTGCTGCCTTGGCAAAACGCCAGGAGCCCAAATTATCGTACCGCATCTAGGTTGCTCTATACAATAAATTATATTAATATATACGATAAATTCATATATACTACATAAGACCATGGCAATATTGCTTAATAGCATATTAGGCCTTTTATAACTTAACTTATTTACAATCTTATAATATCGATCTACTCGTCCTACGTCGTGCTGTAGGAGCGATCGTGACGTCACAGAGACATACGAGATCACAAAAGAGTCATATTCTATCGTATTTATACGATACACTCCCCCCACAAAAAAAGACCTGAACCCCACCTTAAACCTAAAGTTGCCCAGAGGCTATCTTCTGACGCCACAAGTCGACGGCGCCAGCAGCAGCGCATCTGGGACGCGTCCTGGTCCGAGAATGATCACCATCAGTAAGAGGTGAGTCGTTCCTTTGAGAATCCTCGGACCCAGCAATAACAGGTGGAGCATCAGATTGCAATGCGGAATCGAGCTCCAAAGCGTACAAACGAGCGATAGGACGAACAGTAGTTCCAGTGGCTGTCTTCAATAGTGCCACCCGCTCTACAGAGTCTGCCCCCTTGTATACCTCCAACACGCGGCCCAATTTCCAGTATAAATGAGGACTATCTTCTTCAATTAAAACAACTTCACCAACTGTAGGTGCTGTTGGTCTACCAGAGGGAGTAACACTCCTGTCCCTCAATGCTAGCAGATATTCACTAATCCACCATTTCCTAAAATCCTCGATTATCCTGGATATATACTGGTATCTCTTAGACACCGCTACCTCAGAGTACAACGAGGGATCCTCTAACTCTACTATAGATTGGAAATCAGATGGAAATGCAGTTAATGGTTTTCCATATAGCAAGTGAGCTAGCGTTAATGGTAGTGGTTCTTGCAGGTCGGTGTACACATAAAAAGGGCGATCATTCACGACTGCCTCTATCTCTGTGAGGACTGTCGTCATCTCACTCTTCTTTAATAGAGCACGTCCTACAACCGCTCTGAGTTCTGATTTTACTATGCCGACACATCGTTCCCACATTCCACCAAACCAAGGTGCCTTAACTGGAATGAACCTCCATTCGCACTTCTTCTGTCCCAAAAAAGTGATGATAGTAGGATCACTACTCATATCCTTTAGATATTTTGATGCTTGGACATAAGTGGGAGCATTGTCGCTAAGAATGAGTTGAGGGAATGAACGACGGGCACAAAACCGTCTAAACGCCAGCTTAAATTCTTCACTAGACATATTATCACATAGTTCTAGGTGTACCGCTCGAGATGTTGCACAGGTAAACAATAATATATAAACCTTCTCATGATCCCTCGTCTTCAATGCCGCTGTGTAATCTAATCCTACCGCTTGGAAAGGTTCTACGTGCTTTACACGGCATTCAGGTTGAGGTGGAGCTGGTCCAGTTGCATATGGTTTACCCTTTAGTCTCTGGCATATTACACACTTTCTTAGTACGCGTCGAGCTACTTGACGAACTCTGGGTATCCACCATGTGAGACGTAAATTTGATATAATATGACATACCCCGTAGTGTTTTACTTCCCTATGTGCACATATGATCAATAGATCAGTAACGTGATGTCTTGTTGGCATAAGTATAGGGCGGTTTGTGCCGTCTGGTACACCCGACCACTTCAGGCGACCCTCACACCTGATGAGGCCATTGTCTAGGTGCATCCTTAGTTGACGCACTATATTAGGCATTAATGTCTTATTCGAGCCTTTCAAGGATTCTAATTCATTGGAAAAGGTTTCTACTTGAACCCAATTGATCAAAGTTACTTTAGCTGCTTTAAATTCACGAGCATCAATGTTGTGACCCCTGTTGCAGAGTTGGCCCGTTACTTTAAGCTTGAGATTGGATACATATCGCAATACCCAAGCAACAACTCTGACTAGTTTATTATAGTCACCGAATCTTGCCCACTCTATGATTGGACCCGGTGGCTCCTTTGGTTGGGCTGTAACTGCCACTGTTTCCAGTGGCAGAGGTCCCTCACCAACAGCATGCCATATCGTCCATTCACTTTCATGGAGCAGCCACTTTGGACCATGCCACCACAATTCGGACTTCATTAACTGGCTAGCCGTTATACCCCTAGTTATGAGATCACTAGGGTTTTCTTTTGTATTTACATAATGATAAGCAACATCTGGCAAAAGGGCTCTAATCTCATCTACCCTATTCCACACATAAACTGGCAGAGACTTCTTGCTATGTACTCAGTTGAGGGCGACCTGACTATCGCACCAAATGTGAACGATTTCAATATTTAATTCGCTCTCGTATGCTGCGCGTACATGTTGCACCAGACGTGCTAATAGCAGCATGGCAGTCAATTCCATTTTAGGGATAGTTACCTTTTTAACCGGGGCTACCTTGGCCCGGTCTGTAACTAAATGTGCCCCAAATGAAGTAACGACATATATGGCTACCCCGTATGCCGTGGCACGCATCGCAAAACGTGTGTAACGTAACATCACCGAACGCCGACACTTTACGAGGTATAGGTTTAGTACATAGGATGGCATATTCATTCAACAACAATGTCCCTTGGTCATTCAGGTCCTCGGGCAAACTGTCATCCCATCCTATTTTACGTCTCCAAACTTCCTGCATTAGAATCCTAGCTCTTATGGTAACGGATAATGCTAGACCCAAAGGATCAAAAAATTGTGCAACTTTGCTCAACAGACTTCTTTTGGTGTGCGCTCCTGTCTGCTGACCTTGTTTGAAAAGTTAGTATGTCATGTTTAGGTTGCCAGATCATCCCCAAATTTCTGGACTTTTCCTGGTTAAGAGATGCCGTACCGTTCACCTGTATCAAACTCTGAAGATCTTCACTGTTAGTAACCCACTCACGGAGAAATAGATGTGCATCCGCAAACAATCTGCGTGCTTGCCAGTATGCATATAACAAATCATCCTGACTATCGCTAGAACCCTGCAAATTGTCAATATATAATCCGCGAGATAGTTTACGTATGTCCTCATGAGTGTCAGCTAGATGTTTTCTGATTGTTGCATTTAACAAAAATTGTGAGCACATGGCCCCAAAGAGTACAACCCGAAAACGGTATATTATGATGGGACTTTCAGAGTCGCTAATGTCGCTGAACCAAAGAAAGCGGGTAACATTTCTATCTTCCTCCTTTAGCTTGACCATCAAGAATGATTTCTCGATGTCACTGGTATAGGCGAACCTCCCCAGCCTAAACCGCAATAGATGTTGGGACAGGTCCGACACCATGGACGGACCCGTCAACAGGCAGTCATTTAGACTGGGTTGTTGACCTTGGTGGGCAGAATAGTCATACACCACCCATATTGGTGTGGTGACGCTGTCTTTCCTTACTCCATGATGGACCAGATAGTAAACCCTACCCTTCTTAAACGGTTCCTTGACATCGACTCTCTCAATAAAGCCCCTATCTTCATAACTCCGAAATACATCGTCATACGCCTGGCGCGTGCTCGGTTCGTTAGACAATTTCCGCTGCAATGAGCGCAAGCGACCTAATGCCAAACCATAGTTGGTAGGCAGGCTTATCTCACTGTTCTTCCAGGGTAAACTAACTTTATATTGCTTGTCTTAGGCACAGTAGCACACAGACTCGTCAAACCTTTGTAGCGCAACTTCCGAGTCATAATCAGTCTCCATAGGATTAATGCCTATGTGATCCAATCTCCACAGTCGTTCCAGGTCGAACTCGGCAGCCATCTTAGGGTCACTAGGTTGGGAATCCTCCCTTCCCAACTCCTCTGCCGCGGTTACATTGACTCTATATATCGAGACCGTATCGACCAGGACCTTTGACTGTGTTGTGACGCACGTCAGCTCCCCAGCGACCACGAGGGGGCAGCGGTTGACTCCCCTTCCTCTTCTCCCCTCTCCCCAGGCAGTGTTATGGGCTGTAGTTTATTGATTAAGTTCTAGTTTCTTCCTAGTGCATCATAGTGTCACAGGTAGTCCAGAAATACTCTTTATTTTCACCTGTGACAATGCATTTTATTTTATTCCAGCCGTCATAGATGTAATGTATTAGATGACTCATGGAAGTTGGAGAGTGTGATTGAGTGAGAGAGAGAGAGAGAGAGAGAGAGAGAGAGAGAGAGAGAGAGAGAGAGAGAGAGAGAGAGAGAGAGAGAGAGAGAGAGAGAGAAACCAGAGCTGGGTGGTATTGGCGGAGTGATATCGTGCAACTTGGTTAGTTACGTCATCTCTCGGGCGCCTGATTCGTCGCCGGGCTCCTCCCTCCTGCCCCGTCACCGCTTTCCTGCCGCGTCGGGAATGGGTGCGCCTACACGCATGCACTTCCTTGTGACTTCCACGGGCAGAGCTCCTCGTAGTTATGTAACGCTAACATCTCTTTGCAATCTATCAGCCCACTTCACCCCCCTATTGCGAACTTTCTCTACCACTGCTTACCTTCTTCTCTCTGTATATCCTACTATTAATTAAATGCCCTTCCCCTTGACGTTGATTTCATATATCCGTCACTGTATTATACAGCGAGCTGTCAGAGATATTATATGTAATTAGTTAGGCATTTTGGATCAGAGGGTTATCCATTTTGGCTTGGGGAGGTTTGACATACGCATCGTGTTGCCCCAACCTTATTTTCTCGGGTGTCTGCCAGGTCAGTCGATGCTAGACTGGGGAGAGGCTATCAGGTTACAGTTTCCTATGAGCATAGACTTCGTTGAGCCTATGCAACTGTATCGGATACCTGCGGAGGCCTAGGTCATTTTCTTGTCTGTGTACCTTAGAGCCTAGCACTGTGTTGGCTTGAGGGCGTTGGCCTAGTCCACCCAGCACTGTGCTAGCTCGTTAGCTTTTGACTTAGGAGGGTCGCCAGGAGAGAACCAGGTACACGAGACCTGGATCTCTCAAGAGAGCACCCCGTCATTTAATGTAACTAGGCGCACAGACTTGAGAACGACACTAGGCTACCGAGCAGGTGGCTCGGCCCAGGTAGCTTAGCCTACGACTCCCCTGCTAGACTTCGTCCACCTGACAGACCCCCGATTAAGGTTTATATTCTCATTGTGTATATGTGTGCAGCATTATTGCTCCTTATGTTTATAGTAAGTCGTGATTGTTGCTGAGAGACCCAACCAGAGCAGGCTTGTGCCTGGTGGGAGAAAGCACATCTTTTTGTGGTTAGAGTTTAGACTGCCGACTGTTTTATAATTACACCTGTGCCAGATAACACCGTATGTCCCTACACTATATATGTTCCCACAGTAATAATACACAGTTCAGAATCCGAGACGTACTTCTTAGTTGCATCTGACTTTTGCTTAAGATTCCTGCATGATGCATTAGGACTTTCTTTGTTTCACTTTCTTTCAGACAGGAGTGACAGTTTACTGATTATTTAACGTAACGTTAATTATCCTTCTTCTAGTTTGCTATTAAATCGTTGCTGCGATTTAATTACGCTATCTATCTTTTTCCTTGTATACCTTAATAAAGTAATCGTATGTTGTATGAGTATAGGCTGCTTCAGTGATCATCAGCCTATAGTGTGCACCTTTTACCGAGTCATAGGATACCTCGTTGTCCAGGCACGACTCAGGGCGGTATAGGTGTTTTGTTCTCCAGTGGTTAAGGCAGGGGTTGGAACTAGTGTTACCGTTGTTGCATTTAGCCTTATCTAGTCCAATGATGAAGAGCCCTGTGTCTTGTAGAACCTGGATCGTAACAAATGGCGACCTTGCATAGGATTTTGTGAACTTAAGAAATACTGTGGGAGTATAGTGGTAATTTTTTTTATTGAGGAATACAGTGGACACAGATTTTTTTTGGCAAGCAGTATAACACATAAAGAGGCTTCAGATAACTTTAGGTGAATAGGTGCTTGCATAAGAGATTATAGATACTTTTTTTGTTATAAACTTGCACACTTCTCAGTATACACCATGTCTAGCAACAGCTCAGTTAACGGGGATAATCAGACCGTACAGCCTATGGGTGTTGAGCAGCAGCAGGAATTTAATGATGGCATCAGAGTTATTAATTGTGAGGCTGATGCGAGGAAGTTTGTGGAGATACCAGTAACAGCGAGTCGGTTGGGGGGGATTGATTGCTATGGTCTGCGTTGTTTGGCCACGGTCCTGGGGCGTGTCGGCTTTGGCAGCATGTCTAAGAGTGACCTGGTGGCTTGTGTGTTGGGTGGTGGCAGTGGGTTGCAGGGTGGAGCGGGGGCTTGGGAGCCTTTATCCAAGCCTCCCTTTCACTCTAATCCTATCGCGCCCCCTAGGTTACCAGATCTTGGCACGCTTCCGCAATCTGATAGTCGCTGGCAGCGTGGTTTGCCCCTGGGTGAGCCACTGGGTGGGTCTCCTATAATTGCTCCTCCCTCTCAGGGTTTGACTGCTGATATGTTGTTACAACTGGAGTTAGCTAAGATCCAGCGTGAAGTTGAGATGGCTAAGATTCAGGCTGAGATGGCTAAGATTCAGGCTGAGGAGAGGACAGCATGCCGTGAGGCAGAGTTGCAGGTTGAACCAACTAGGTACTGTGCTGAGATGGATGTTGAGAAATCTAGGGTGGAGAGAACAGGGCGGCATCTCGGTTCTGGGAATCGTGGGTCTGAATCTTTATCGCACTTGCTTAAATTAGTCCCTGTGTTCGATGTGTCTGGTGTGACTGAGTTTTTTGCACGGTTTGAGAAGAAGTGTCGGGAGCATGAGTGGCCGGAGATTAAGTGAGTAGCCCTTGTATCATCAAAGCTTGTTGGGAAAGGTCTCAAGGCATATGACTCGCTCTCATTGGAGGACTGTACTAACTATGTGGTGTTAAAGGAGGCTGTACTCCGGGCCTATGAGTTGCAACCAGAAACCTACAGGTTGAAATTTCGGGGCGTTGTAAAGAGCAAGGAGAGCTCTTTCCTTGAACATGCCCGGGCACTGACTGACACTATGGGGAACTGGCTCCAGTCTGAGAATGCGACAACAGTTGATCAGGTTAAGCAGTTATTTTTGTTGGAGCAGTTCTTCCGGTGCACAGGCAGCGACCTGACATTAAACCTGAAGGAAAAATGCCCTAAGACCGTAGAGGAGGCAGCTAAGCTTGCTGATCTCCGGCTTTCTTTGATTCGTGGGTGCGGGTCTGCTCATCGTAGTGAGACAGGTAACAAGGGGCGTAACACTCCACCCCCCAAAGTCAATGAAGCACAAAATAACACTGTAAAAAGTAAGAGCAATGATACCCATTATAACTACAAACACAAAACCGTCCCGTTTTCAAAGGGGCAGGGCCCTTCCCCACCACCTCAAGGGGGGAAGTCTAGTGGTGAAGTGAAATGTTTTAAATGTCAGAAGGTGGGTCACTTTGCATGTACATGTCCGAGTAATATTCCTGCTAAGCCTGTGTCTTTGGTTCACAACATGGGGGTGTCTCTGAGCTCTTCTGTGTCTGCCCGGGGTAGGTCGTCAGTTGCGGGGACACAGCCTGTGAAGAAGGGTTTGGAGGGCTCGACACCTGTCCAAGACACTTTTTGCAGCCATCGAGGGCGTGGGCTTGTGAGCTGGGGGAATACTAAACATCAGGTCAAATTCTTGCGTGACACTGAGGCATCACAGACACTTCTTAAAAAAAATTCAGGCAAACCTATAAACGCGGCTCGGGTTGTTGTGGTACAGGGGATCAATGCTACCAGGTCATACCCGTTGATTAGGTTGGAGGTGGAGGTGGATGGTGTGTGTCGTGAACTTGATGTTGGGATCGTAGAGAGCTTGCCAGTTGAGGGCGTCGACCTCCTTCTGGGCAACGACTTTGCGGTGCTCACTTCGGAGGTTCCACCCTTAGTTGTTGCCGAGAGGGCGGCCGACGTTAATAGGGAGAATCGGGAGTGGGTCGAGAGGTGTCAGCTAAAACAGATGGCCTGTGCAGTCACCCGTTCTCGCGCGTCAGTTCAGTCAGAACCATTGTCTCAGTCTTCAGATCAGCGGAGGAAAGGTTCCGAGGAAAGTAGCTAAATGGTGGATTTCAGGGTGTTGATTCCGCGGCTCTTCTGGGGGACTCAGTATTAGCACCATTATTATTGTCTAGAGTGGACCCTGAGCCTGTATCACTGGGTGAATAGGCAGGGCCAAGTGAAGACTCCACGGCAGAGCCGTTTTGTAGCCAGGCAAGATCGGGTCTCTAAGTCTAGTATCGGTGTGGGTAACAAAGTGCTCCGGGAGCAGCTTGATGCGTTGACACCTGCAGATATCAGTAGACTTCAGATTGATGACCCTGAGCTCCAAAGTTACAGTCATGGCGCAATGGACCTCGAAGAAGATGGGGATGCTAAGCCGGGGATTTCTTCCGATACGAGATAATTTTGTACAGACGGTATCTAGACCCCAAATCGAAGTGGGAGGGTGGTGTAAGGGTAGTAGACCAGCTGGTTGTGCCGAGTGGGTGTCGTGAAAACCTACTGCGGTTGGCTCATGATGTGCCAGTGGCAGGGCACCTGGGGTTCAGTAAGACGGTAGCGGCGTTGGGTAGATTGTTCTGGTGGCCAGGCATGAGGGCAGATGATGGTGCATGGGTTGCAGGGTGTGTAACGTGCCAGACTGTAGGAAAGCCCAATCAGGAGATACCCAAGGCTCCGTTGTACCCCATTCCTGTCATTGGGCCGCCTTTTAGTAAGATAGTTGTGGACATGGTTGGCCCTCCACCACCTAGCAGTGCTGGGAATAAATTTGTATTGACTATAATGGATGTTGCTACGAGATACCCGGATGCATACCCTATGCGTAATGGCTCCGCTAAAACTGTGGTCAAGAACTTGCTGCTTTACTGTTCAAGATACGGGTACCCGCGAGAAGTGCAGTCAGACCAGGGGTCAAATTTCACTTCGAACCTATTCCAACAAACTCTCCAGCAGCATGGCATATACTCTGTCGTTTCATCTGCCTATCACCCCGAGAGTCAGGGGGCACTTGAGAGGTGGCACTCGACCCTCAAGAGTATGCTTAAATGTTACTGCTTGGAGAATGGCAAGGAGTGGGATCTGGGGCTGCCTTATGCGTTGTTCGCGGCGAGAGAGGTACCTGGTGAGAGTTGGGTTTCAGCCCCAACCAGCTTGTTTTTGGCCATAACGTCAGGGGTCCACTGTCCATGGTGAAAGAGATATGGGAAGGTCTGCAGAAACCATGCACAGTGTTGAAGTACGTTCTCGAGAGTCGTGAAAGGATGGTAAATTGTATGGAGTCGGCAGGGAGGAATTTGGTAGACTCTCAGGCGAAAATGAAGGACCGTTACGATGTGAAGACGAAGCTCCGGGAGTTTGGGGTGGGGCAGGAGGTTATATTGTTGCTGCCTCTGCCAGGTCATCCACTGTCAGCAAAGTATACGGGTCCTTATTTTGTTACTAAGAAGCTGTCGGACCTAGATTATCTTGTTGCAACCCCTGACCGGCATAAGAAACATCAATTATGCCATGTGAACTTGATGAAGGAGTTTGTGAGGCGCCCCTCAGAGCCTCTCACTGTCCCTGTGTTGGTCTGCAGCGGCCAAGGTGGAGAAGGAGGGGGGGATAGTCATGCTCTGGGGGAAGATAGCTGGGATTGCCATGTTTCTGCGGAACAGTGGGCGGGGAATTGTGTTCAGGTGGCAGAGCAGGCTATTGAGCACCTGCCTGAGCAACAGCGTGCAGCCGTGCGCCACCTGTTCCAGTCATACCCCGCTGTTTTCGCGGAGCACCCAGGCCTCACAACTCAGACGGTGCATGATGTTGACGTGGGAGACAACCCGCCCTTCAAGTCAGTGCCTTATCGGGTACCTCCTATCAAATTGCCAGCCCTCCGGGAGGAGCTGAGGTATATGATAGAGAGAGGGCTGATTAAGGAAGAGCAGGTGCATTGGACCTCCCCGGTAACTCTGCAGCCTAAGCCAGACGGGAAGGTGCGTTTCTGTATAGACTTTCTCAGACTTAATGGCTTGACCGCCACCAATCCTTACCCCCTTCCTCGCGTCGATGACAGTGTTGACAAAATCGGGAATGCCACATACCACACCAAGGTCGACCTGGTGAAGGGTTATTGGCAGGTGCCCCTGTCTGCGCGAGCGAAGGAGGTATGCGGCTGTTGTGTGGACGGCAAGACATATATGTGCAATGTCATGCCTTATGGGTTAAAAACGCACCTGCTACCTTCCAAAGTCTGATGAATTATATTGTTAGTGACATTCCTAATTGTACTCTATATCTCGATGATGTCATTGTCTATGATACTGATTTTGGTAGTCACTGCGAGCATTTTAATATCTTGTTTCGGAAGCTGTGTGAAGCTGGGTTGGTCGTGAACCTGGGGAAATGGACTTTGTGCAGGCAACTGTGCAGTATCTTGGCTTTGTTGTAGGTTTGGGACGGGTGTCCCCCCCCCCCCCCCCCCCAGAGCAAGATACTGGCCATCGATCGGTTTCCCAGGCCAACCACCAAGCGTCAGATCATGTCATTTCTAGGCATGATAGGCTACTACAGACGCTTTATACAAGGGTATTCGACAGTTCTTGCTCCCCTGACTGACCTTTTGGCAAAGACGGTGAAGTTTCGGTGGTCGCCTGAGTGTGAAAAGGCGTTTGGGTTAGTGAAGCACTTACTATGCACCCATCCTATTCTCAGGGCGCCGGACTTTACAAGGAGTTTTCAGCTGGCGACAGACGCCAGTGGTGTTGGGGCCGGTGCAGTCCTCTTGCAAACGGACGACGAGAGTCTGGAGCACCCCGTCAGCTTTTACTCTAAAAAGTTCAAATCCGCTCAGAGGAACTATTCTACCATCGAGAAAGAGTTGTTGACGATTGTGCTTGCTTTGAAGCACTTTGAGGTGTATGTTCCAGCCTTCGGCCCGGTCGTGGTCATTTACACAGATCACCACCCTCTAAAGTTCCTCAACCAGTTCCACAACCGGAACATGCGGCTGCCACGGTGGTCACTTATGCTCCAAGAATACAATCTTGATATCAGGCATATTGCCGGTTGTGATAACGTTATTGCTGACTGTCTTTCGAGGGTGGAGGACAAGGGGTAGATGGCCACAGGTTGTGTGGGTTGCGTGGAGGAAAATAGGCTACATATATTTAAAGCCGAACAAAAACAACAATAAAATTTAAAAAAAAAATAAAAAATCTTTCTGTTATAGTAAATTTAAGTATGTTTTGTTACAGCTGAAGCACTAGCTATTAGTGGGCTGAGTTTCGTAGAACTCGCTTTCGGAGCGTAACAATTTTATATTTTGCTATTGTGTTGAGGGGGTAAATATGTAAGTTTGTTTCATTTTATAAGTATGTTTTTTTGTGAAACCTATATGCTGTGTTATTGAGCTGGGGTGGGGAGGTTAGGTGACGTGTGCCGGCACTCGCCGATTTCAGATATCAGAACTTGCCTAATGTTAAGTGTCTAATATCTTGGGGGGGGTGTGACACACGTCAGCTCCCCAGCGACCACGAGGGGGCAGCGGTTGGCTCCCCTTCCTCTTCTCCCCTCTCCCCAGGCAGTGTTATGGGCTGTAGTTTATTGATTAAGTTCTAGTTCTTTCCTAGTGCATCATAGTGTCACAGGTAGTCCAGAAATACTCTTTATTTTCACCTGTGACAATGCATTGTATTTTATTCCAGCCGTCATAGATATAATGTATTAGATGACTCGTGGAAGTTGGAGAGTGTGAGTGAGTGAGAGAGAGAGAGAGAGAGAGAGAGAGAGAGAGAGAGAGAGAGAGAGAAACCAGAGCTGGGTGGTATTGGCTGACTGATATCGTGCAACTTGGTTAGTTACGTCATCTCTCGGGCGCCTGATTCGTCGCCGGGCTCCTCCCTCCTGCCCCGTCACCGCTTTCCTGCCGCGTCGGGAATGGGTGCGCCTACACGCATGCACTCCCTTGTGACTTCCACGGGCAGAGCTCCTCGTAGTGCTGTAACGCTAACATCCCTTTGCAATCTATCAGCCCACCTCACCCCCCCTATTGCGAACTTTCTCTACCACTGCTTACCTTCTTCTCTCTGTATATCCTACTATTAATTAACTGCCCTTCCCCTTGACGTTGATTTCATATATCCGTCACTGTATTATACAGCGAGCTCTCAGAGATATTATATGTAATTAGTTAGGCAATTTGGATCAGAGGGTTATCCATTTTGGCATGGGGAGGTTTGACATACTCATCGTGTTGCCCCAACCTAATTTTCTTGGGTGTCTGCCAGGTCAGTCGATGCTAGACTGGGGAGAGGCTATCAGGTTACAGTTTCCTATGAGCATAGACTTCGTTGAGCCTATGCAACTGTACCGGATACCTGCGGAGGCCTAGGTCATTTTCTTGGTTGTGTACCTTAGAGCCTAGTACTGTGTTGGCGTGAGGGCGTTGGCCTAGTCCACCCAGCACTGTGCTAGCTCGTTAGCTTTTGACTTAGGAGGGTCACCAGGAGAGAACCAGGTACACGAGACCTGGATCTCTCAAGAGAGCACCCCGTCATTTAATGTAACTAGGCGCACAGACTTGAGAACGACACTAGGCTACCGAGCAGGTGGCTCGGCCCAGGTAGCTTAGCCTACAACTCCCCTGCTAGACTTCGTCCACCTGGCAGACCCCCGATTAGGGTTTATAATCTCATTGTGTATATGTGTGCAGCATTATTGCTCCTTATGTTTATAGTAAGTCGTGATTGTTGCTGAGAGACCCAACCAGAGCAGGCTTGTGCCTGGTGGGAGAAAGCACATCTTTTTGTGGTTAGAGTTTAGACTGCCGACTGTTTTATAATTACACATGTGCCAGATAACACCGTATGTCCCTACACTATATATGTTCCCACAGTAATAATACACAGTTCAGAATCCGAGACGTACTTCTTAGTTGCATCTGACTTTTGCAGAAGATTCCTGCATGATGCTTTAGGACTTTCTTTGTTTCACTTTCTTTCAGACAGGAGTGACAGTTTACTGATTATTTAATGTAACGTTAATTATCCTTCTTCTAGTTTGCTATTAAATCGTTGCTGCGATTTAATTACGCTATCTATCTTTTTCCTTGTATACCTTAATAAAGTAATCGTATGTTGTATGAGTATAGGCTGCTTCAGTGATCATCAGCCTATAGTGTGCACCTTTTACCGAGTCATAGGATACCTCGTTGTCCAGGCACGACTCAGGGCGGTATAGGTGTTTTGTTCTCCAGTGGTTAAGGCAGGGGTTGGAACTAGTGTTACCGTTGTTGCATTTAGCCTTATCTAGTCCAATGATGAAGAGCCCTGTGTCTTGTAGAACCTGGATCGTAACAGTGTAGTATGCACCTTTCTGCTCATGCAACATCCAAGTTTAGTGGGGATTAAAATTACACCACACATCTTTTTAAATCCAGGGTATACTACATCATAATAATGATCCACACCAAGTAGAACATGCACCTCACACTGATTTCCCATGGGATCTGACAAGTTAACCCCTTTGCTACGTAATGTGTGTTCCACCTTCTTCATACCTACAGATACATATTCTGGTAGCGTGTCTACTACGATACTAGTCATAAAGTACCGGTTTTTACGGTAGAAATATGAAATCTCCGCTATCTCGTAGTCTTGCTTATCAGTAACCCCTGTGAAGCCCTGTAATCGAAGAGTCTCAGCCCCTACGATTCGGTGCTTCAGTCCCACTAGTACGGACCTCTTTATAAAGGAACGTTGAGACCCTTGATCTAGAAGTACCTGACAAACTTTGTTACTGTCATTACCTTCCATGGGAATCTGTATTGTGGGCAATATAGTGGTGTCTTGCGTGCTACCTAGTGCCACAGTTGTAGTACCCTCTGTTTTGACGTCTTTGACTTTATCTGCCGTAGGACACAACTTATCAAAGTGATGTCCTTTGCAGTGGCGACAGGGCCTTAAGTATGTAGCAGTACATTGTCCCTGCTTACCATGTTCCTTACTTAGACAACCTACACATAGCTTCAATCTTTTCGTCTGTGCTAGTTTTGTCTCATTTGTTGGGTATTTTACGCAGAAACTCCAATTATGTTTGTTGTTACATAGCTTACATAGAATCTGAGCAGGTTTCTTATACGCACCCTCTTTCTTTTCTTTAGTCCCCACTGTCATGCTTACTGTTCCCCTCTTCTCCAAATTCTCACTCCCTCCCGACACATACATTCTCCCTTTGTTCAACTGTAGATTATTGATGTCCTTACTGAACTGAGTTTTGAACTCCCCCAGCTCAAATGATCTTACCTTATCAAGTATTGCCATAGGAAGCTTCTGACGCAAGATAATGACTATCATTTCCTGCATGGTGAACCCTAGGGTGTCTAGCGATCGAGTATGGCACACTATATTTACCCTGAAGTTTGTCAACTCATCAACCTTATACTGTGGTTCTGCGAGCCTTAACAAGGCAACGACATGGGCCATCTTCAACTGCTCTTTATCCCCGTATGTGGACTCTAATAAGTGTACCGCTTCAAGATAACTACCACCCACTACTGCAAAACCCTCTATTAAATGTAAGGCCTCTCCTTCCATTTGTCCCTTCAGATAGTGAAACTTGCGGACATTATCCAAAGAGGATTCATGAACCGTAGACCGAAATACGTCCCAAAAAGCTAACCACTCAGTTAACTTGCCCCCAAATGTAGGAAGATTGAGCTTTGGGAGGTATACAGTATGTTTTTGGTCAGCCCTTCTATGGGCCTCATTATCGCCTCCCTTCTTACTCGCGACAGCACGCTGTAATAGGTACTTCGCTCTAAAGACAGGTTCGTCATAGAGGGCACGATTATCACACTCTGTAACTATCTCTTCCTCCTCTGTCATGTCAACCACAATCACCTTACTCAGAGCCGTAATACGACCGTGGGTAGCCTGGACGTTTTCTAATCTAGCCTCCAATTCCTCTAGTTCAGCAGTAGTGATGAAAGTGTTGACGTCCACAATTAGCCTATTTAATACTCCCCGAAGTCCCGCCCTTTGATTTTTAGGGGCTTTGATCAGCACCCCACTAGACGGTGTCTCTTTATTGTCTTTATTCATTTTGCATGTGAGCCTATAGGCTATGTATCTAAATGTTACGTTACAAAGACAACGGCCAAATAATAGTCTAATTAAGAGACGCCAACCGGCGGACTTCTATGTTATGGAGAAAAAATAGTACACTAAATAGCAATACCTACTAATGGATCATATTGAACAAGAAAAAATGTTAGGTTAGGTGATATGTCACAGGAAGTCTGAAACGGAAAAGAAAATTATTGGGGAAAGATGATGGGTGGGATGCAGGACTTAGGCAGGCGCAACGATACAACCCCGGCGTCCCTCTCTAGCCAACGCTTCGTTAGCCCTACAATCTTATCATACAGGACTTGATTGGTGTCTAAATCGAGGTGGACACCATCCTGGTCGAGGTCCCGGATGCTGAGAGTGAGCGATACAAAGCGGTGCCTCATCTCTACTAACTGACACCTCAGGGCGCGGTGAACAGAGATTTTAATGGCTTGGTACTCCGCCGCTGACAACCCTCGGACTCTCGTCCGGCTCTCAATTGCCACAATCCTACAGCTCCCCCCGGACTCACGTTCCAGATCCAGCGCCACCTCTTTGATAGCGTCAGCTAACTCGCGGGGTACTGTACCGGGGCGTATATCATTGCCGCCCAAAAACAAAAAGATCATATGCGTCCTAAACCGAACCACCTGCCCCCACTGTGGGGAGGCTCTCAGGGTGTCAACGGTTGCTCCCGGTACCCCGAAGTAGGACAGCTTGAATGTCCTATCTCCCTCCGACGCCCGATACGACTCAGTTCCTCCGTTGGCTGCCCTTAGCCTAGTGGCATATGAATGCCCTACTATGACTATTTGCTGAGGTACCGGCGCCCGAGGTACAGGAAGATAGCCAAGCCCCACCTCTCCGGGGTCCTTGCCCCTGCATCCCTGGGCTAATCCCTTGCTCATTGCCTAAGAAAATCCCCTACTGGTAGCTAAATCCCGAGGTCTGGGCACCAATGTGGTAAACTATCAATGGAAGTTAAATATTACTAAGCTATAATGAATCAAATAAATCAATCTAAATGAAAACTACTCCATATCTAAATTGAATTCAATCTGAAACAAGCTAATTTATATCCAAAGGTCTCACATAATAAATTTATATATAGGGTAAGGTTATAAGGGTTAATATTAGCCAGGAATTAACTCACCAATAGTTCCACGTGGCAATGAGGCAAGGGAGAACGTTTTACCCAATATGGCGGTGGACAATGGGGATCGAGACTTCGGTCCCGAGACACGAGTCAAGTTAAAGAAAGAATAAATGATTACATGGGAATGGACATGAATATTATGCTTATCTGTCAGTCAGTCATGGCGTCGATGAGAGCGTCGTGATGGTGTAGCTGTGTGTATTGCTGTATGTGTATTGTGATTAGAGGCACAAAAGCACGATCAACTGAGGGCGGAAAATTAGATGTTAACTGGTTGGTGTTCGTGAAGGCTCTCCTGTTCCTCGAAGGCACACCTTGCTGCCTTGGCAAAACTCCAGGAGCCCAAATTATCGTACCGCATCTAGGTTGCTCTATACGATAAATTATATTAATATATACGATAAATTCATATATACTACATAAGACCATGGCAATATTGCTTAATAGCATATTAGGCCTTTTATAACTTAACTTATTTACAATCTTATAATATACGATCTACTCGTCCTACGTCGTGCTGTAGGAGCGATCGTGACGTCACAGAGACATACGAGATCACAAAAGGTTCATATTCTATCGTATTTATACGATACACTCCCCCCACAAAAAAAATACCTGAACCCCACCTTAACCCTGCTCAGGCTAGGTGGAGGCCATATGGGGCCACGTGCATGCGTAAAACAAGTTTTTTGCGAATTTTTTCCGTCCGGCAACCGATGGCAAAAAGTTACACATGAGACGCTCCTGCATAGTAGCCACGTGCGGGCAGGCGCGCGCGTCGGCTGCCCAGCCGTTTAGAAACCGGCTGGCGGCAGCCGGCTGGCCGGCTTTTCCTTAGTATATATCCTACGACAATGTAACTAATGTCTGGGATATTCTTATGTTGTTTCACAGCTTGAAGCTGCCCTTATTCTTAACCAACACATCTTAGTATATTTTATTCTCGATAGTTGATTGTTTCATTATAATATATAAGATGTAAGTCTAGTGAGAGTGGAAGGACACGAGAGAGAGAGAGAGCGAGCGAGCAGGGTGGGGGAGGCGAGTGTTGCTTTTCCTCCTCCTTCCTCCTCCCTCCCGGAGGAGTTGGTCGCCCGCGTGGTCTTTTCTCTCGGTTTTGATTGGGTGGTGGTTCCTGGCACCTTCTGCAGGCCTGCTGCCGGGTGACGTAGCTGCCTGTGATTGGCTGACCACCGTGCCTTTGTGTGGGATCCTGGAGGGGTCCAGAGGAGCTATTCTCCTCAGAGCTCACCTCACTGTCGTACCCTTCGGACCCCCTTGATATCTATCCCTCTCAACCCCACTTAGAAACTTTCTCTCTTACTTTGTATACCTTCTTTCCACTACTTCACCAGTCTATTTAATTATCCCATCCCCTTGATAGACCTTATATCTATCATTGTATTAACGACGAGCTCTCAGATAACTAGATAGGATTTTGGGCCTTATGCAGAGATATAATTGTTAATGAGACCTAGGAAGCTTTTTTGGTTGTCTCATATTTGGTGGTTTCATGCTTGCTAGTGTGTTCTTGTGGCAGGTGAGCAGGGGCTAGACCGGGGGGGGGGGGGGGGGGGGGGGGGGGGGGGGGGGGGGGGGGGGGGGGGGGGCTTTTTGCGATCCTTTAAGTAAAGTCTGCTGGTGCGATTACTGTGGACCTGCACGACTTTACTAGGATACCCGTGGGAGTCTGGGGGCATTTTCTTGTCTGTGTGCCTGTGTGTCTAGTGTTGTGTTGTGTGAGGGCCCTTGCCTAGTCCACTCAGCACTGCCCTAGCACGTCTTGCGTTTGTTTTAGGGTCGCCAGGAGAGAGTCAGATACTTGGGATCTGAGTCTCTCAAGAGAGCACCCTTTCAATTAGAGTAATTTGGCGCACAGACTTGGGAACGTCCCTAGGCTAGAGCAGGTGGCTTAGCCCGGGTATCCGAAGCCTATATCCTTCCGGCTAGACCTCTGCCACCTGGCAGATTAACAGCTAGCGGTTTATTATCTCTGTATGCTTGTTATTGTGCCACAGTTTACCGTCTTTGTGAGCATTGTGAGTCAGGGTGTGGCTTAGAGACTCTGTCCGAGCAGGCTTGCCTGACTAAGAGTGAGAAGCACACCTGTATGTGGTTATGTTGCGAGTTGCTGCCTTTATTTAATTATACCTATGCCATCATACACTGTAGGTCCTATCACTAGTATTTATTCCTGCTTATTAGTTAAGAGTTCTCTAAATCCGTAACTTACTTTCTTTGCTAAGCATCAGATCCTACAGTAGCCGCATGCAGTTTAGAAACCTGCATCTTGTCTACCTGTACGATGTTTTGAGGACTGTTTGATTTCACCTTCTTTCACGCAGGGGTGATTAGTTGTATTAATTAACGTAATGTTAAATGTACTTTCTTCTAGTTTGTTATTAAATTGTTTCTGCAATTTAATTCCGTTATCTATCTTTTCCTTGAAGCTTTAAGTCAACTTAATTGTGTGATCTTTTATATAGCCTGCTTGACTATCAGCAGTCTATAGTGCGTGCACCCTGTAACCGAGTCATAGGATACTTTGTTGTCCAGGCAGGACTCTTGACGGTTTAGGGTGGTTTGTTGCCTGGGTTTATAGATAAGGGTTGGATCTAGCGTTTTCCGTTGTTGCTTGTTGCCGCATACCTAGTCCAATAGAAAGAGCCCAGTGTTTATATATCCCAGGACGTAACACACATACGTGGCCTCAGTCTGTGGCAGCCTGCGTTATGGAGAGGTAGTGACGATCTACTCGTCCTACGTCGTGCTGTAGGAGCGATCGTGATGTCACAGAGTCATACGAGATCACAAAAGAGTCATATTCTATCGTATTTATACAATAGGCGACCTCATAACGACTCCAGCATTTGGCAAGTACATGTCCAGGGACAGGTACTTTGACATCCTCTCCTATCTCCACCTGACCAACAACATGCATGTCCACCTTACCGACACACTCTGGAAGATCAGGAAGCTGTATGACATGATACATCATCGGTTCACTACCTACCTGATTCCTTTCCAGAAGATGTGCCTCGACGAGTCTCTGGTCCTGTTCCGTGGTAAGCTGCACTTCTGACAGTATATCCCGTCCAAGAGACACCGCTTCGGCATCAAGCTCTTCGTCCTCTGCGACTGTTTGACGGGGTATGTGCTGGACTTTGTGGTCTACAGCGGCAAGGATGGAGAAGTTGAGACTGACCCCCACATTGGTTTTGGCGGCGCTGTAGTAAAGAAGATGATGGAGAGGCACTTCCATAAGAACCACATCCTCTACACAGATAACTACTACACGTCGCCTATCCTGACCAAGTACCTCCATGACCGCAAGACCGGAACTGTCGCACAGTCAAGGCCAGGCTACCCAACCAAGACGAAGAAGACGGACATCTTCCACAAGAAGAGTGGCCCCATCCACTGGCATGACCAGCGGAAGGTCAACCTCCTCAGCACATGCCACAAGGCCCAGATGGTCGCCACAGGGAAGGTGGACCGAAGAACCAAGAACCCCGTCCAGAAACCAGCTGCTGTCCTGGATTACAACCTCAACATGCGCCTCGTTGACAAGTCCGACATGCAGATGGGCTTCATCGACTGCCTGCGAACATCTTGCAGGTGGTACAAGAAGTTTATCCTGCATACAGTAGATATGTCGATCCTCAATGCCTACAACATCTACCATCTGAGGACTCCAGGAGCCAAGAAGTACAAGTCCCTGCGGAAGTTCCACAAGCAGGTGATACTTGAGCTCCTGGCTAAGCATGCGGAACCTGGGAGACCACTACAAGGACCAGGCCAGCTGGTCAGAACGGGGTGTGCTGACTTCTTCAGGAGGCACCAGCTCCACCCCCTTTCTTTCAAAGCACCAGGTAGTACAGTTAGGAGTCAGAAGAGGCGCTATGTGTGCAGCCACACAACTCACAGACCCCGCAAAGTGAGCAAAACCACATGGGAATGCCTCGAGTGTGAAGTGGCACTGTGTGCTGGACGGTGCTTCAATGACTTTCACACTCTCCAACAATTTTGAAGTGCCCGTGACAATAACAGTGAAAGTGACACTATCAATTATCATAGTCCAGTGAAAGTGACACTATAATAATAATAAAACTAAGTATAAGTGAAAGATACACACATAAGTAATAATAAGTGCCTTCATAACAATATGAACAAGTGAAAGTGACACAATATATATTATTAGCTTACCTAACAATACATAAAAGGGAAAATGACACTATCAATTATCATAGTCCAGTGAAAGTGACACTATAATAATAATAAAACTAAGTATAAGTGAAAGATACACAAAAGTAATAATAAGTGCCTTCGTAACAATATGAACAAGTGAAAGTGACACTATATATATTATTAGCTTACCTTTCAATACATAAAAGGGAAAATGACACCATCAACTATCAAAGTCCAGCGAAAGTGACACTATAATCATAATAATACTAATAATAATAATAATAATAAAACTAAGTAATAAGTGACAGAGACACAAATAACTTCATGTAAATAACTTTATTGAGTGAAAATAACATAATAACCATATGGCATAATAAACAATAAAACACTATCAAATTGCTTCCCGGCATAATTGCGGGTGGAGCGACGAGTGCAACTGGGCGTCGTAGCCGGGGCCGCGGTTGAGTGTTCGGACGCGCCGAGGTAAATACGCGGAAAAAGTTACCTCCACTTCCATCACCATCACTCCGGAACCAGTTGAGCTAGAGAGCTCTACTCAACGCCATTCTACGCGGCAAGGTAAGGCGCACATATTTATATATCTTTCATTAATGTGGGTAATATGTTAAGTGAGATTAGCCTTAGATCGCCAGATCGCCCGGATACGATCTCCGTCATTTAGAAAGGCAGCCCGGGCCCCGAGGGTTAAAGTAAATAAAGACAAAGAAAACGAGAGCCCTGAAAAAGTAGCAGATTATCGAAGGGCAGACTTCAACAAACTTAAAAGGCACCTTGCTAATACTGACTGGAGTGAAATGACCGAAACTTATGATGTAAATCGATTATGGGATGTAATATATAATAAACTAAACGAAGCCATACATACATGCGTCCCTCTACGAAACCGGCGCCCAGTGGGTAAATATAAGCCAAATTGGTGGAACAATGAAATAATAAAAACAGCCTCTTAGTCAATAAGCAGGCATATCAAGAATATAAGGCTACTCAGAACAATAGCGATACATTAGAACATAATAAACTGCGACGACCAACCGAAAATCTCACCAAACGAAGAACAATCTGGAATTCCATATTGCCAGCTCCAGCAAATACAATCCGAAATAATTGTATAGCCTTATAAGAAACAGAAAAACGGGAATTCAACAATAGGCCCAATTATTGAGAAAATGTTCATACTGATAACGAAGTATAAATGGCGTAAATATCCTAAATAACTATTATGCATTAGTCTGCACCGGTAACCAACCTACCCCTACGATTAAAAGAATATCCTAAATAACTATTTGTATCAGTCTGCACCGGTACCCAATCTACCCCTACGATTAAAAGAAATGGCTCTGAGCTCAGAAACTTTACGATTTATGAAACTGATATTCTGTTCTCAACAACAGTTGGAAAGTGCATACAACCCCAAGCCCAGATACTATATCCCCAAGAATCCCAAAGGAAGGCAACACGCATTATATAACCCACTCTCAACTCTGTTCTACAAATCAATGAATATGGGAAAAGTTCCAAACGGATGAAAATTACCAAACGTGACACCCATATTGTAAAAAGGAAATAAGTCATCTCCAGGCAATTATCAACCAATTAGCTTAACATCAGTAATTTGCAAATTTATAGAAACCATTTCAAGGGACAAAACAGTAAGATATTTGGAAGACAATATAATAATAAAGGATTCACAGCATGCTTTTAGAAATATACGTTCATGCTTAACAAATTAACTCGATTTCTTCAATGAAGTTACACTAAATATGAACAGGATAGAGCAGTTGCTATAATATATCTCGATTTTCAGAAAGCTTTATATGCCGTAGCCCATAAGCGACTAATTGATAATTTAAATGTTCATGGCATAACAGGAAACACTCAGAAATGTCTCGATAATTGGTCTATTAGATCGTAAACAGCGAGTTATAATAAATGATAACACATCTGATTGGTGTAAAGTAAACAGAGGCATCTACCAGGGTTCGGTATTGGGTACTATTTAGTTTATAATTTACATACACAACATAGACTAGACACTTTAGTTAACTGGGCAGAAAAATGGCAAATGAAGTTCAACATGCAAAGTATTACATTTCGATGGTAACAATGCTAAAAAGACTACTCAATGAACAAACATTCAACTATCAAATACAGATAAAGACAGGATCTGGGAGTCATAATATCAAGTGACCAGAAGCCAAATAAACAGTGTAAAGAGGTAGCAAAAACTGCTAATAAATTAGTGGGTTTCATTGGCAGAACATTTGAATTCAAATCAGAAACTATCATACTTTCTCTATTCAACTCACTTGTGCGTCCCCAACTTGAATACTGTGTGCAATTCTGGTCACCGTACTACAGTAAGAACATGAATAAACTTGAAAAAAGTGCTACACAGAGTTTCTAAAATTATACCTAGATTGCGTAATAAACCGTACGAAGAGCGTTTAAAAGAACTAAATTTGATTGGCCTAACAAAGCGCAGAATGAGAGGTGACCTGATAGAGGTGGTCAAAATATTTAATTGATTCAGCAACCTAAATTTAAGCAAATTCTCTATGACCAATCAAGCAAACTACACGAGAAACAATTGGCAAGCATTTTCATTCTCTTGAGGTGAAGCATTTCTTCTTCAACTGTGTTGTGCATATATTTGGAACAGACTACCTTCTAATGTTGTGAACTGTAATACTGTTGAAACATTCTAGAACCATATGGATAAACACTTAACCCCCAATTAACAGTTTCTGTCAGAATAACGCTTAAGGAAGTGAAAACACATACAGCAATGTGTATTGATTTTGCCCGGCTTCGGTCGCGCCGGGCAATTTCCACACCTCTCACACCACACACACACATTACACAGTTTTTCGTACACCGAGAAATGACTCTCCGGCTGTCATTTCTCGAAGACTTCTTCTAGCCGGAGACATTGAGAGCAACCCAGGACCTCACTTCACATACATATGTCCAACTTGCTCAAAACCCATCACTTCGAGTCGCCACACTATGGGTTCAGTTTCCTGCAATTCATGCGGGAACTGGACCCATTTTACCTGCACAACACTTGCCTCCAAGAAACACTACACGAACACCTGGACCTGTTCCTCATGCCCCTCCCTCTCCCAGTCAAATCCCTCCCCTAAAACCCGTCCACCTCTCCTCCCCAACCCCCCTGGCCTTCCCATGCCATCCGCTCCTCACCCTAGTGCCCGTCCACCTCTCTTCCCCAACCCACCTAACCTTCCCATACCATCCACATCCTCAACTCAACACACCACACCCCAACCTGATCCATTCTCACCCTCATCTCCTGAACCCCAGTCCCCACCCCCATCCCCACCTAACCCATCCCAACCCTACCCAACCCTCACCCCCTCCCTCACCCCCACCCCATCCTCGTGCAGCAGCAGCCAACATACATCGTGCATATTACATTAACATTCTCCAATTAAACATAGATGGCATCAACACAAAGAAACACGAACTCTCACACTTCATCAAACAACACAACATACACATTGCCATCTTACAAGAAACAAAACTCCGCACAACACAAAAAACACCTACATTTCATGATTTCACCACCATCAGACAAGACCGGGCCGTCGTCGGCGGCGGTGGACTCATCACCCTGGTACACAAAGAAATATACATAGTCACCAGTGTACATACCGAATCCCTCCTCCCCCCAAATGACAACACAACAGAAATACAATCAATTAAAAGACGCACTGGCAACAAGTCCAACATAACCATCATAAACACATACATCCCTCCCCAAACATCCCCTATAGTACCAAATTAATACAGACCACAATTACAACAGATCACAAACACCCCAGACATCATCCTGGGTGGTGACTTCAACGCAAAGACGTCGGCCCGGTTTGTCGACAACCCCGACACAGACAGAGAGCTGGTACTTCAACACCAAACAGATAACCTCATCATCCTTAACGACATCCATCAACATACCCATATTCCCCACCAAACCCTCTACAACCCATCATCTCCAGACATCATCTTTTGCTCCCCAGAACTCGCCCCCACAACATCCTGGAGGGTGGTTAGAACCTTAGGCTCTGACCACCTTCCGATCATTATCCACACCAAAACCAGACTCACCCCAGCTAGCCACAAACACACTTACACCAATTATAAAAGAGCTAACTGGGAAGCATTCACAAATGAAACAGAACAACACTTCACAACTCTTAACAGCGTACCCATCACTAACATCAACAATGCTGTACACACACTCAATACAACTATCCAAAACGCTGACAAGAAACACATTCCAAGATGTAACAGAAAAAGACACAACCCCAACTTCACACCAGAAATTCAAAAACCTCATCAGACAACACGACATACTGAAACACTCCCCAGCACCCCACACACAAGTGTGACGCTCCTGCATAGTAGCCACGTGCGGGCATGCGCGAGTGTCGGCTGCCCAGCCGTTTAGAAACCGGCTGGCGGCAGCCGGCTGGCCGGCTTTTCCTTAGTATATATCCTACGACAATGTAACTAATGTCTGGGATATTCTTATGTTGTTTCACAGCTTGAAGCTGCCCTTATTCTTAACCAACACATCTTAGTATATTTTATTCTCGATAGTTGATTGTTTCATTATTATATATAAGATGTAAGTCTAGTGAGAGTGGGAGGAGACGAGCGGGAGAGAGAGAGTGAGCGAGCAGGGTGGGGGAGGTGAGTGTTGCTTTTCCTCCTCCTCCCTCCTCCCTCCCGGAGGAGTTGCTCGCCCGCGTGGCCTTTTCTCTCGGTGTTGATTGGCTGGTGGTTCCTTCTGCAGGCCTGCTGCCGGGTGACATAGCGGCCTGTGATTGGCTGACCACCGTGCCTTTGTGTGGGATCCTGGAGGGGTCCAGAGGAGCTATTCTCCTCAGAGCTCACCTCACTGCCGTACCCTTCGGACCCCCTTGATATCTATCCCTCTCAACCCCACTTAGAAACTTTCTCTCTTACTTTGTATACCTTCTTTCCACTACTTCACCAATCTATTTAATTATCCCATCCCCTTGATAGACCTTATATCTATCTTTGTATTAACGACGAGCTCTCAGATAACTAGATAGGATTTTGGGCCTTATGCAGAGATATAATTGTTAATGAGACCTAGGAAGCTTTTTTGTTGTCTCATATTTGGTGGTTTCATGCTTGCTGGTGTGTTCTTGTGGCAGGTGAGCAGGGGCTAGACCGGAGGGGAGTTTTTTTTGCGATCCTTTAAGTAAAGTCTGCTGGTGCGAGTCCTGTGGACCTGCACGACTTTACTAGGATACCCGTGGGAGTCTGGGGGCATTTTCTTGTCTGTGTGCCTGTGTGTCTAGTGTTGTGTTGTGTGAGGGCCCTTGCCTAGTCCGCTCAGCACTGCGCTAGCACGTCTTGCGTTTGTTTTAGGGTCGCCAGGAGAGAGTCAGATACTTGGGATCTGAGTCTCTCAAGAGAGCACCCTATCAATTAGAGTAATTTGGCGCACAGACCTGGGAACGTCCCTAGGCTAGAGCAGGTGGCTCAGCCCGGGTATCCGAAGCCTATATCCCTCCGGCTAGACCTCTGCCACCTGGCAGATTAACAGCTAGCGGTTTATTATATCTGTATGCTTGTTATTGTGCCACAGTTTACCGTCTTTGTGAGCATTGTGAGTCAGGGTGTGGCTTCGAGACTCTGTCCGAGCAGGCTTGCCTAACTAAGAGTGAGAAGCACACCTGCATGTGGTTATGTTGCGAGTTGCTGCCTTTATTTAATTATACCTATGCCATTATACACTGTATGGCCTATCACTAGTATTTATTCCTGCTTATGAGTTAAGAGTTCTCTAAATCCGTAACTTACATTCTTTGCTAAGCATCAGATCCTACAGTAGCCGCATGCAGTTTAGAAACCTGCATCTTGCCTACCTGTACGATGTTTTGAGGACTGTTGGCTTTCACCTTCTTTCACGCAGGGGTGATTAGTTGTATTAATTAACGTAACGTTAAATGTACTTTCTTCTAGTTTGTTATTTAATTGTTTCTGCAATTTAATTCCGTTATCTATCTTTTCCTTGAAGCTTTAAGTCAACTTAATTGTGTGATCTTTTATATAGCCTGCTTGACTATCAGCAGTCTATAGTGCGTGCACCCTGTAACCGAGTCATAGGATACCTTGTTGTCCAGGCAGGACTCTTGACGGTTTAGGGTGGTTTGTTGCCTGGGTTTATAGATAAGGGTGGGATCTAGCGTTTTCCGTTGTTGCTTGTTGCCGCATACCTAGTCCAATAGAAAGAGCCCAGTGTTTATATATCCCAGGACGTAACAAATGGCGACCTTGCCAGGATTTACTGAACAGAGGAATATAGTGGTCATTTGTTTTGAGATTCCTTATGATTGGAGGACTAGAGTGGACATAGAGTTTTTTTTGGAGCAACCAATATAACACATTAAAGACTTTAAATAACATTAGTATATACATACTTGCATAGGAGATAAGGCACATTCTATAACCATGATACTTACTGCAGTGCACAAACATGTCTAATACATCAGAACACAGTGGTGGGTCAGGTCACGATACGGGCTCGGAGGGAGAAAGACCTGTGGAGTGGCTAGTCGATAGCGAGGAGGGTGCTAGAAGATTTTTAGAGGTGCCCCTTACCGCTGCCAGGATGTTGAAGCTGAATAAGTATGGCTTAAAGTGTGTGGCTGGTCTTTAGGGTCACCAGGGTTTAAGTGGCATGTGGAAAGATCAGCTGAGGACTTTGATATTGGGTTTAGAAGGGAGAGACCTGGGTGGAGAGGCGACTGGGGGCCCCGGTCCCCAGCCCCCCTCCACTCTACCCCCATATCAAACATCAGGGTGCCTGAATTTAGTACATACCCCCAAGTTGATGGTCAATGGCAGCGTGGAATTCAATCACAGGAACCCTCTCCATTAAATGCACCTTCCCCTCCTCAAGGGTTGACTCCAGATTTGTTGTTTCGGCTTGAGATGGCCAAGGTTGAGGTTGCTAGAGCTCAGGTTGAGGCCGCCGAAAGACAGGTTAGAGTTCAGGTTGAGGCTGCTAGAGCTCAGGCTGAGGCTGCAGAGAGAACAGCTATACGAGAGGCTGAACTGCAGGCAGAGTCTACTAGGTATCGGGCTGACAGGGAGCTGGAGAGATCTCGAGTGGAGGTAACAGGGCGAAATATTGGGGGTCAATCATTGTCGCACCTGCTTAAACTAGTTCCTGTGTTCGATGAGTCATGTGTGACTGAGTTTTTTATGCGATTTGAGAAGAAGTGTTAGGAACACCAGTGGCCTCAGGAAAAGTGGGCAGCATTAGTTTCATCAAGACTCCTAGGAAAGGGGCTAAAAGCGTATGATGCACTACCTTTAGAGTCCTGTGTAGTTTATGATGAGCTAAAGAAGGCTGTGCTACGGGCCTATGAGTTACAACCAGAAACTTACCGCTTGAAGTTTCGGGGTGTTACTAAGGGCAAGGATAGTACCTTCCTAGAACAGGCCCGGGACTTGTCTGATGCACTACGACATTGGCTGCGTTCTGAGAGGGCAGCTACTTTTGAGGAGTTGAGGGAGCTGGTTCTCTTGGAGCAGTTCTTGAAGTGCACAGGTGGGGACTTAACATTAAATATAAAGGAAAAAAATCCTAGAACTCTCCCGGAGGCAGCAGAAATGGCTGACCTCCGACTGTCATTAATTCAAGGGTGCGAAGCAGCAGCTAGGAGTGAGTCGGGTGCAAAGGATCGTACCCCTCCCCCTCCCAAGAATTTTGATACACATAAATACACAAAACCAGGTAGCACTGATAATAAAATTGAACATAAACCAAATACCGTCCCGTATAAGAAGTCTAATGGTACCTCCCAGTCCCAAGGGAATCCAAAGAGTAAAGAGTGCTTTGCATGTCACAAGGAGGGTCACTTTGCAAATGCTTGTCCGAACAAGCCACCAAACAAGGTTGTGTCATTGGCCCGCAGCATAGGGGTATCGCCTATATCTTCTGAGTTTGCCAAGGGTAGTTCATCAGAGGTTGGGACACAGCCTGTGTTCAAGAGTCCGGAAGGCTCGAACCCTGTCCGCGACGTCTTTGGGGGTCATAGAGGGCATGGTTTTGTGAGGTGGGCTGGCGAAAGGCGAGGAGTTAAGCTATTGCGTGATACTGGGGCTTCTCAGACCTTGTTAAAGAACTTTACTGGTAGGCCGATTAACGCTGCTCGGGTGGTGGTAGTTCAGGGATCAATGCTACGAAGTCCTACCCGCTGGTGCGGATGGAGCTGGAGGTGGGTGGTGTGGCGAAGGAGCTGGATGTCGGAATCGTAGAGAACTTGCCTGTTGGGGGCGTCGACCTCCTCCTCGGCAACGACTTTGCGGTGCCTGCTTCTAAGGTTTCACCCTTGGTCGTTGCCGAGAAGGCGGCCGACGTTAGTAGGGAGGAACAGGAGCGGATTGAGAAGTGTAGCGTACAAACCATGGCGTGTGTTGTGACGCGTTCTCAGACATCCGGAGCCTTGCAGCCACCACCTCAGTCTATCAAACCGCGGAGGAAAGGTCACAAGAAAACGGGAAGTGTTGGTCAATTGGAGAGTTTTGAGCTGGCAGTGTTTCTTGGTGACTCATTATTGGCACCTATGTTAGAGTCTGGAGAGGCCCCAGGACCTGTCACAGCTAGTGAGGAGGTAGGGCAGGAAGAGACTCCGAGGCAGCAACGTTACACACGGAGAGAAAAAAGGGTTGCTCAGTTTGATATTGGGGGAGGACTTGGGTTGCTTCGGAAGCATCTAGACAGGTTGGTTCCCTCAGATATTTGTAAACTGCAGTTGGAGGATCCGGAAGTTCAGAAGTGTGGTAATGGTGCTGTCGAGATCAAACACGAGGACGGGGAAACATGTCATGTGAACCTGTTGGAGGAGTTTGTGAGGCAACCACCTGAGCAGCCTACTGTCCCTGCGTTGGTCTGCCACGGCCAAGGTAGAGAAGGAGAGGGGGGCAGTAGGGCACAGGTGGAGGAGAGTAGGGATTGTCATGTCTCGGCGGAGCAGTGGGCGGGGGACACGAGTCTGGTGGCTGTGGAAGCGCTAGAGCACCTGCCTGAGCAGCAGTGTGCAGCGCTCCAGCACCAGCTCGGTTCATACCCCACTGGTCGTGCCGAGACCCTGAGCCTCACAACTCGGGCGGTGCAAGATGTTCCGTGGGCAGGTCACGTGGATGTTGAAAGACCGTTAGCCTCGTTGTTTCGGTGGTTCAAGGTGGGCGACGAGGCTTTGGCATGGTTGCCAGGTCAGGGTCGACCCATGGCTGCCAAGGGTGGTGGTCAAAAGGAGGACTTTGAGCAGATTGGTGAGGTTGGCTGTGTCATAGAAGTGCCCAGTCGTCGCATAGCCTCCCAATGCTGCTCTAGTCAAATGCAACAGCCCTACCATAGACCGACTGTATCTGGCCATGTCGCTAAAAGCGGTGATGCTGCGCAGGCAGATGTCGTCACAAGGAATGCGGGGCTGCGCATGTACGGTATCGGCGGGGAAGCCTTAGCAATAATGAGCTATGGGAGTGACTGCACAGGTGGTACTGATTGTCCCTCTCATGACCTGGCTGTTCTAGGGACGAAGGTGGAGAAGGAGGGAGACTACAGGTTAGAAGCTGTGATCTCGGCTGGGTTGTGGAAGGGCACTTGGATTGTTATTCTGCGAGATAAGTTGTTTACTAGGCTGTGGCAGTGCATCCGCATGTTTGTTGCTTCTCCAGGCCTGATGTACGGGGTAGAATCCGACATGCAGGCTGGAGATAGTGCAAGGCTCAGTTTAATTCCCTACCGTATAAATCCTGCTCGACAGCCTGTGGTGCAAGCAGAGCTGGATTACGTGTTGACGAAGGGTCTGAGGGATAAGGAATGTCGTAAGTGGTCGTTGCCTGTAACTTTGCAACCGGTGTTAAGTGGCAAGATCAGTGAGTGTGTTGATTGCGAGAGTGTGTGTGCATTATCCCTGACAGACGCCTATACCTTATCGAGAGTTGACGACACCATAGACCGCCTCGGGGCTGCATCGCCTATCACGAAGGTAGAACTAGTGAAAGGTTATTGGCAGGCCCCGTTGCCGGAAAGAGCGAAGAGAAATGCCAGTCTTGTGATGAACTGGGCAGTTTATCAGTGCCAGGTGTTGTTTTGCTGCCGGGACACAAGTTGGATGTGTGGCATGCTAAGGGCACTGATAATGTTTTGGCTGATTGGTTGTTACGGGAGGGTTTGTTTGCAGGAGAACCCTCGCCGTTCAGTCAGTGTGTGTTGAGGGTGGAGGAAAATAGGCTGTCACTGTAGTTCAGCCGAGAAAAAAAAAAATTAAAAAAGCATAAACCTTATAAAAACTCTTTATTTTTATAACGTGTAGAATTTTGTATAAGATGTTGTAGCAGTATCTAAGTTGAATGTTTTCGCTTATTGTCGCTAAGTTAGTTGAACTTGCTCGGTGGAGTACAACAGTCTTTATTTTTTTATATATAGTGCCTTGTGTCGCAACAGTGTGTGGTACTATGAGAAGCTTTCTGTTAGATATGAAGAACTTAGTCAAGTGTCTTATATCTTGGGGGAGGTGTGACGCTCCTGCATAGTAGCCACGTGCGGGCATGCGCGAGTGTCGGCTGCCCAGCCGTTTAGAAACCGGCTGGCGGCAGCCGGCTGGCCGGCTTTTCCTTAGTATATATCCTACGACAATGTAACTAATGTCTGGGATATTCTTATGTTGTTTCACAGCTTGAAGCTGCCCTTATTCTTAACCAACACATCTTAGTATATTTTATTCTCGATAGTTGATTGTTTCATTATTATATATAAGATGTAAGTCTAGTGAGAGTGGGAGGAGACGAGCGGGAGAGAGAGAGCGAGCGAGCAGGGTGGGGGAGGTGAGTGTTGCTTTTCCTCCTCCTCCCTCCTCCCTCCCGGAGGAGTTGCTCGCCCGCGTGGCCTTTTCTCTCAGTTTTGATTGGCTGGTGGTTCCTGGCGCCTTCTGCAGGCCTGCTGCCGGGTGACGTAGCGGCCTGTGATTGGCTGACCACTGTGCCTTTGTGTGGGATCCTGGAGGGGTCCAGAGGAGCTATTCTCCTCAGAGCTCACCTCACTGTCGTACCCTTCGGACCCCCTTGATATCTATCCCTCTCAACCCCACTTAGAAACTTTCTCTCTTACTTTGTATACCTTCTTTCCACTACTTCACCAGTCTATTTAATTATCCCATCCCCTTGATAGACCTTATGTCTATCATTGTATTAACGACGAGCTCTCAGATAACTAGATAGGATTTTGGGCCTTATGCAGAGATATAATTGTTAATGAGACCTAGGAAGCTTTTTTGTTGTCTCATATTTGGTGGTTTCATGCTTGCTGGTGTGTTCTTGTGGTAGGTGAGCAGGGGCTAGACCGGAGGGGATTTTTTTTTGCAATCCTTTAAGTAAAGTCTGCTGGTGCGAGTCCTGTGGACCTGCACGACTTTACTAGGATACCCGTGGGAGTCTGGGGGGCATTTTCTTGTCTGTGTGCCTGTGTGTCTAATGTTGTGTTGTGTGAGGGCCCTTGCCTAGTCCGCTCAGCACTGCGCTAGCACGTCTTGCGTTTGTTTTAGGGTCGCCAGGAGAGAGTCAGAATCTTGGGATCTGAGTCTCTCTAGAGAGCACCCTTTCAATTAGAGTAATTTGGCGCACAGACTTGGGAATGTCCCTAGGCTAGAGCAGGTGGCTCAGCCCGGGTATCCGTAGCCTATATCCCTCCGGCTAGACCTCTGCCACCTGGCAGATTAACAGCTAGCGGTTTATTATATCTGTATGCTTGTTATTGTGCCACAGTTTACCGTCTTTGTGAGCATTGTGAGTCAGGGTGTGGCTTAGAGACTCTGTCCGAGCAGGCTTGCCTGACTAAGAGTGAGAAGCACACCTGTATGTGGTTATGTTGCGAGTTGCTGCCTTTATTTAATTATACCTATGCCATTATACACTGTATGGCCTATCACTAGTATTTATTCCTGCTTATGAGTTAAGAGTTCTCTAAATCCGTAACTTACTTTCTTTGCTAAGCATCAGATCCTACAGTAGCCGCATGCAGTTTAGAAACCTGCATCTTGCCTACCTGTACGATGTTTTGAGGACTGTTTGCTTTCACCTTCTTTCACGCAGGGGTGATTAGTTGTATTAATTAACGTAACGTTAAATGTACTTTCTTCTAGTTTGTTATTTAATTGTTTCTGCAATTTAATTCCGTTATCTATCTTTTCCTTGAAGCTTTAAGTCAACTTAATTGTGTGATCTTTTATATAGCCTGCTTGACTATCAGCAGTCTATAGTGCGTGCACCCTGTAACCGAGTCATAGGATACCTTGTTGTCCAGGCAGGACTCTTGACGGTTTAGGGTGGTTTGTTGCCTGGGTTTATAGATAAGGGTGGGATCTAGCGTTTTCCGTTGTTGCTTGTTGCCGCATACCTAGTCCAATAGAAAGAGCCCAGTGTTTATATATCCCAGGACGTAACACAAGACATCACACAACAAATCCAAGCACTCAACACCCAGATCAACAACAAAATATAAGAACAACAAAAACTAAATTGGAATAACTCGCTACAAACACTTGATCACAAAACAAACCCCAAAAAACTCTACAAAAAACTAAACAGCATCACACTTTCCAACAGCAACACAACACAATCACATGCTGCAATGACAACAACAGACTCTACTCCTTCATGTAAACAACAAGCAAACACTCTCATCAATCACTTCTCACGGGTCAGCCACCTAAAACCCCACAAAGACGACCGACGTGTCATCCGACGTAAGAGACAATTCCCCACAGACCCTGACTATACACAGTTTCACCAATCACCAGACAAAGCACATCATCAACAATCTCAAGCACTCACCCGCCTGTGGTCTAGACAACATAAGCAACATACACCTCAGACACCTGGGACCACAAGGCATACAAGCACTCACTAACATATCAAACTACAGTTATGCACACAACACAATACCAGACATCTGGAAGCATGGCATTATCATCACATTCCCCAAACCCAACAATTACCCCACGTTACCTTTCTCACACCGCCCCATCACACTCCTTTGCACCCCCTCCAAAGTCATGGAACGCCTTGTACTACAACTAATTACACCCAACCTACCCCTAGCTCCAGCACAACATGGCTTCAGGTCACTGCACTCTACAAACACTCTTCTCACAGACCTTACACAAAGAGCTTTTGACGGCATCAACTCAGCTAGACCACCACACAGATCTCTACTAGCCACACTCGACATTACTAAAGCCTTCGATGCCATCCCCCGCCACAACCTAACAAACAAAATCTACAACACAAACATGCACAACAACACAAAAAGGTGGCTGGCCAACTTCCTAGCAGGCAGATGTGCACTCACACATATCTTTTGCCGGTCAGTCATCTAGAACCAGAAACTTTCCAAACGGAGTCCCACAAGGATCCGTCCTATCGCCCGCACTCTTCAATCTGTACATGCACGACATAAGTATACCCAATACACCCCAAATAAACTTAGTCTCCTATCTAGACGACATAACACTCACATGCACACACCATGACCCAAACACAGCAACAGATCTCCTTCAACCCTACCTCAACACAATACATGGCTGGTGCACTACAAACAGACTTAATCTAGCCCCAGCCAAATCAACCGCAACCCTGCTCACAAGCTGGACAGGAGAACACGAATACATCCCTCGACTCACCATAAACAACACACCCCTAACACAAACACACACACCCAAAATCCTAGGAGTAACATATGATACTCATATGACATTCAAACAGCACACCACAAACACGAAAACGAAACTGACACCCAGACTTAACGTCCTCAGGTCACTTGCTCACACAAAATTTGGACACAACAAAGAAACCACCACCACAGTTTATAAACAATACATAAGATCAGTGATGGAACATGCAAGCCCAGCCTGGGCTTCTAACCTAGCTGAAACACATCACAAGACCTTACAGACTATTCAAAACAAAGCCCTAAAAATCATTACAGGCTGCACAGCTACTACACCCACAGATCACCTACATCAAGAAACCAAAATCCTCAAAGTCAAAGACCATCTGGACATGAGAGACACCCAATTTCTGGCAGCAGCCTCTACGAACCAAAACCACCCACTACACTACATGGCAACACACCCACAGACACCAAGAAATATCAAAACAACACTCAGCACACGGTATCACACACAAATACTGTCCTCTCTCCCTCCCTGCCCACCCCAAACCAACTTCCAGAAGCACATCCATACTCATATATCTCGCCGATCCATCCACTCACTCATAGACAACACGCAGCTGCAAGCACGACCTCCAGAAATCCATCATTCCGAATCCTCCCTTCCTCGCGATGATAGAGTCCACCTGGCCAGGCTGAGATGCGGACACCATCCAGCCCTTCTGAGCTATCAGAAGAGACTGGATGACTCCGTTGTCGACACCTGCCCGGGATGTAACACAGCACCCCATACCATCAAATACATCATAGAAGACTGCATTTCACACAACCACTTATGCCAACAACACAATCTACACTCAATGAGAGCTCTGTGGGAAAGCCTGATCGTGGCCATGGCCTTCCTCAGGGACTCGGGGCTGTTCGGCCAGGCAGCTTAGGGAACAACAACAACAACAACTTAGATTACAAATCAATTTAATTTTCTCCATTTCCTATCCGAAATTCAGTGTCAATTTGTCCATACTTTTGTGGTATTTTGTTCAACTGTTACTATGCCAGCATTAGCTGGAGGGAGTGCTGAGTGAGAAGGAGCCTTCTTCTTTGCTATTTTTTTCTCTACCTTGTAGTCAGTAGAATGGTAGTTTAGATATCCAAACTGCCCGGTAACGACCAATAAGTCTGTTGCAGTTTGTACTCCGTTATATTCCTATGTATTCCCTTTGGACAGAGCCAAATTCATAGTACATTAAAGTTAATATGTCTAGACAGACAGGGCTTGAAGCAGTTTAAGCCATAGGATTAGTGCAACACAGATTGAGGGAGAGAGTTCCAAATCTTGCTTGTTGAGTAGAAGAAAGACTGGAAAAATCGGATGATCTTGTGTTAGAGTGTTGGACAGAATAAGGTGGGAGTATGTTAAAAGGCAGGTGACCCCCACTCTCCATAAGGGAGGAGGTATACCCTGAGAAAGCTCTGAAGAACATTGATTATTGTAATAGAGGTAGAAGAGTGAGGGAGATTTAACACTGCGGCTTGTAGAGAGTGATTGTAGGAAATTAATAAGAGGAGGTGAGTTGATCAGACAAAATACATTTGACTCTACCCTTTCGAGAAGTGCGGAATTGGGTGAACCTCCCCACACATGTGAACAATACTCGATATATGGATGCACTGTGCCTCTATACAGAGCAAGAAGGTGTGCGGGAGTAAAGAACCCACGGACACGGTTGAACACACCTACATTTTGGAAAGCGGTTTTTAGCAAGAGTGGTCATGTGATCTTTCTAAGAAATGCCAGAAGAAAAATAAACACCAATAATAATTTGAGAATGTGAAGGATTGATTTGTCTATTGTTGAAGTATAAAGAATAGACGTGTGGAAGTTCTTGATGGGTAGATGAATGGAGAAATTGGGTTTTGGAAGCATTGAAAGTAACACAATTTTCTCTGCCACAATATGAAATAGTTTGATAGATTTAAAAATAGGCGTAGTATGGCCTAATCAAGTGAGTTTTTAAGTGATTGCATGCTAGGTCGTTGAGGATAATTAGTTGAATAGTGGAGGGTGGAGTTATCAGCATAGGAGTGTAAGATAGAGTCATCAGCATAGGAGTGGATAGGACTGGAGGTACAGTTGAGAAGATCAGTATTGAATATTAAAAAGAGAACTATAGACAGGACAGAACCCTGAGGAACACTGGAGTTGATAGGTTGAGGCTGTGAGTGATAGCCGTCCACAACCACAGCTATGGAATGGCTAAAAAGGAAAATAGAGACAAAGGTACAGATGGAGGGATAGCAATTGAAATTGTTTAGAAATTTGTGCTAGACTCTATTGAAGGTTTTCGATATGCATAGCACAATACAAAAGGTCTCACCGAAATCCCGAAAGGAGGATGACCAAAAGTTAGTAATTATCACCTATTTTTCATCTTATTTACATCATTTATCGGTTATTTTTCACATGACTTTCTCTCCCGCAATTTCAGAGCACAACTGGGTTGCATATATATGAGTTGTTATATAACTCTGAGACTTCACCCGCTGACTTTAGTATCGCGAGAGAGGTGGAGGAAGTAGAAAGTAGGTCAGCCCACTTCCCGCCTGAGGATACGATCGGGCAGCGAATATATACGTTTTTCACCACCCAAATGCTATTATCACTTCAAGGTTCATATGTTCATTATTTAAGCTAAGTAAATCAACATGAAACATAAATTATGCTTTATATCGTAAATATAACTTAATTCTGGCAGAAAATAAGTAGCAATTACACAATAACTACCCTAGGACAATTTTGCGCCCGTCGGGTTAAATGGTCAGCAAAATTAAACGAGAGCCATTGACAGCGGTGAACCTTGATATCTCCAAAGATGGAGATTTCAGAGAAAGTGGAGGTTGATAAAATGTGTTTCACTTTAGAGTTTAGATAGTCAAACAATTTAGGATAGTACAGTTAGAGGATAGACAGCACAGAATTGCTTAGATTGAGGGTGACAACAAAGTTTGAGACATAGAGTTGAAAATTCAAATTAGACGAAGTCGGGGACACAAGAGTTTATTGGGCACATACAAGTAGTATTAAATTGGCCAAATCGACTCATGCCCCCGGCATGAGTCGATTTGGCCAATCTAAATAATCAACCAAAAAAACAACATGATGCATGCAAAATCAATTTTTGTTTTCTTTTTTCTCGCTTTCTATATTTCGTAAAAGTGCGGCATGAGTCGATTTGGCCAGGGAGGCATGAGTCGATTTGGCCAGGGGTCTATTTCGTAAAAGTGTATGGGGTTTGCATACAAGTTTACGAATAGGGACATGTGGTAGATGTGTGGGAATTGATCCGAAACCATTGAAGTGAGTTAATTTACTGTTTATACCTGGGAAAGGTTGAGTTCCAAGATTTTATTTCATAATTTTTTGCTGTCAATTATAGTTTAACATCCTCAAATGTAAGTATTATCAGAGAATAAGTATTTAATATGATGCAGTTTTTCGTCTAGTTTCCAATTTCTACTATTTTAGAGTCTGAATATATTAGAGAACGCTTGTTTATCGATAATTGTCAAAACAAAGTGCGGCTATGTGACACCAGACACGGGAAAATGGTTGATAGATGAGCTGATACGAATATGGATGGATGTGGAAGACGGTGGGTGGGTGGGATGTGGAATAATAGGGAGGGAAAGGTGGAGGATGAGGAGAGAGAGAGAGAGAGACTTATAGGTTCGCTATGAGTGGATGGGTGGGTGGCTTGTGTAGTGGATGAGCGGATGCGAGGGACGTCACGATTACCTGTCAATATTTGTTGATGGATGACAGTGAGGATGCGTGTTAATACTCGTTGGAATTATCCTGCTGAGGATGTTAGGTGGGTGGGTGTTGTGGTGGATGAGCGGATGTGAGTGACGTCACGATTACCTGTCAATACTTGTCGATGGATGACAGTGAGGATGCGTGTTAATACTTGTTGATTGTCACGGTAGACAGACATCAGGGATGTTACTAGCAGGAATCCTTTTTATATTCATATACTGTTGTTGTTCTTTTTTTGTTATTTTTCAGAGTGGGAGAGCACTTTGTACCTGGCTTCCCTACCCACGGTTATGATAATCTTCCACTCATTAAGCACACAATTGCCAACGTGTTTGTTTTATGGTGTTATTATTGCTCTTATTCTTACATTAGTTCTTCATGATGATAGAATTAGAAGGTAATACATATAGAAACTAATATATATTTTAATATCCGCCAAGATTGGGGCTTTTTATCACCATCAACCTCTCTATTTTCCTCCATTTCCAAATCATCAGCATTGGCACTTTCTTCCGTCTATAATGTCGGTCCTCATTTTCAAATAACCTCAGTAATCTCTCAGTCTTTGAATTTTATACACGCACTGCATAGCTCTCGCTCAGCTGATCTTTCACGTTTTGTTTCCCCCTATCTCATCTTAACATTTGCAATGAGACAAATATATTTAGTTAAATGTGTAAAATACATCCAACATCGTCACATAATATTGCTGAGTAAATATCGAAAAAAAAAAAAAAATGAGCGAGGGCTATACTATATAAGCAAATAGGAAGAAAAAAACAAAAATGCACATCTTCAAAAAAGGATTTATTCAGGTCATCATTGGTAAGTACCAAACATTATACACTAATTAACTGTATCATATCCCTCCTCTTCGGGGGTCATCTCCCCAACTGGGGGTGTTTTAAGTGGTGATTCTTCTACATTTGTAGTCGCTGTTGTACATCCAAACTGACGTTTCGGCAGTTCTCGCTGTTGATTGTCAGCTGGCGGAGGGGTGTTGATTATCACATATACCGTTTCACTTAGTATTGTCACTCCACTTCTAAGGGTTTGAATAACTGCAACAGAAAAAAAAATATATATATATAAGACACACACACATATATACAAAATACTAGTATATTAATACTAGTATATTAATAATTAATTCCAGCATTGGTGTAAATATTTACGATCATATATATATTCACTCACCATTGTCTAGAACTCCCGACTCCTCCATCTTAGGCATAATGATGACGGCGTCCCTCCACCGAGTGTTATATAGATATATAATTTATGCATTCATGGCAACTATATCCGCTCAATTGACAACGTCCGACTTTTCTCATAATTCGGCTAATAACAATCATATCCATCACCTACTACAGCGAGTTTTTTTTTTTTTTTCCGTCACTCCCCCATTGTCCTATCTCGGGCATAACCACCTCGCACATAATTCCTTTCGTTTCCTATCTAGGCAGAAAGTCCTTATACAAGGCGGCATTTTGAAAAGAGTATAGCATGTTCTGATGATGCATTTATCATTCTGGTAGTGACCCCCCTCCCCCCTTTCAAAGTTTCTATTAAAATACGCCAATTAAACCCTTACAACTAATCAAATACACAAAGACCATAACATATCCCTGGTGAAATGGAGGTGGTCATTTTAAGAAAAGACGCGTATGAAAAGTACACATTAGCCTCTACCATTTGCTCATTTCGATAACAATTCGCCGTTCGAAACAGTGAATTGGAAATACCATTGCATAGCGCGACATGATCATTTACGTCAAGGGCGGTAGTCGTATCCTCCTTAACCACGCCTATATCCAAGTCAATCGTTAATGTTGCCAAATCTAGAAATTGTCCGGTCACCCCAGGAATTCGAAATTCTATGTAATTGTCGGATATGGTGTTATTATACCCTACATTTACTGGGAGAATATCAAGTTTAGTACGACCAGCAATAGCGCTTTCCACTATCCGTGGACGTGTTGACATGTGTGAATGATGAGACGCAAATGGACAGGTCGCAGAATGATGATGAGAGCCAAACAAAGATGGAGGTAGATCAAATTTGCAAAAGAAGTTGAAAATGAGAGAATGGTCACAGATGAAGATGGTGAGGGAATGAGTGTTGTTTTTGAGCGAGGGAGGAATAATGCGAGCTGCTTCACCCCACCCCTTCGCCCTGGTAATCCCGGACCTTCATGGTTATAACTCTGGACAAGTCTACATATGATTTTTTTTTTTTTTCGTCTATGTATTAGAATTTAAGATGTCTCAATACGATTTTGTTGTATGCGCTAGAATTTATGATGAGATAACAATGGTGATGGTATATATATATATATATATATATTGAGCACATTTTTGGTAAGATGGTGGTGGTATGTTGAATGTTGTTTATGAGCGAGGGAGGAATAATGCGAGCTGCTTCATTCCACCCCTTCACCTGGTAATTCCGGACCTTCATGGTTATAACTCTGAACAAGTCTGCATATGATTTTTGTTTTCTTCTATGTATTAGAATTTAAGATGCCTCAATATGATGTTTTTGTAGTATGTGCTAGAATTGATGATGAGATAACAATGGTGATGGTATATATTGAGCAAATTATTTTTGTTTTCTTCTATATATTAGAATTTAAGATGCCTCAATATGATTTTTGTTTTGTTTTGTATGTGCTAGAATTTATGATGAGATAACAATGGTGATGGTATATATTGAGCATTTTTTTTGTTTGTAAGATGGTGGCGGTATGTTGGGTAATAAAACAAAAAATGGTGTGTCTGTATATTGACCTATTTATCTTGATGACATTATGTAATAGTAGTTAGTTCATCCCAAGTATGGAAGGGGAAAACATCTTCAATGAAAGTCATATTAATTTATTTCACAGCCCGGCCAGGGTAATAATTGCCGGATATACCAATTCCGGCAAGACCCAGCTCTGCAAAAGACTTGTGGAAAAGTATAGTGACGTTTTTAATAAAATTTACATATGCGGGACATCATCTTATCCTCTACAAAATAGTTCTAAAGTTAAGGATAAAATAGTGATCAGCGAGACAATTATAGATCCCGAGCAAGAAATTGACCCCCTTGAAAACAAATTGCACACCCTGCTAATATTGGAGATAATTTCCTAACGGCTGCTAATTCTAATATTATAGCCAATGTCTTTACTAGAGGAAGACACTTGAATATATCGGTATTGTTTGTTGTGCAAAATCTGTTTTTTGCTGGAAAATGTTCACTCACAATTACTCTTAATGCTTCCCACTATATTCTCATGAAAAGTCGTGATCTGGGGCAGATTGAATGCATCGGAAGACAAATTTATGGAAAGAAACATGGTGAATATTTGGTGGAAGTCTATAAAAATGTTGTTAAGAGTCATTTGTACGGTTATCTGCTAATAGATCTGAGTTTGAACACACCTGACGCGCTCAAACTGCGTTCGCACATCACTGGGGAGGGTATAATTATGTGAAACTGTTTATCAATTTTAAATATTAGGCAATGGTTAACCGGAGGAACATTCTAGAAAAAATATATGAAGATCACGGACATCCTGCAGGGTTAGGGAGCATATTAAAATGATATAATGTCGCGAAGCGCATAGATAAAACAATCACTGTAGAACAAGCGCAATCATTTTTTAAATCATCCAGAACTTATACTCTCCATAAACCCACACGTAAGCGCTTCCCAAGGCGTCAAATAATAGCTTCAAAACCAGGCAATATTCTCACTTGTGATTTAGCCGATCTTACGCATCTTAAAATACAAAATGGAGGCGTGCGATATTTAATGGTGTGTCTGGATGTTTTCAGTCGTTATCTATATGTATATCCATTAAAAACAAAATCTTCTCAAGAAAGTACGCAGGGGTTGCGCACAATATTGGTTTCCCGTAAGGTGTCGGTTAAATATACTCGCTTAATGACAGATTTAGGGGGTGAATTCACAAATAAAGTAATGAAAACTTTCTTAAAATCTAAACATATCCAGAGATATTCCACCCATTCAAGGGAAATATAAGCGGCCATTGCTGAGAGAGCAATTAGAACTTTAAAGGTGAAAGTATATAAATATCTAATGCTGAATAACACGTTAAAATATATCAACGCCCTTCCTGATAATGTTAGAGCGTATAATAATACGATACATGCAAGTTTGGCGGGAAAGACACCTGCGCAGGTGCATCAGCTGTCTAAGGCTGACGAGATTATAGCCCAATTTAGAGCGATGTATATTAAGAAGAAAACTCTATGGGGACCTTTCATTCACAAACTGAAGGTTGGTGAGACAGTACGCTTGCAGAACATCTCTAGAACTCAGTTTATATTTAGTAAAAATTTTAAAGTATCTAATACCGAGGACATTTTTGAAATATCGCGGGTTGATCATTATTAGAATATACCACTATACTTTCTAGAGGATCTGGCGGGGGAGGAGATTTTGGGTGGGTTTTATCACGAGGAATTAATCCCAACAACTTTGCCTGAATATTATCCTATTGACATAATAAAGACTAGAACTGAAAAGGGGAAGAAGAAATATTTAGTTCATTTTAGAGGGTATCCGACTTCCTTTGACAGATGGGTGACACAAAAAGACTTGACTAAGCTATGAAGAAGCCTTTAATCGTAAAGCATAAAGATATAATAAAACTCCTGTCAGTCCTTCCGCTAAAATTAAGAAATAAAATAACGAAGGAACTGAAAAGAGGGGAGATTAACTGCATTGCAGAAATTTGCTCAAATTTTCTAAAAAAAAAACTGACCACAGACCCTAAGATAATACAACAATTAAGAAAATATAAAAATCAGATAAAATTAGTAGCGTTAAAAAAAATACCCCCTTTTTAAAAAGAGAAAAATTCTAGCTTCAAAGCGAGGTGGTGCTATTTTGAGTGCCTTAATCCCTCTTGCATTAAGTGTGATTACTGGTTTGATGCATTAATAAGTATGAAAGAATTCTGTTTAATACCTACAGTAGAACCTTGGCAAAAAATATATATGTTTGATAAAATAGAAACCCCCACCTCAATAGAGAATGAAGGTAAAGTACAAAGTATAATGAAAATTGAACGTAAAGTAAAGAGATCTCGTATACACGAGTCTGATAGGAGCGATTATAAGGATTTTAGTGAAAGTGCCGCATTAAGAAACCCGCCGTTGGATAATCTTTTTAACTCCTTCAGACATATATGACGCGACCGCGTCATATGGCAGAGTGAACCAAAAACTCATATGACGCTACCGCGTCATATGGACTTATTATATTGCCAGAAAATAAGTTTATGACGCAATTGAGCCGGTCTTTTGGCTGGTAAGTCCCATAAGTTAGATGTACATGTGAAAACATCTAGCAACCCCCTAGCGTCCCTGTGAGGGCCCCGCGGGGGTAGAGAAGTCAGTTTCTTCCCAGCAGCCAGTCTACTAGGTGGGTGTGCGCGGCCCTTTAAACCAAGGGGCCTCCATTTTGCCCAGCCTGGCTGGTATTACCGCCCTAATATAACCTAAACGAAGTGCTATATCGTTGGGTTATCGATGGATTATTGTGTTAGTCTTGTTTAGGGTATAATAACCATGTTAGTGATGTGTTATGCTAGTCTGGTGTACGTGACCAAGGTGGGCTCCACGAGGGGCCATGGTTTCGCTTGTTTGTGGATCACTTTCATACAATATTGAGTCAATTATATTGCTATTTATCAGTTCAAGTAGTGTATCTTACTTATATTAGTGTTTCTTAGTGAATAAACTTTCATTACTGGTCGAGCATTCTCTGGTGTAGGCTACGTGACCAAGGTGGTGGAGCCCACGAGGGGCCATGCTTTTTGCCTATACGTTTCGCTTGCCTGTGGATCACTTTCATATAATATCAGTCAATTATATTGCTATTTATCAGTTCAAGTAGTGTATCTTACTTGTATTAGTGTTTCTTAGTGAAAAAACTTTCATTACTGGTCGAGCATATGTCGCCATGCTCCCTCAGCCCTGTGCATTTTTGCTCGATAATTTAGTGGTGGAAAGTGCTTGGGAGGTAAGTTTTTTATTGGCAAAAGCACTCTACATATACGGCTTGGTGGCCACGAGGGAATCTCAGCAGTATGAGTAAGTACAGTCAACATTTTTATGTCGCGCGAGTAGGTGGAGGTGGTGGTGGTGGTGGTGGTGGTGGTGATGGTGATGGCCACGAGTAGGTGGACGTGGTGGTGGTGGTGGTGGTGATGGTCGTGGTGGTGGTGGTGATGGTCGTGGTGGTGGTGGTGATGGTCGTGGTGATGGTGATGGTGGTGGTGATGGTCGTGGTGGTGGTGATGGTCGTGGTGGTCATGGTGGTGGTGATGGTCATGGTGGTGGTGGTGGTTGTCGTGGTGGTGGTGGTGGTGGTGGTGGAGATGGTGGTGGTGTTGACACCAATAGGGTCGGGTCCCTTTTCTGACCGTGGGTCAGGTCACTTTTCTGACCATGGGTCAGGTCAGAAAATGAACCCAACCCTATTGGTGTCAACACCACCACCATCTCCACCACCACCACCACCATTTTATTATTTTTATTATTTTTGTGTTTAGGCCTATTTCATTATTTGTATTATTATTATTTATTATTATACCTGTTATTCCTGCGTATGGGATCACCCATAAAAAAGTATTTATATTTGTATTTCATTTATATTTTTGCTTAACTATATTATTAAAATTTATTATTATTATTATTATTATTATTATTATTATACCCAACATTATTATTATAAATGTCCCCCACCCCAAACTCTATTATATATATATATATATATATATATATATATATATATATATTATATATATATATATATATATATTATATATATATTATATAATTATATATATTTTTTTATTAATATATTTGTCTTTTATTTATTTATTAGGGGTAGCCTATATACAGTATATGTGTTTTTTTTTTTTTTTTTTTTTTTGGGGTAGCCTTTTTTTTTTTTTTTTTTTTTTTTTTCCTATAACCCCACCACTCCCCCCACACCCGCCTTCCGCCTATTTTTATATATATATATATATATATACAGTATATATATATATATATATATATGCTTACATGTATATATTTATACATATATACATATATATATATATATATATATACATATATATATATATATATATTTATACATATATATATATATATTTATATACTGTATATATATATATGCCTCCACATTTCTGTCAACACAGTGGTGTTAGTTGTGGTGGTGGTGTTAGTTGTGGTGGTGGTGTTAGTTGTGGTGGTGGTGGTGGTGATGGTAGTTGTGGTGGTTTTCACACCTTCGAATACCACTCCCTTGGCTTCACACCTCCCAATAGGATACCTGGACCTGAGTGACCCTTCCCCAGACAGTCACTTGATCTCTTGTATATACTATGTTTTTTATTTTTATTATAATGCCCCCTTCCCCATTATACCCCCCTTCCCCCCATATACAATATATATTATTAGGCTAGTATCTATTTATTATATATTATTATTCTACTCCCCCATCCCCCTCCCTCCTCCTCCCTGCCGCCCCTCCTCCCCCTCCCCCCCCCTCTCCTCTCCCCATATTATATATATATATATATATATATATATATAATATAATTCGTGTTTATGTATTGATGTATGTTATGCACCCCCTCCCCTACCTCCCCCATTATACCCCCCTCCCCTCCCTCCCCCATTATACCCCCCTCCCCCTCCCCCTCCCCCTCTCCCCCCTGCCCCCATATACAATATATATTATTATTAGGCTATCTATTTATTATATATTATTATTATTCTAACTCCCCCCTCCCCCCACATATATATATATATATATATATATATATATATATACATATATATATATATATATATATATATATTATAATATAATTCGTGTTTATGTATTTATGTATGTTATGCCCTCCCCCCTCCTCCTCCCTCCCCCATTATACCCACTCCCCTTCCCTCCCCCATTATACCCCCTCCCCCTCTTCCCCCATTATACCCCCCTCCTATTATTATTAGGCTAGTATCTATTTATTATATATTATTATTATTCTACTCCCCCCTCCCCCTCCCCCTCCCCCCCCTATATATTTATATATATATATATATTATATATATATATAATTAGTGTTTATGTATTTATGTATGTTATGCCCTCCCCCCCCTCCCCCTTATACCCCCCTCCCCCTCCCTCCCCCATTACCCCCTCCCCCTCCCTCCCCCATTATACCCCCTCCCCTCTTCCCCATGCCCCCCATATAAATATTACTAGGCTAGTATCTATTTATATATTATTATATACTCCTCCCCCTCCTCCCTCCCCTCCCTCCCTCCCTCCCTCCCCTCCCCCTCTCCCTCCCTCCCCCATTATACCCCCTCCCACTCTTCCCCCTGCCCCCCATATAAATATTACTAGGCTAGTATCTATTTATTATATATTATTATACTCCTCCCCCCTCCGTCCCTCCCCTCCCCCTCCACTCCCTCCTCCCCCTTTTCCCCCTGCCCCCCATATAAATATTACTAGGCTAGTATCTATTTATTATATATTATTATTATACTCCTCTCCCTCCTCCCCCTCCCCCTCCCCCTCTTCCCCCTGCCCCTCATATAAATATTACTAGGCTAGTATCTATTTATTATATATTATTATTATACTCCTCCATCCTCGACATGTCCAGCAGTGAGAGTGAGAGCGAGGACGACATGGGGAGCGATCAGGAGTGGACGGATGAGACGGGTGAGACGGATGATGATGATTTGACCCATTCTCCACCGCCCAGGGGGAAGAGAAGGAGGATTCTCATTGAGGACGACCCTTCACCACCTCCACAAACTCCACCTCCACCAACTCCATCTCCATCTCCACAAACTCCACCCATCGCCCTACCTCGACACTGCTCATCAACACCCGTCGCCCTACCTTGCCACTGTTCATCAACACCCGTCGCCCTACCTCGCCACTACTCATCAACACCCGTCGCTCTACCTCGCCGCTGCTCATCAACACCCGTCGCCCTACCTCGCCGCTGCTCATCAACACCCGTCGCCCTACCTCGCCGCTGCTCATCAACACCCGTCGCCCTACCTCACCGCTCATCAACACCCGTACCCCTACATCACTACACATCGCCCCATCTCATCCATCCCCACCCGTCCTACCAACAACCCCTCCTACCAGCACCCCTTCTACCAGCACCCATCCAACCATCAACATCCACTCATGTCTTCACACCACAACCATCAACATCCACTCATGTCTTCACACAACAACCATCACCATCCACTCAATGCTTCACACCACTACCATTCCCGGACTTCCACACATCATTCTATTCTTTTTCTTCTCCTGCTTCACGACGCACCCTGCATGGCGGTCCCTTGTTACCTCACGTAGAATCACCGGCCAGCAACATTTCAGACAGCCCCCGCATCCTGGCTTCACTCCTGCCAGTGGGTAGTCTAAACACCCCACCATCACATGTCCTGTCTCCTAACGTAGCCTCCCCCTCGCTGATCTCCTTGGGTAACAGCGGGGGCAGCGAGGCGCACTACATGGCGTTTGTTCCGCCTGAACATCGCCAAATCATGCACGATGAGATTGCTGCAGCAATCGATGAGGAGCTTCCACAAAGGCTTCCTCCTGCCCCACTTCATCCACCCACAGCACCTTCTCCATCACCCTTATCACATCCACCATCACCCCCACGGCCTGACTCCACCACAGCACTTTCTCCATCACCCTCATCACATCTACCATCACCCCCACCCCCTTCGTCTTCCACAGAAGACGACCCCCCACCCGCTCCCCCTCCCTGCCGAAAATCTGGGCCCATGAAGGGCCGAGGTGGTAGGCCCAGGGGCCGCAGAGGTTACATACGTCGTCCAGGCGGACGACGTGGTACTCTCCCAGCACGTGCACCTCCACGCCCCCCCACCGTGTATGCTGAGGATCACAAGTGGACTTCAGACCCGTTCACACCCATCGTTGATCCTTTCACTGGAACCCCTGGCTTGCGGGTTCCAGCACCAATGACACCACTGCAGTTCTTCCAGCTCTTCTTTACAAGAGAACTGCTCAGGTTCCTGGTGAGTGAGACCAACGCATATGCCTTATTCGTTGGTTCTCTCTGGACATCATTCAGTGAGGAGGACATGGCCAAATTCCTTGGCCTGTACTTCCTCATGGGTGTGAACAAACTCCCCACTGTGCATCACTACTGGTTAAATGATGGACTCCATAATTACCCAACGTTTCGCAAGACCATGCAGGTCACCAAGTTCCAAGCCTTGCTGAGCAATTTCCACACATTCAACAGCAAGGCAGTCATCAAGCAGACCAAAGACAGGCTAGTGAAGATCCGCACGGTGATGCGCTACCTGCTTGCTGGCTTCAAGCTTGCCTACGTCCCGGAGAGGAAGGTGTCCATCGACGAAGGCTGCCTTGGGTGGAAGGGTCGCCTTTCATTCAAGTGCTACAACCCGATGAAGCCGACGAAGTACGCCATCAAGCTGTACATCCTGGCAGAGTCCACGACTGGTTTCGTGTATGACTTTCAAGTCTACACTGGTATTGGTCAATCTCTCCAGAAAACGGTTGAGGGTTTAACGGAGTCCCTGCAAGGCATGGGTTACAAGTTGTTCATGGACAACTTTTACAACTCAATTGACCTGTGCCACCACATGCTCACACACCACCAGATCTATGTGTGTGGCACCCTGAGGCTTGCACGAGGGGCTCCGAAGCGATTGTGCGACATTGCCCATGCAGCGACACTGGAAGACGATGCAATAGAGGCGATGAACAACGGCACAACCCTAGTGATGCTTTGGAAAGACAAACGGATTGTCAACATGGTGTCCACCTTCCACGACCAGAGCACCATTCCAAAGCATTCCTTTGTCAAAAAGAAGGTACAAGGCAGGTGGCAGCGGAGTCGTAAGAACATCATGAAACCCGTTTGTGTTGACGACTACAACCGCCACATGGGTGGGGTGGATCATTTCGATCAGATGATCAAGTACTACCCCATCCAGCGAAGGACGGTCAAATGGACGAAGAAGATCATATTCTACTTCATCCAAATGGCCCTCTTCAATGCCTTCATACTCTTCAAGAAGTGCAACCCCCGCAGGAAGATGACTATGCTGGCGTTCCAGGAAAGCGTAGTCCGTTGCTTGTTGTACTTCAACCCTGCAGAGTGGCCTTTGTCGGGGAGACGCATCCGGCGTGCACAGGATTTGCCGGAAGGTCAGTACGAGCCATGCGCCCATCTCAGGCGAGGCAGGCGGCGTCGGCAATCCTCGAAGCTCAGCTGGGTCGCCCCCACCGGACGACAATCCAGACTCCCCAGCCGCTCCTGCTGATGATCCTGGCACTCCTCCTGGTGCTCCTGCTGCTGGTGGAGGCGTTGGGGGAGTACTCCTTCATGACCCGCCCCCCTCACCAGGTCCAGATACTGCTGCTGCTGCTGTTGCCGTCGGGGGAGCACTCGCTGAGAAGGCACCCCAGGCGGCACCAGTATCGGACGATGCTACTGATGATGAGGAGCAAGTAGATGTCCTACCACTTGACCCCCCTCCCCACACGAGTAGCACCGGGTGCAGCTGCTGCTGTTGGTGGCGCTCGGGAAGCACCCGTCATGGATGCCAACTGGGTTCCACTAGTAATGGACGTTAAAGCTAGGGCTCAGGCACCAAGAGGCCGTCGGAGAGGTCCTCTTTGAGGAAGGGGTTCCAAGCCACATCATGTTGTACTGGACCATGACCGGTACAACAGGAACTTGGAACACGTTCTCGAGATGATCCCTGACGGAAAGCGAAGGCGGTGCCATCTGTGTTACACGAAGGACCAAATTCGCAAGGACACAAGCTTTTAATGCAAGTCTTGCCTCGTTTGCCTCTGCATCGATGTCAATGGTTGCTTCAACAAGTACCATCAACTCGATGCAGATGTCCTATAGCCAGGATCTTTGCACGATTCATTCATTCATTTATGCATTCTCCTATTCACCTTCATTATTCCTTTCCAATCACTATCACCCATTCATTCATTCAGTCTTTATGCATTCTTCCATTCACCTTCATCACCCTTTCATTCACCTTCACCCTTTCATTCATTCATTCAATCATTCAATAATTCATTCATTCATTCAATCATCACTTCAGAGGTTCGGGGCCCACCTTCATTCACCCATCATCATCATCATAAAAAAAAAAAAAAAAAAAAAAAAAAGCACAATTAAATTTCTACTACAATTTGCACTACAGTGGATATAGGCCTCCTGGGGAAACCACTCTAAAAACATAACGAGTCAAGTGCAGTACCTCTTTGGGTGGCTTGGAAATTTGCACATATTTCTCTGGTTTGACACCTTATATATATATATATATATATATATATATATATATATATATATATATATATATATATATATGCTATATAAAAATACACACAATCACACATTGTTTTTACCATTATTTTTTTTGACACCTTGTATATATATATATATATATATATATATATATATATATATATATAATATATATATATAAATATATCCACACACATACATTACCATTACCATTTACCATTATTTATATTTTGTTTGACACCTTGTATATATATATATGTATATATATATATATATATATATATATATATATATATATATATATATATATATATTACTTTATTTTATTTACGTGTACAATAAAATTATTTCTGAATTTATTACCTGAAGATAACCTGGCTTTCTTATTTAGTTTTTTCAGTGTCAACCTAGGAGCCATTTCCCTTCTCGTTGGAAAGGGTTGTGGCCCTACCAGGTAAGTAAAATTAACAACCTTCATGACTGACATGTCTTCTATGAACATTATACAATTATTGGCAAGGAAAATTATATAAAAGTGTTGTATATTGTGGCAAAGATATACAACTGTATAAACATTCTTATATATGTTCATAACAATAACAATGCATGGAAACAATTGCGCATAGCTCACGAACCAATTACGCTATATTATTTTGGTTTTCACCATTGGAAAGAGCACAATTTTCCGATTCCGGTGATATATACAGTTATATACGTATCCGAGCAAATAAACCAACGCCGAGGTGGGGAACAGCTCGGAACCCGGCTAGCATCGGCGGAACAGAGACGGGTGAAGCGTAAATATTCGCATTTTGGCTCTTCATTTCAAATATTCATAGCGCAAAAAGTATTTGTTGTAGGAACTTCTAGTTTGTATAAAACAAACTAGAAGTTCCTACAACACCTTATATATCATCAGCATTATTTGCCGTATTCACACAGTCTAAATTTAAAACCATACACTTCGTAGTAACGAAATAAATCGAAAATGTTATAAACCATATCAATCAAAATAATATATTTTTGTTTTCGGTCACTGCATGGAAACAATTGTGCATAGCTCGCGAACCAATTACGCTATATTATTTTAGTTTTCACCATTAGAAAGAGCATCATTTTCCGATGACGGTGATATAAACAGTTATATACGTATCCGAGCAAATAACGCAACCACGATGTGGGGAACAGCTCGGATCCCGGCTAGCATCGCCGGAACAGAGACGGGTGAAGCGTAAATATTCGCATTTTGGCTCTTCATTTTAAATATTCATAGCACAAAAAGTATTTGTCCTAGGAACTTTTAGTTTGTTTTATACTCATCAGCATTATTTGCCGTATTCATACAGCCTAAATTTAAAACCATACACTTTGTAGCAACGAAATAAATCGAAAATGTTATAAACCATATCAATCAAAATCATAGTTTTTTTTTTCGGTCACTGCTTGAGAACTATTGAAGATAAACAATTTCTGTTTTCAGATTTGGAAAGAGGAGAAAAAATACTATTATTTGAGGAAAAAAGAATATATGGTCATCACTCACAATTTCGAGATAAGACGGTGTGAAGACAATTGCATGGGAAATAATTGTATTCCGGACTCATATACACTTTCATATTTCGATTTATTTAAATTTTGTTTTGTTTTATCATGTACTATAAATATTCCTCTTTCCATTGACATATGATACATCACAATAAACAGCATTCTGGTGGATGGAAATCGAGAAAAATGTAAGGCTTCGACAACACTCATGAGCCAAATTCAAGACCCAAAAGCCATGTCAAGCGCCTCCTCGGACTTACTGGGACTTAAAATGTCTGAAGGAGTTAATGCTCGTGCAAGCCCCGCCCTTAGACAGCAAATACAAGCCTTGGCTAATATTTTAAGCACCAAACCAGGGATACGCTGGGATAAGGATGGTAATTTAACCGCTCCATTTAAGGGGGAAAATATTATTGAGATACTTATAACTTTGCTAAATACAAAGGGAAAGTTTAAGCAAGAAAATCTAGTTAATTTTTTATTTAACACAGGGGTCGGTGGCCTCCCTGAAATCCTAACGCAGCAATACTACATTAACACCTTACGAGCGGCCTATGCGGTTTATTTATGTGTACCGCACAGCGGGGTGTTTTTAGCCAAAATAGGGCTGTTTACGTGATCATTTTCATGCCTAAATAAGACCCAGAACGTAAAACAAGTACCTATCCCTGAAAGGGCATAAACAGAGCTTTCGAATGACATCATAACGATCCTTGTATGATGGATAGTTTTCTTGCAATAACCGTGCAACGCGAGTGCAAAAAGCAGGTAATTCGGTACTTTCGGTACATAATTGAGTATGTAGCGAGTGAGAGAGGGAGGAGGGAGCTGAGATTTGTGTCAGTAGGTTCGCCGCGGTGGTCTGGAGCAGTCATACGCTCGCTAGTCTCCTGCCACCACTTGTCTCTCTCTCTCAGCCACATTACGTGCTGAAATTGCCACTCGAGTTATGTCGAGCGCCGCCACATAGTCCAGCTTTATTTAACTCGACTTATGTTGCTCGCCGCTAATTATGGGTTAAAAAAAGGATAGGCGGGGGGAAAAATATGTGGATTTCTTATTAAAATATATACTACAGTATACCTAATTTGGAAGGGGTTAATAATAATTGCATCATGTTATACCAGGTATTAACATGTTTTGGCGAGTACTTGTTAAAACATGTTGATGGAAGGTATCGATTACATCCGGTGTGGAGGGGTTGGAATGATTGCGTCACGTTGTGCGGGGTATCATATTACAAAAAAAAATTGCAGTGTCGGAATATTCTGCGAAAAACAAAAAAGGAAACTGGGCTCTATTAACACCTTACGAGCGGCCTATGTGGTTTATTTATGTGTACCGCCCAGCGTGGTGTTTTTAGCCAAAATAGGGCTGTTTACGTGATCATTTTCATGCCTAAATAAGACCCAGAACGTAAAACAAGTATCTATCCCTGAAAGGGCATAAACAGAGCTTTCGAATGACACCATAACGATCCTTGTATGATGGATAGTTTTCTTGCAATAACCGTGCAACGCGAGTGCAAAAGCAGGTAATTCGGTACTTTCGGTACATAATTGAGTATGTAGCGAGTGAGAGAGGGAGGAGGGAGCTGAGATTTGTGTCAGTAGGTTCGCCGCGGTGGTCTGGAGCAGTCATACGCTCGCTAGTCTCCTGCCACCACTTGTCTCTCTCTCTCAGCCACATTACGTGCTGAAATTGCCACTCGAGTTATGTCGAGCGCCGCCACATAGTCCAGCTTTATTTAACTCGACTTATGTTGCTCGCCGCTAATTAAGGGTTAAAAGAGCGTGTATAGGTGAAATCTCCCGTGATAATGCAATATGGTGGGCGGAGCATGGATGAATTGCGCGGTATAAGATGATAAGGTGAAAGCGGGAAAACATCATAACTCCCACGTCTCTACTACACGAGCGAGATGGCGAACTATCCACTTATTTTTAGAGAGGGGGGTATTAGTGGATGAGGATTTCAAGTCGTCAGATTCATGCATCGCGTACGTTGTCAATGCTATTGGATGTGACTCTTTGGGAATTGCTAGGGATTTAGCTCTAGCATATCCTTATGCTGACATCTACAAAGAACGATGCCGACTATTTGATCTGGCGCGGGCGGTGCGTTATGATAGAAAAACACCCGGGGTGTTATTATACGCAACCCCTCTTCTGAAAGCCAGAATGAAAATCCCAAACTCGTCGCGCTAATCACTCAATTCGGTATCGGTACCTCTGTGGAGGAGAATCAGCTAGCTCAATACTTCATGACTAATTCCAATGACATTCAATTCACTGAGGGGTTAAAAAGGGACACGACTGAAAATCGAGTTGCAAACTTTCAAGAATGTGTGAACAGACTCGGGGCTTGGGTTGTGGGTAATCCCATGATTAAACGGGTTGTATTTCCGGCTGGGGTTGGACGTGGTGGTCGTGATGATGATATTTGGAACAAGTACTATCTGCCAATCCTGCACGAGCTGGCCCTACGACTGAAGCCTTTGAAAATTTAAGTTATAATATTAATTTCCTCTTCAAAGAAATGGGAATGTGGATCAGATAAAGTGATGAAAAATGAGGATGGTGAAGAAGCGAGTAGGGGATATAACAACAAACCTAGGGGGATACCAGTGAGATGCCAGTGAAGAAGACGTTTGTGATGAATATTGGATATGCGGACCTCCATTACTAATATGGTATTTTGCGAAATTTTGTAGTAATACTCTTGTAAAAAAAATATATATATATATATATATACAGTATATGTATATTATTTGGGTTTATATTTGCGACCGCGTAGAATTATTTTTAGTTCATCTACAGATATGGCAGGAGAACATTATATATATTTATCGAGCATCGGCTCATTAGATGTGTATCCTGCAAATACAGCTGATTCTTTTACTAATAAGGTCTCTCCGCCTTTACAACTTGACCCTGAAAGGGAGTATGAAATTTCTCTACTGGAGTTCTTCTATCCCAAGAATTATTTTTGTATAGTAGAAAATGACAAAGATGCATTTATCGACGTATTTTATCAAGTTCAGGGGGATATTATAACCGGGAACTATTTTTTTACATACAAACCAAGAATTAACATGGAATCGGGGGATATACAGTATATTTGTGATATAATAAATACCGAGTTATGTCCGGATTTGAAGGAGAGGTGTTTACCAATTTTTGATAAACACTTTCGTCATAATAAAGTTATATCTTGGGATCATAAGACAAAAAAAGTATCCATTGGTATTGATCGAGTGGATTCGCGGGCTAATGGCATCTCTTCTGTACTATCTGCTATTGACTTTGGCTTCAGTAAACGTATGGGGAGAATATTAGGATTCAACGCTGGGGTAAAATTCCATTGCTCGCTCACCGACAAGGATTCCCACTCTTAAGCTCCAAAAATGGCAAGACCCGATGCCGGGGTAGACTTTGTTATTATATATTCGGATGTGATCACCCCTACATCGTATGGGGGTCAGCTTGTTAATGTTTTAGATGTTTTTGCAATGGAGTCGACGGGGGGTACTGGAGTTAATAAAACGATTTATAAGAAACTAAATCGTAACGTGATTGACTCTATTAGTTTAACAGTTAGAGATCAGCATGGTCGAAAGCTGACATTTGCGGGGGAAGGCACTGTAACGTGTATTATGCATATTCGTCCAATATAAAAAGCAAAGATGATAACTTTTACAGTTATTAGCTAAACTTCAGCCATGTAGTACGCATTTCAAGTCCCTACTACGAGGGAATTCGATAGAATATTCAACAGCGGTCATGCGCTAAAAGGGGGAGGGTTGGAAGATATTAGCATTTTTTATCCTGCTGCAGTTCGTGGAAGGAGAGGGGGTGGTATTTTGTCATTACTCGGGGGTCTAGCTAAACGCGTAGCGCCTTTCATAATCAAAACCATAGCTCCAGAAGCGGTAGATTTTGGAAGGAGAGTTCTCGGGGATGTAATGCAAGGGGAAAATGTAAGAGCGTCACTAAAAAGAAGGAGCGTTCACGCATTAAAGAGAACGGGCGAGCGATTGCTACGTGGAGGGAAAAGAAAGAAAGAGGTTTCAGCTAGAGTATAAAGAAGAGTAAAGCGAAAGAGATCAAGCTTGAATAAGTGTTATAAAAATGATATATTTGTGTAGCTGTGTTTAGTTTGTTAGCAGCAATGGCCGCAATAGCACCTGTGATCCAGGGTACTGGGAGTGAAGTGCCTTTTAAGAAATATAATGCTAGTGTAAGCTCATCATTCCCTCTATCCACCAGACCACGGATAGTGGAAAGCACTATTGCTGGTCGTACTAAACTTGATATTCTCTCAGTAAATGTAGGGTATAATAACACCATATCCGACAATTACATAGAATTTTGAATTCCTGGGGTGACCGGTCAATTTCTAGATTTGTCAACATTAACGATTGACTTGGATATAGGTGTGGTTAAGGAGGATATGACTACCGGCCTTGACGTAAATGATCGTGTCGCGCTATGCAATGGCATTTCCAATTCGCTGTTTCGAACGGCGAATTGTTATCTAAATGAGCAAATGGTAGAGGCTAATGTGTACTTTTCATACGCATCTTTTCTTAAAATGGCCACCTCTATTTCACCACAGAAAATGGATACCCTGGGAAGTACCGCTTATTATCATGATGAAATGAAGGGTACTGGTATACCAGATACCTATACTGAAGCATATATCCAAAATGGCAACACGGACGAAGTTGCACGCTGGAAGTTATCGAAAAGTCAAGGAGTATCTGTGACGGGTCCTCTGTTCTTAGACATTACTACAATCGATCAGTATATTTTGGATGGGGTATTGTTGCGTATTAGATTAGAAATGAATAGCCCTAAGTGGGTGATTGGAACTGACCAACCCAACAAAAAATTTAGATACGTTATTAATTCTGCCAAATTATGGGTGGATCGTGTATTCCCTTACTTGAGTGCGTTAGAGAGTTTAAACAACTCCTTAATGAGTAAGACCCTAGAGTATACATATACTTGAACGCTTTATAAGAGCTATATTTTAGGTAAAATTCAGACGAGTCTTTCCGCGGATCTGCCGTGGTCTCAAGTAATACCAGAAAAATTATTTATGATAATTCTTGATATGAATTCCATGAATGGTAATTATGTCAAGAACCCCCTATATCTAACTAATGGCAGCTTATCAAAGACCAGAGTAACTATTAATGGAAGCACCCAATACAATCTTAGATCTGAATTCACGAATAAATATTCGACTTTCTATTATAGCACATTAGAATCTTTGGGACTCGATCACGAGCACACCATAGACTTTAAGAGTTTCGCTCACGGGCGAATGGTGGGAGTGTTTAACTTTGTGCATGACATCGCTGATGAGGCTACCCCAATTCAAAAATCGGGGAATTTAAGAATTGATCTCAGTTTTGCTAACGGGGTTGATGATAATCGAGTGATATTATTCTTTGGAGAGACGACTGGAATTATTGAAATTGATTCACAAAGACATAAGAGCAAAGGTTAGAGCCTAAACAAAAAAAATTAACGCAAGGGAGATAGAGAATGGATTGAAGAATGTATTGGGTGATAAAGCAGAGTTTTTGGGGTGTTTTGCAGTCGAGAGCTTCCCAGATATAATTAAACTAAAAATCGGGTATTTGTTTGTATTTTATTGGTAGGAAAAAATTCGAACATGATTGGTCATTGGTTAGCTCTTTATATGAATCATAACACACGGCAGATTGGAGTTTTTGACAGTTACAATCTCAGACCTGACGTCTATTCACAAACAATTGATTATATAATGAAATCTCTCAAAGATTATAGACTATATTGTCTGCAGTTTAGACTGCAGAGTAATTCCACTTTTGTTTGCGGGGCTTATGTTATGGTCTTTGTGTATTTGATTAGTTGTAAGGGTTTAATTGACGCATTGGCGTATTTTAATAGAAACTTTGAAAGGGGGGATCACTACCAGAATGATAAATGCATCATCAGAACATGCTATACTCTTTTCAAAATGCCGCCTTGTATAAGGACTTTCTGCCTAGATAGGAAACGAAAGGAATTATGTGCGAGGTGGTTATGTCCGAGATAGGACATTGGGGGAGTGACGGAAAACAAAAAATACTCGCTGTAGTAGGTGATGGATATGATTGTTATTAGTCGAATTATGAGAAAAAAAGCGGGCGTTGTCAACTGAACGGATATAGTTGCCATGAATGCATAAATTATATATCTATATAACACTCGGTGGAGGGACGCCGTCATCATTATGCCTAAGATGGAGGAGTCGGGAGTTCTAGACGATGGTGAGTGAATATATATATATGATCGTAAATATTTACACCAATGCTGGAATTAATTATTATTATACTAGTATTAATATACTAGTATTTTGTATATATGTGTGTGTGTCTTATATATTTTTGTTTTTTCTGTTGCAGTTATTCAAACCCTTAGAAGAAGTGGAGTGATAATACTAAGTGAAACGGTATATGTGATAATCAACACCCCTCCGCCAGCTGACAATCAACAGCGAAAACCGTCGAAACGTCAGTTTGGATGTACAACAGCGACTGCAAATGTAGAAGAACCACCACTTAAAACACCCCCAGTTGGGGAGACGACCCCCGAAGAGGAGGGATATGATACAGTTAATTAATATTGATACTTACCAATGATGAGTTGAATTAATCCTTTTTTGAAGACGTGTGTTTTTGTTTTTTCTTCCTTTTTGCTTATATAGTATAGCCCTCGCTCATTTTATTTTTTATTTTTATTTTTATTTTTTCCAGTAACTCTATATTTACTCCGCAATATTATGTGACGATGTTGGATGTATTTTACGCATTTAACTAAAGATATCTGTCTCATTGCAAATGTTAAGATGAGATAGGGGGAAACAAAACGTGAAAGATCAGCTGAGCGAGAGCTATGCAGTGCGTGTATAAAATTCAAAGACTGAGAGAATACTGAGGTTATTTGAAAATGAGGACCGACATTATAGATGGAAGAAAGTGCCAATGCTGATGATTTGGAAATGGAGGAAAATAGAGAGTTTGATGGTGATAAAAAGCCCCAATCTTGACTCTATAGGCGGATATTAAAATATATATTAGTTTCTATATGTATTACCTTCTAATTCTATCATCATGAAGAACTAATGTAAGAATAAGAGCAATAATAACACCATAAAAGAAACACGTTGGCAATTGTGTGCTTAATGAGTGGAAGATTATCATAACCGTGGGTAGGGAAGCCAGGTACAAAGTGCTCTCCCACTCTGAAAAATAACAAAAAAAGAACAACAACAGTATATGAATATAAAAAGGATTCCTGCTAGTAACATCCCTGATGTCTGTCTACCGTGACAATCAACAAGTATTAACACGCATCCTCACTGTCATCCATCAACAAGTATTGACAGGTAATCGTGACGTCACTCGCATCCGCTCATCCACCACAACACCCACCCACCTAACATCCACAGCAGGATAATTCCAACGAGTATTAACACGCATCCTCACTGTCATCTATCGACAAGTATTGACAGGTAATCGTGACGTCACTCGCATCTGCTCATCCACTACACAAGCCACCCACCCATCCACTCATAGCGAACCTATAACAATCTCTCTCTCTCCTCATCCTCCACCTTTCCCTCCCTATTATTCCACATCCCACCCACCCACCGTCTTCCACATCCATCCATATTCGTATCAGCTCATCTATCAACCATTTTCCCGTGTCTGGTGTCACATAGCCGCACTTTGTTTTGACAATTATCGATAAACAAGCGTTCTCTAATATATTCAGACTCTAAAATAGTAGAAATTGGAAACTAGACGAAAAACTGCATCATATTAAATACTTATTCTCTGATAATACTTACATTTGAGGATGTTAAACTATAATTGACAGCAAAAAATTATGAAATAAAATCTTGGAACTCAACCTTTCCCAGGTATAAACAGGAAATTAACTTCACTTCAATGGTTTCGGATCAATTCCCACACATCTACCACATGTGCCTATTCGTAAACTTGTATGCAAACCCCATAGACTTTTACGAAATAGACCCCTGGCCAAATTGACTCACGCCTTGTATGCAAACCCCATAGACTTTTACGAAATAGACCCCTGGCCAAATCGACTCACGGCTTGTATACAAACCCCATAGACTTTTACGAAATAGACCCCTGGCCAAATCGACTCACGGCTTGTATACAAACCCCATAGACTTTTAAGAAAAAAAAAGAAAAACAAAAAAATGAATTTTGCTGGCAAAATTTTGTTTTTTGTCGATCATTTTATATTGGCCAAATCGACTCAATTTCATACTACTCATACAGTACACACAACATTCACCTTTGCCTTGGAAACTACTGTAGGATTGAGAAAATAGGAGGATACAGAGGTGCTGCTGGCAGCTGTTTCAGACACCTGAGTCTCGGTGAGGCAAATCGGAACTTAGTAGAAATTCTATTGAGTACAGAGGTTGTATACTGTGGAAATATCTTCCAAATTATATAAAGTCAATTCAAGACTCCACTACTTAAAAATAAACTTAAGGAAACATATACTACACACGGTGTTCCTCCTGTTGTTCTCAAAAACTGTGCTTCCGTGCTGACTCCCTGCCTAGGCAAACTCTTTCGTCTCTGTCTATCCTCTAACGTCTTCCCTTCATGCTGGAAGTTTGCTCACATTCAACCTGTCCCAAAGAAGGGTGACCGCTCTCAACCCTCCAACTATCGTCCAATTGCTCTCATCTCTTGTCTTTCTAAAGTTTTTGAAACTATTCTTGCTTCCTAATTTCTTAAGCATTTCTCTTCTCATAATCTGCTCTCAGATCGCCAGTATGGCTTCCTTAACCCTCCAGCCCCGGCTATGTATTATATATATATTCCTCGAAACCCGGGTGTTTTGGCCGAAAAACGTCTAGGCTAGGCTACCGTATATTCGTTAATCAGACTGCTTCCCGCATTCCCGCGCATCCCCAAGCGTAGCTGTGTTATTTACCTGTAGAATGGCATTAAGTAGAGCTCTCTAAGTCAACTGGTTGAGCTGTGATGATGATTTCATTGGAGATAACTTTATGGCCAAAACAGCCACTTTACACCACTTTTCGATACTTAACAACAACATACAGGCACACTAAGGGTCGCTCTACTGGTGATCTTCTTTCATATCTTACTAACTCTTGGTCATCCTCCTTTCGGGACTTCGGTGAGACTTTTTCTATTGCACTAGACATATCGAAAGCTTTCGATAGAGTCTGGCACAAATCTTTAATTTCTAAACTACCCTCCTTCGGTTTCTATCCCTCCATATGTGCCTTTGTTTCTAATTTCCTTTCCGGCCGTTCCGTAGCCGCGGTTGTGGACGGCCATTGTTCACTTCCTCACCCTATAAACTCCGGTGTTCCTCAGGGCTCTGTCATATCTCCTATTCTCTTTCTAATTTTTATAAATGATCTTAACTGTACCTTAATTCCCATCCATTCATACGCAGACGACTCAACCTTACACTACTCCATTAGTTTTTCAGAACGCCCCAGCCAGCAATCCCTTAACGACAAACGTAATGAAGCCATAGAACTCTTAAATTCTGATCTAAATACTATCTCCAATTGGGGCAGAGAAAACCTTGTTACCATTAATGCTTCCAAAACCCAATTTCTCCATCTATCTACCCGTCAGGATCTCCCAGCGGACTATCCCTTATTCTTCAACAATACAAAAATCAACCCTTCATCTTCTCTCAATATTCTTGGTGTCTCTTTTTCTTCTGCTCTCATTTGGAAGGACCATATTACCAGTCTTTCTAAGGCAGCCTCCCAGAAGCTGGGTATGCTCAACCGCCTTAGGGGGTTCTTTTCCCCAGCACAGCTTCTTGCTCTGTACAGGGGCATAGTGCGTCCTTGTATTAAGTATTGTTCACATGTGTGGGGAGGTTCCTCTCACACCGCTCTCCTAGACAAAGTTTAAAGGCAGGCCTTTCGTATCATTAACTCCCGTCCACTCACCAACTCTCTGCAATCTCTCTCTCTCCGCTGCAATGTTGCATCTCTCTCGCTATTCTATCGCTACTATAATAATCAGTGTTCCTCAGAGCTTTCCCAGTGCATACCACCTCCTTTACGTAGGGCACGTGGTGCTCGTCTTGCAACTCAATCCCACCCCTACTCGGTGCAACTCTCCAACCCAAGAGTGAAACGTTACTCTCAAACTTTCTTCTACTCTACAGCTGAGCTCTGGAACTCTCTCCCAGAATCAGTCTTTCCCTCTTCCTATGACTTAAATTGCTTCAAACTCTGTGTGTCCAGGCATTTTGGCCCGATCGTCCCTTGATTTTGGCCCTGTCACTCTTTCAACTATGGGGGAGGCACTCGCTATAGGCAGTTCTGCCTTTTGCCTCCCTCAATCACATAGATTTTTTTTTTTTTTTTTTTTTAATTAACGTGCATAAGCTTACCCCTTTCTCTGCGGGCTTATTTGCGCTATTTAGGGCATATTCAGGCACCCCTGAATTATTAACCAAGTATCTGCATTAAATTAACTGTATTCTGACGAAAATAACTTCAAGATGACACCAGAACGAGCTTCGTAGGTGGCGGGGTACACCCGCAGCGTTGCCATAGACATTGGGGAAAACTCGCTAATTATTAGCTCTCGTTCGTTCGGCAACACTGTCGAGACAGCCGCGCGAGACCACAGTCTCCCTCAGTGAGTGGCTGGCTGCTCTGAGGGTCGGACGGAGGTCCCTCATGCTCCCGCCCAATGACACTCTATTTCTACGGATTTTACAGGCTTTTAAAGCCTGGAAATTGCTGTAAATTGCCTATACGTTCCAGAACGTCACCCGCAGGGAAAGGGTTGATATCTCATATAATAATCAAATACAAAAATATCGGGCTCTGGTTATAATATTATTCATATCACTATATTTTAAAATAACATTGATGTAATATATCCAGTATTGACAAAGTTATTAAATTCATCTTTTGAAACTGGATGTTTTCCAGATCAATTACAGATTGCAAACATTATCCAAATATTTAAGGGAGGAGATGCAACCCAGCTATCGAGTCATTGGCCTATATCAATCTTTGCTGCTATAAGCAAGATCAAAGAGCGTTTGGTGTACAATCGTTTGTTGAAACACTTAGAGTTTAACAATATATTATCAAAAAATCAATTTGAATTTAGATTAAACAATTATCTCCTCAATCAGAAATATTATCTATGTTAAACCAAATAATTAATTCAGTAGATAATGGTAATTATGTAATTGTTATATTTCTAGACTTAAGAAAAACCTTTGATACTAATGATCATGAATTATTACCGAAGAAATTGAAACATTACAGCATGCAATCAGCCACACTGAAGTGGTTTAGAAGCTACTTGACCAACATACGGCGGCAGTACACCTGTGTTATTAAATGTACCCCCACCCACCAACCCATCACCCATGGTGTGCCCCAGGGTACAACTCTCGGACCATTGCTCTTCCTAATTGTTATCAATGACTTGGCTAATGTATCTAATTTGTTGCATTTTATATTATATACTGATGGCAAACATTTGTTTTGTTCTTGCCGCATTACACAAAATCTATGTAATGATGTTAACACTTACGTTGCGGTCATATTTCCGCCATATTACGGCTCATTCAGGCACTCCTGATTGATTAGGCAAGTGTCTGAATTAAATTATATGCATTCAGTCGAAAACTAGAAGAAAATAGCTTCAAAATGACACCAAAACGAGCTTCGTATCTCGCAGGGTTCACCCGCAGCGCTACCATAGACATTCGCTAAAATTAGCAATTATCGCTAATGTCGCGCTACATTTGCCTTTGGCAGCACTGTATATCTCGAAAGACTCTGACTCAAAACCCTCAGTATCGCGGCCGCCTGGCTGGGAGAAGGACGTGTGGCCTGTCGCGCTCCCGCTCCCTCGCACTTGATTTTACAGGCTTTAAGAGGCTTTAAAAACCTGTAAATTGCTGTAAATTGCCATGCCGTTCGGGAACATCTCCCGCAGAGAAAGGGTTAATACAGAGTTAACTAAAATCAGCAATTGGATAAATAGTGTCCGACTTACTATAAATATCCCCAAGACTCATTATTTAATATTTTCACACACAAAAAAAAAAAAAAAAAAAAATCCAGACAATATATATTTTCTATTTCCCTATGCGGTGAACAATTAGATCGTCAATACTCAAATAATTTTTTGGGTGTAATAGTTGACGAAAAACTATTCTGGAAGGAACACATTAATTATATATAAAGTAAAAAGGCCATCCACCAATCAGCGCGCTCCCTTTTACCTGCTCTCTTCATCAACTGAGTTTGACACTTTGGGCTCACGTCATAAACATGCCACGCCTTCCCTGCCGACCAATCAGAAGCCTCCATTTTCGGAGCGCCCGGCTACACGTATCGCCACACCTTTAAACTCGCTCTCGCACTCTTCATCGGCCGTTTCCCCTGGTTGCAATGGGTCTAATGTATCAGTGCCAGCCCTATACTCCCGTAAGCTACTAAAATACGTTTGCAACCAGCTTCCAGGAACATATTATGAAGAGAAAAGAGTAGAGGTGAAGCGACCAAGGATTCAAGACGCGCGGGCTGGCTCAGCCAATCACAGCTCCGGAGAGCGGGAGGCGTGACTATATTAGGAACGTGGGGGAGGCTGCAGCAGTCATTCACCTCTCGGAACCCACTGGGTTTGCATCTTGCAACTTACTTCCTCTCCCTCACTTGGGCACGCAGGGGAACTCGGAACTACTTATTCCAGCCACCCCAGCCCTCATCCAAGGTACCAGTAAAGACCACCTCAGGCCTAGCTTCGCTCTCACCTACTAGGCCAGTGGTCAGCAACCCTTAAAGCTAGAAGAGCCATTTTTTAAAAGTTTCATACAAATGTTGTACTGTCGGAGCCGCAATACAAAACAAATTGTTTCATCAACCGAAATCTACAGTACTTCAGAAATAACATAATATACCCTACTTCTGAACTAAAAACATTATAGTGATATTCTTCAATATCCTGGTATTCAGAAGCTTAGGAAAGACATGCGTCACATTTCTAGAAATCATAACGATTGATACCTATACATCTTCTCGAAGTTAAATAAACAAATCTAATGTTGCCTTGAATGTTTTATATGATGCCTTCATTTTGAAGGAAGAATGATTATTTCTGAAGCTTTTGGAGCCACGCAAGTGTCCCGAAAGAGCCGCATGTGGCTCCTGAGCCGCAGGTTGCCGACCCCTGTACTAGGCGGATACACCTTCAGTATCCGGCCGCCTGTCGTCACATCGCTGGTTTGCATACTAACAGCCAAGCGATTCAAGAGGGACGACAGATAGTAGATGGGAGCGAGAACTTCCAGAAGAGCTATTGGCCAGCTCTGAGGTGGTGAAATTGTTCCAGTACACACCCAGCAGTATACCATAAATATATATTTTTAAAGGACCCATATTGGGCCCGAACCAGACTTAAAAGAAAGAGAGAAAATGCTTGACTAACCCAGGGGTTCCATAATAATTGATTTGTTCTTATAAAACAGACTAAAGAGAAAAGATACTAGACTTTTGTTGCTAAATAAAGTGATGATGTGTTGAGAGGAAATTAGTTATTCTTGTTATAGAAGGCTCCATGCCGATTAGTTATAGCTAGTATAGGATCTGCTAGGACAGCACATAGATATTAATAGTAAAGTAAGAGGGAATAATTCTTGAAGATAGACACGCAACTATAAAGCTCAGGGGAACAAATAATAGTTGCCATCAGACCAGCTTTAGTTTGAGAAATAGGTAGGAAGGACACTAGTCCGTATGATCAACGAAATCTTTGGTTATAAAGGAAACATTATCTGTTATCATAGTTAAAGGAATATTCGATTTGTGTTAAGCGTTATGGATGTTAAGTCCAGAATAATATTGTAATCATAAGAAACGATGTAAAGGGATAAAAGCGGAGAACCTTGGCCGTGTAGAATTATCGAGGAGCCACTTGCATTAGGTTAAGAATTATTATTGACCAGGTAATATATGTGAAGATAAACTGTTCTGTAATAGGATTACGGTATCCATATATAATCCAAGAGTATTTAGAGGTAACTTGTAACAACGCCCTGGTCATTTAGAAGACATGTAATATATGAAGTAACAAGGACAATATACTGTATAATCCAAGAGTGTTCAGAGGCCAATTGAGGTAAAATTGTAAATACGCCCTGGTCATAATTATGAGTAAATGTATTGTATATGGTTAAGAGGATATATTAATTGAAAGGTCATAATGTAGTAACGCCTTGGTCCCTGGAGTACACATAGTAGGCCCGGTAAAAGAATATAATTTTGAAGTTTAGTTTAGAGATATAACCTTTGTTTAGATAAGTGAGTGCATTAATGCCCTGGTCTCTAGAGCAGACACAGCAGGGCTCCGTGTAAAAACTTATTTATTGTAGAAACTAATAACGTGCCTTTGGATCGAAGCCGACTTAAGTCAATACCTGAGTATCGGGAATTCAAATAGGGAGTAACGGGAGTTCTCGGATTCCAAAGTACAACCTACTTACGACGTAATATTCAATCAGTGTCTTGAACTCATCTCGGCCCGAACAGAGAAACCGTTATTATTGTAGTAGCAAGTTTGTTAAATAACGTATACGAACTTCTAAATGACTGTCGATTTATCCCCCACTCTAGTAGTATATTCGAGTTAAGAAAATAAATACTACAATATACTGCCAATTATTTGGTATAATGAATAAAATCAAAGATAATTTAGATGAAAAATGCAAGTTATTGTTATGTTATACTCTAGTGTACCCATATTTGCAATATTGTCTCGCAGCCTGGGGCGCAGCCCGTCTTAAGCCATTGATTATAAAACAGAAGTGTATAGTAAGACTAATTTATTCTGCTTGTTATTTACAACATTCTGATCCGCTATTTACGAGACTCATCTCTGTTAGACTCCCCGACATTTACGAAGTAGAAGTACTAAAATGTATGCACAGCCAAATAGTAAGCAACTGTAACCCTCTAGCCTTGGTAACACACAATCTAGATACAAGGCATAAAGATAATTTGAGACCTGTTCGATCAAAATCGGAACTAAGTAGAAATTGTATTGCGTACAAAGGTTGTATACTATGGAATGACCTTCCAAAATGTATGAAATCAATTCAAAACTCTACCTTCAAAATTAACACATATTAAATATTCGTGCATAAGCTTTATGATTCTTAAATTTATCACTAAATGTATTACTATTCTACCATCGCACTGATTATGTTGTATTCTTCTGCCTAGTTGCAGAAAGCCTATCAAAAATATTTATTATTTAATGGGCTCTGTCACCAGTAAACTAATGAATGTAATATCATGTTGTAATTTACTGTTGCAAAATATACTTACAAACTGACTTACTTATCTATGTATGTATGTACTATTGTGGACATAAGTCCTGCTACACCTGCCTGAGAGGGATCCGCGAATTGTGTTGGTAACATTGGTACCCCCCCTCCCCCCGTCCCCCCACTTCATCCCCACTATACCACCCTCCCTCAGCCCAGCCCTCCCTTCCCCCTCTACCTCTTTCGTTCTTGTTCACGTCTATAAGCCGTTATTTATTTATCTCTCCCTAATCGAATCATTGTATTTTTTATGTATGTTTTCCAAATATTCTTCCTAAAATTATATATCATACCGTTACATACTTCATATATATTGGATATTTGCCATTGTATACAAACCTAACAGAATATGAAGTTTGATAATCCATTCGAATATGGAAGTTTAACAATACAGTATATGTTATTTAAGGCAAATACAACTGAGACTTTAATTTACTTTTGCATTATCATATTTCAATTCAGTTATAATTATCTAAGCCCATATATCCCACTGTTTGGAGTAAGCATGTATTTCACTGTCAAAGTGTATATATTAATGAATGAAGTAATTGACACATCCATAAAATGGGTTCCCATACTTAATTCATTGAATATTAAAATGTATAAATATATGGTTACGTGTGTATTCTCAATACTCATATTTCGTAACTAGTCAACTCAGACACACGGCCACACACATTAATGTAACATTACATTACACAAACTTGCATGTTATTTTCTTACTTGCGGATCGATATTTGGCGTCTTTCAACTGCCTCAGCGAACACGGCTCCCTCCGAGATTAATTTAACCCTTTCCGTATCGGGGTTGTGTTTTGTTTTATTACAGCTATATTTACACAATTTTGTGCAGATAAGGAAGGATGTGTGGTATTTAGAAGAATTAATTGAGCTAGTATGAAGCCTTTTAATTGTTACATTTCCTTCCTTAATTGAATAAAAACTTATATATTTAGCTAGTCTCCATTCACTCGAACCATACATCTGGCTCCTAGTTGGTGTTTGTATCGACGCTCATGATTTCCCATCTTATCAATACCGTAGCTCACTGGCCCAGAAGAGTCGCAGAACTGATAAATTATGTATCGTTATCATATATTAGTCTATATTCATTCTTTATACTGGACACGCTTTAATAATGTTAATGATTACTTAACAATCTACAGTGATATCCCAATCTTTAAGCTCGGTTCACACATGCACGAATTAACGTCACGTCCATCCCCGACCAAGAAAATAGGCAGGACGGCATCAATCTGGAGGCCCCATCTGGCCACGATGGCCACTAGGGCCGTTCCAACGTTTTTTTTCCGCCGTTCTCATCCCGTTAATCGTCGTCTAAACGCCGCCAGTCGTCGTGCAGATGCCGCCAGGCTGCATCTACATGACGACTGCTCCCGTGTGTGTCTGTGTGTGTCCTGTGGGTGTCCCCGACATAACACGTTTTCTGGCAGTTGCCCCGACCCACACGGACCATTTTATGCTACACAAAAAGGACGCCGCCTAGGCACGGCGAATTAAGGGGTCGGGGACGGACGGGACGTTAATTCGTGCATGTGTGAACCGAGCTTAAGAGTCATAATATATTACATTAATACACATTTATCACATATATAGCATACAGTATACACAAGCGAAATAAAGAAATGATAAACCCAAAAAGTACGGTAAGCAAGAGATGAATACTGATTGACTGGGCCCATGTGGCTAAGAGCCAATCACAGGCCCTGCTTCACTTATTATTCACAATAATATTAAGATAGGCAGGGATGGCATTTTATATCTTGCTTGAGTTTACGGTATTATATCTGCGTTATTTACGTGTTTTCTGTAATGGTTATTTGCTCCTAAAGCTCGGTTCACACATGCACAAATTAACGTCACGTCCGTCTCCGACCAAGAAAATAGGCAGGACGGCATCAATCTGGAGGCCCGATGTGGCCATGATGGCCACTAGGGCCGTCCAAAGTTTTTTTGCCGGGACACCTACGCGACACACACGGAAGCAATGGTCGTCTAGACGCCGCCAGGCTGCGTCTAGACGACGACTGCTTCCGTGTGTGTCCGTGTGTGTCCCAGGGGTGTCCCCACATAACACGTTTTCTGGCAGTTGCCCCGACCCACACAGACCATTTTATGCATGCACAAAAAGGACGCCGCCTAGGCACGGCGAATTAAGGGGTCGGGGACGGACGGGACGTTAATTCGTGCATGTGTGAACCGAGCTTAAGGTTTGGATATCACTCTAGATTATCACATTATTTGAATTAATTAAACTTATCTTTATTATTCTATATTAATTTTGTTCAATAAACTAGATAAGTAATGGTAATTAGAATTATAATGCTAATGTGATAAGTTATATCCAAACCTTAAAAGCTATAACATATCACATAGAACACATAAATAACATAGATATCATACAGTAAACACAAGCAAGGGAAGAAACGCCGTCACTGCCTATTTAAATGTGTAAATGTGTGGTAGAGGTATTAAGTGTTCAATACAGAGCTAAAATGTTTCGAGTTTGAATATTGCCTCCGACAAGAGAAGGATATTCTTTCGTTTACCTTGCAACACCATTTACCCCTGGAGATTCATGACGCATTTTGACAGTTTATGGTGGCCCTTTTTCGACGATTTTATACAGCGTAAGAAGAACTTTTGGGATGTAGGATAAACTATAATTTATTAACAGTGATTAAATTATAGAAATATTTCTATATCTATATTAATCACGATTGACGTAGCTTAAATGATGCAGGACAAGCTATCACATGTATTATTATGATAGTTACAGATACAACTACTTATAATAAATTGACAAATAGAATCTGTGTCATCTTTATATGCCTTAATTTACTACCATTTCACACACATTTGGTTTCACTCACGCCATCACCTCCATTAGTTATAATGGTGACACAAGGTTACGTAACATTGTTTCGGTTGTAACTGTTCATACATTACTTCCAATAATGTGTTTTAATTAAGTGCACGTCCGTAATTTGTTAACAAATAACCTATAACTCAAATAACAATATCTACACTGCATCATATTATTATAATAATCAATTTTGAAACAAACTGCCTGGGGAACTTAGTATATGGTGAAACCACAACAAACACTTCGGCTTATGACTCTCTAAAACGTTTTTTGTTTTTCTTCTCGTACCGTAAATAAAGCCCAGAGCGAAGAAGTGATTTTATATATTTCATATAATTATTTTATGTTTATTTTACTTCTCTGTTTATTTTTGTTATCCTGGTATACAACAGGTTCGGCCTTACATGGACACTTCACGTATACGCTATATACGAACACGTGAACATTGTGTATATCTATCTATATCAATTAATTGCACGTGGAAGAAAGAAAATGGTTCCGGTATTTTATAATATGTAACCAACCCTTGCATTTACTTTTCACAGCATGAATTTGAGAAATATTGGATTGAAAAATACATTCAGCAAATTGATGGTGTATACAGCTGATAGCTACAAACAAAATTAATATAACAATATTTAGGACAAAAAAAAGTGTACAAATAAATGCCACCGTATATAAATAAGGCTATATCAATAGTGTTCTTAGTTTAATGACGTGTTGCATAGGATAGGAAACCAAAAACTTTACTGGTACTCTTACTGTTGGACAAGACGATAATCAAAAGCAAAACATTTCCGCCACGTGTTTAACAATACCTCTACCACTCCAGTGTAAATCTAATCTTTTTGGAGGACAGCCTAATTTTATTATCATTAACATAAATAATAATTCAATGTTTTATTATATGATCTGTTTGACCCAATAGCAATTTTGTTGAAACACCTTTTAAATAATTGGACATTACATATTTAAAGTTATAAGGGACAACAATAATCTTATTTACATTAGGTGAATTCCCATTTGTTCAGTATTTACAAGATTCCTTAACCATTACATTTATGTCCTATTTCATGAATCATTATGTTGTTGGGTTTTTGTATTAGTATCTTTGGTTGGTGTTTTATTATAATGGTATGGGCAGGAATCTCCCCATCCAATTAACGCTACGATTATGAGGTTTAACTCATTCAGTACCGGTGATATTGTTTTCATCATAATATTATCCTGGCAAATATTAAACGATTGTATTAAGCTAAAGAAGGGCGTCTACTATTTGAAATGCTACATATTACTGCAAATAACACCATTGCTACCAAAGCCCCTTTCTTATCTACATATAATAGTCTGAATATGGCTATAGTGAAATATATATGAGATGTCCTCGGTACCAAAAGGGTTACTAAAATGTCTCCATTTATGACCTAGCTAAGATTCACCAAGGTCCTCTGCTCTATGATATATAAATTCACCTGCAGCGGAACGATATCCCTTAAGCTACTTCACACGTGATTAATATATATATAAAAATATTAGTTCTATACATTTGTCATGTTTAAGGAACTATAGTCTGTTTTGTCTTACAAATCTCCACCGCCTTATGTTCGACTTACTAATTCGTGTCAACTGCCATATTTAATATAGCCTACCCAAATTTCGTACCATATATTAGCATTTTGCCTCAACGTTATGATGAAACAGAGTCGAACTTAATTTGGTGCAAATTTACCCCAGACCAGATGGCTGGAGTAAAGTAGGAAAGAAAAGCAATTGGACAGAGGAAGAACAAGCTGAGAAGTGAGAAGTACAGTAGAAGACTGAAAGTTCTCGGGCTCAACCAAGTTGCTTCATTGCAAATTTACATACATGCAATCCAATATTATATTTGACTGAACTTCACTTCTGTATATTTTTATGGTAATCGAAGGGACAAGAAGAACCAGACCCACTCTCGTGGGTCCATCTATCCACTCGGAAGGAGGGAGAACCGTAGCACCCCCTTCACCACTTACAAGTGGCCTCTCCCAACACTTTAATCTCACCCTCTCCAGTGAATGGAGTATAGTTATTTATTAACATTATTATTCAGTAAAAGAAGGAAGTATAACAGTTAAACGTCTTTATACCATCTCAATTAACCTTTCTTAATACCACAGATCCTTCATGAGCTGCATACAATTGCTTAAATATAGCTAAATAAAAAATAAACGGAACCCTGGTACGGAAGGGGTTAATCTCGGAGGGAGCAGCGCTCGCTGAGGTAATTGAACGACGCCAAATCTCCTCAAGTAAGAACATAACATGCAACTATGTGTAATGTAATGTTACAATAATGTGTGTGGCCGTGTGTTTGCGTTGACTAGTTACGAAACATGAATAGATTAGTGTGAGCTACCGTAGTTAAGGGGGAGGTGGGTTGACAGGCGAATACTGTAATGAGAATACATACGTAACCATATATTTTTAACTTTTAATATTCAATGCATTGAATCAAGGTACCCATTTTATGTATAGGTCAATGATATTTTTTAATAGTATTGTATTTATACAGTAAAACGCATAAATACATGCCTACTCCAGATATTGGGATATATTGGCTTAATTAATCATAACTTGATTGAACTATGAGAATATAAAAGTATATTCAAGTCTCAATTGTATCTGACTTAGATAACATTATATCGTTAATATACTTACATATTGAGCTAGGTTTATAATAATTGGCAAATATGAACATGAGCTACGTAACCTATTGCTATGTTAACGATATGTTATATCATTTTAGGAAGAAGATTTGGAAAACATGCATAAAAATACATAGATACGATGATAGAGGAAGACATGAGAGAAAGGAAGGAGAAAGAGGTTATCGTGCTATTTATCATTCTATAGTCCGGGCCCTGGTTATAGTCACAGTGGTGGAAACAATCCAGGGGAGGGGCTTACATAAGTGAAACAGGAAAGAAAGAGGAAGGGAGGGTTTGGCTGAGAGGGGGTAGTAGAGAGGGGAAGGAGTGGGGGCGGGGGGTGTATCAATGTTACCAACACAATTCGCAATTCTCTGCCGGGCATGTGTATCAGGACTTATGTCCACAATAGTACATAGTGGGGCCCTGTAAGAATACATCATCACTCTCTCTCTCTCTTCCATCTTTCATATTTTTTCATTCACAATAACTTGATGAAATAATTCACTATTATATCAAATTTTGTGTTTCAAAGACAGTATGAGTTATGGAATGTAACATGAAGTGAACCTCACACTTGTATTTGGTATAAAGCTGTCACAAATACATGTAAAAGTGAACCCGTTTTGCTTCAATTTCAGTTTCTAAAACACCTTGTGCTAGGACACACACTATTTCACAACTATTGTTTGGAGCAGACTGATATTAGTATGAGAAGGAAGCTTAGAAGCTTATGGAAGCGTCGGGCTACAAGTGAAGCGGGTCGGTGCTAGCAACTCAGCCGGTGATACCAAAATGAATGGGTATGTTGCCCACAGATGTGTCTCTTTTACATAGGAAGTACTAGTACGTCACCTGCAGTGAAAGGGTTTTAGCTAGCTGGAAAAGTTGCACCATTAACGCATGACTATTTCCTTTTCTTCCACCTTTTACCAGATAATTGTATTCATATAAGATAAGAATTCCAGTAGTATCAAGTAAAATAGCTGTTGGTAATATATCAACTCCCGCTCACCATTATATTTCATCGTTCTTATTACATAATAGAAATAATGTACCCAACTGCAAAACATATCAGGACCCCACCTGTGATGGCGGAAATGATACTCACAACATAGAGGAAGAATGGTGCAAGGGAAAAGAATGCATTATGCTAGCAAGATAAATCGTTAAAACTATTCTTGATAAAAGATGTGGAAAAAGTTTGAGTTCGTGAAGAAGTTGGTTGATGAAATTGTGAAAGAAGGAGTGGATGATTTGGTGATGATGGCTTTTGTGATTAAGGAGTGGGGCTGTGGAGAAGATTATAGATGTGGGGAGGGAAGGTGAAGGTGGGGAGAGGGTGGGGGTTGTTAAGACACAATCGTACAGAGATTATCTTTGTACAATGTGTCATAAAGACCGTATTGTAGATTTGCATTCATAAAGATATGAAGAGCGGAATAAAGCGTTATGCAATCAAAATACTTGCACATGAAAACTCTTTCAATCAGGAGTATTTCTAAACTTCTGATTACCGTAGTGCGCAATATGTAACTACGAACCCCCCCAAAAGTTACACCCAGACTCTCAGCATGCACCATGGATACGTTAACCCGAGGAGCTCGTAATTGCCTGTTGACAAACGTAGCTATTTGTGAATGAATTACCTTACTTACATGATGAACGCTTAAAAAGCGTTGAAAGATTGAAAAGCGATAAAAGAAGTGGGAAAAGCATGTGGGTGGTGAAAAACTTACATTTTTGCCACCCAGTCTTATCTTCGGGCGCCAGGCTGAGAGACACACACCCTCCCCTTGCAACATCTCTCAACACACTGAATGGCCCGAGAGTGACCTCAAAGTTCTAAAGGTTTATGATGCAACCCTCCCTCCCAGCTTGCCTGACGATAATTCGGGCAGAAAATAAACGATAAATTATGAAATAAGAGGAAAAATAGCCGATAATTGAGGAGGGGGACAAAAGGTGGGGAATGGGTGGGGGGGGGGGTTAAGATATATTCATGAGTGGTAGGAAGTACTAGAGGGCAATTATCGCACCTAATGACATATTAGTCCCTGGGGCGTTTTGGAAGGGTTTTCATGGTCTTGCTTCCGTGAGGCCTATATATACATATAAGGACGATGATAGAGCTTTCCAATGACACCTGAATCATCTTTGTACGACATCTGGTTATCTTGCAGTGATCGTGAAACCGAAGGGTAAAATCAGGTGAACTAGTGATAATTTGTCTGTTTTTGGTGTGTGAAAGAGAGCACATGAGTTAGAGAGCAGTGTAAGGGGCTTCAATGTATGCCGCATGGCCGTGGCGAGCGGTTGGAGACCGCCTACGCACCCTCCAACGCCTGATCTCTCTCTCAGCGCTCATAATAGCTTCAAAATGGCACCCGTCATATAATGGGTGCCCCAGAGTAGGACAACTTTCTCTCTCCCGTCATATGGCGTTTTTTTTTTTTTTTTTTTTTTTTTTTCTATGTGATTGAGGGAGGCAAAAGGCATAACTGCCTATAGCGAGTGCCTCCCCCATAGTTGAAAGAGTGACAGGGCCAAAATCAAGGGACGTTCGAGCCAAAATGCCTGGACACACGGAGTTTGAAGCAATTTAAGTCATAGGAAGAGGGAAAGACTGATTCTGGGAGAGTTCCAGAGCTCAGATGTTGAGTAGAAGAAAGTTTGAGAGTAACGTTTCACTCTTGGGTTGGAGAGTTGCACAGAGTAGGGGTGGGATTGAGTTGCAAGACGGGTACCACGTGCCCTACGTAAAGGAGGTGGTATGCACTGGGATAGCTCTGAGGAACACTGATTATTATAGTAGCGATAGAATAGCGAGAGAGATGCAACATTGCGGCGGAGAGAGAGAGAGTGCAGAGAGTTGGTGAGTGGACGGGAGTTAATGATACGAAAGGCCTTCCTTTCAACTTTGTCTAGGAGAGCGGTGTGAGAGGAACCTCCCCACACATGTGAACAATACTCAATACAAGGGCGCACTATGCCCCTGTACAGAGCAAGAAGCTGTGCAGGGGAAAAGAACCCCCTAAGGCGGTTGAGCACACCCAGCTTCTGGGAGGCTGCCTTAGCAAGACTGGTAATATGGTCCTTCCAAATGAGAGCAGAAGAAAAAGAGACACCAAGAATATTGAGAGAAGATGAAGGGTTGATTTTTGTATTGTTGAAGAATAAGGGATAGTCCGCTGGGAGATCCTGACGGGTAGATAGATGGAGAAATTGGGTTTTGGAAGCATTAAAGTTAACAAGGTTTTCTCTGCCCCAATTGGAAATAGTATTTAGATCAGAATTTAAGAGTTCTATGGCTTCATTACGTTTGTCGTTGAGGGATTGCTGGCTGGGGCGTTCTGAAAAACTAATGGAGTAGTGTAAGGTTGAGTCGTCTGCGTATGAATGGATGGGAATTAAGGTACAGTTAAGGAGATCATTTATAAAAATTAGAAAGAGAATAGGAGATAGGACAGAGCCCTGAGGAACACCGGAGTTTATAGGGTGAGGAAGTGAACATGGGCCGTCCACAACCGCAGCTATGGAACGGCCGGAAAGGAAATTAGAGACAAAGGTACAGATGGAGGGATAGAAACCGAAGGAGGGTAGTTTAGAAATTAAAGATTTATGCCAGACTCTATCGAAGGCTTTCGATATGTCTAGTGCAATAGAAAAAGTCTCACCGAAGTCCCGAAAGGAGGATGACCAAGAGTTAGTAAGATATGAAAGAAGATCACCAGTAGAGCGACCCTTAAGGAAGCCATACTGGCGATCTGAGAGCAGATTATGAGAAGAGAAATGCTTAAGAAATTTGGAAGCAAGAATAGTTTCAAAAACTTTAGAAAGACAAGAGATAAGAGCAATTGGACGATAGTTGGAGGGTTGAGAGCGGTCACCCTTCTTTGGGACAGGTTGAATGTGAGCAAACTTCCAGCATGAAGGGAAGACGTTAGAGGATAGACAGAGACGAAAGAGTTTGCCTAGGCAGGGAGTCAGCACGGAAGCACAGTTTTTGAGAACAACAGGAGGAACACCGTCCGGACCGTACGCCTTATTAGTGTTAAGCCCAGAGAGGGTAGAAAGTACATCTTTAGAAGAGATTAGGATATTAGGCATAAGTAAGAGAGAGGAGGGCGGAGAGGGAGGAATAGCACCGGAATCATCCAAGGTGGAGTTTCTAGCAAAAGTTTGAGCGAAGAGTTTAGCTTTGTCAGAGGAAGAAGTGATGGTTGTGCCATCAGAGTGGGAAAGGGGAGGGAAAGACGAGGAAGAGAAATTGTTGGAGAGGTTTTTGGCTAGATGCCAGAAAGCTTGGGAAGAGCTAGAGTTGGATAGTTCAGTGCATTTATTATTGATGAAAGAGTGGTTGGCAAGTCGAAGAACAGATTTGGCTTGATTCCGGGCAGAAAAATATGAAGAATGAGAGTCTTGAGTTTTAAGGCGTCGGTACCGTTTGAATGCTTCCTCCTTATTGCGGACAGCAGTAGAACAGGCGTGAGTAAACCAAGATTTTTTAGCATTAGTCTGAGAGAAAGAGAATGGAATGTATGCTTCCATGCCCGATAGGATTACCTCGGTAATGCGTTCAGCACTCTCCGAGGGTCCTCGGCCATGGAAGCAGAAATCATTCCATGGGAAATCAAAGAAGTACTGCCGAAGAGCCTCCCAGTCGGGTGGCTGTACTGGAGAGATAGGACAGGTGACAGAGATAAGTTTATGGTCGGAGGAGCCCAAAGGAGAGAAAAGATCGACAGTATAAGAAGAAGGGTTAGAAGTTAGAAACAGGTCAAGAATGTTGGGCCGATCTCCAATGCGATCCGGGATACGGGTGGGTTGCTGAACTAACTGCTCTAGGTCATTTAGGATAGAAAAGACGTAGGCTTGTTCACCAGGTGGATCAGTAAGTGTGAGAGGAGAGCCATTGGCGGTGGTGAACGTTGAAATCTCCTAAGATGGAGATTTCTGAGAAAGGAGAAATGGATAGAATGTGTTCCACTGTAGAGTTTAGATAGTCAAAGAATTTAGGAAAGTTGGTAGAGTTAGGGGAAAGATAGACAGCACAGACATATTTAGTAAGAGAATGACAGGAAAGTTTGAGCCATATAGTTGAGAATTCAGAGGAGTCGAAATCGGGAACACGAGAGCAAGTGAGTTTGTTGTGCACATATGCACAACATCCGCCTTTGGCTTTGAAACTAGGATAGAGAAAGTAGGAGGATACAGAGAAGAGGTTGGTGGATGTTGCTACAGACACCTGGGTTTCGGTGAGGAAGAGAAGATCAGGTTTGTAGGAGGAGAGATGGTGCTCAACAGAGTGAAAGTTAGAGGAAAGTCCGCGAATGTTGCAGAAATTAATAGAAAGAGTAACAGGCCGAGGTCCAGGTAATTGTGTGGGGTCGTCAGGGGATGGTTGGTCGGGTGAGGGGGCATTTATGGTCCCCCCCCTGGGGACTCCGAGGCTGTGCTAAAAATTCATCATTTTGTGTTTTTTTAATTTTGGTGTGGAGGAATGAAGTGTGGTGTGCATGTTTAGTGTAGTGAAGTGGATAGGAGGAGGAGGTGTTTGTGAGAGCTAGCTGGATTGCTCTCAGTGTAAATGAGGCACAAAGAAAATCAGTAAGAGAGGCCAAGCAAATGAAACAGGAGTTCCAGCGACTCTTTATCACATGCGTATAACCTCACCTGGGTCTAGCCCTGATCGATTGGTGCCTACAATCTCCCCACTGGTTGTCTTGAATTGAGGGTTAAAGGTGCACAGGTGCCTCACCTGTGTACTCTTATTACGCCGTAAAGAAGAAAGATTACCAACAAGCATGAGCGAACATAATTCTACAGAGAACCATGGGTATAACATACACACTCATAATTTCATTATGTTCAGTCGTGGTCAGGAATACGTGAACACTCATTAATGATAAACGCAAGACAATGAGTGTTAATTTATGAATCCAAGTAATTTTAGTGTTGTGTTTCATGTGCTTGTCAAAGCGAACTTTGAAGGAATCAACGATGTTGCAGTCTATTACATCTCGGGGAAGTCCATTCCACAAGTTGACGACTCGATGAAGAAGATATATATTTGGATTCATGCGAGTTGAATGATTTTCCAATGATAATGCAACCATATCCCTGTGTGTAGTTTGATCGGTCAATCGTAAAGTATTTACTACAGTTCATATTGTCGGTGGTTCTAATGATCTTAAAGACTTGAATTAGGTCGCCTCTTAATCTATGCTTGGTTAGGGGAAACAGATGTAATTCTTCAAGATGTACGTTCCTCATATGGTTTGTTCTTTAGACTGGGTATAATTTTAGTGACTGTGTTGAACACGTTCCAGTTTGTCTACATCCTTTAGATAGTATGGCACCAGGACTGAATGCAATAATCCACGAGTGGGCGAACTAACGAATTATAAAGAGTGAGGATTAAGTCTTTAGATTTATGCTCAAAAGACCTGCCTATGAAACCAATAATTTTGTTTGCTTAACAATCTCCTTGCATTGTTGACTAGCTTTGAGGTTGCTTGATATTGTTACTCCTAAATCCGTGTTTTTGTCTACAGTCTTGAGTTGGGTGCCATTCATTGAATAGTTCGCTTACTCATTTAAACTTCCAATGTGAAGTACTTTACATTTGTGTTCATTGAAACACATTTGCCATATTTTAGCCCATTGAGACAACTTAGCTAGATTACCTTGCATATCCTGAACATGTTCTTTTGATACTACGTTTTTTGCAATTTTTGTATCATCTGCAAACATTTAGATTGTGCAGGTGAGGCCCTCATCTATGTCATTTAAGTAGATTAGGAAGATAACTGGCCCCAGTACTGATCCTTGTGGTACTCCACAAGTTACATTGGTCCATGTTGATGCTTTCCCATTTATGACTACTCTTTCTTTTCTTTCACTTAGCCAATTTTCTATCCATCTCAAGGCAACTCCTTGTAGGCTGTGTGCTTTTAATTTGATCAATAAGCGTTTATGTGGAACTTTATCAAAGGCTTTTTGAAAATAGAGGTATCTACAGCTTTGCTCTCATCATATAGATTTAGGATATCGTGGACGAAATCTAATAGGTTGGTCAAGCAGGAACGATTGTTGCGAAAACCGTGTTGAGTATCTTTAAATATGTTGTTTTCCTCCAAGTGCTATACGAATCTGTCTCTTATGATAATTTATAGTATTTTACACACAACTGAAGTCAAACTGCTTGAGAGATAGTTACTACGCAACTCTTTGCTGCCTTTTTTATATATTGGGGTTACGTTCGCAAGTTTCCACTCATCCGGCACAGTCATAGTTCTCAAATAATTGTTGAGTAGCAGTGTCAGCGGTTTGGAGAGCTCACATTTAGCTTCTTTGAGAACTCTGGGAGAAATAGTATAGGGACCAGGCGATTTATTTACCTTGAGTTTGTCTTAGCAATTCATTACTTTTCTCTCAGTAATACAAATATTGCTAAGCACATTAATTTTGAATTAACTCTTTGTACTGGTGATGCTGTACGAATATCACTAAAGTAATTTGTTGTGAAAACTGATGCAAAGAAGAGGTGGGGAAGTTGGAGTCATCTTGTCAGTAGTGAGGGGTGGGGAGGGTGGGAGTGTGGAGCCATCTGGTCAGTAGTGGGGGGTGGGGAGGGTGGGGGAGTAGAGTCATCTGGTCAGTAGTGCGGGGGGGGGGGGGGGGGGGGGGAGTGGAGTTATCTGGTCAGTAGTGATGGGTGGGGAGGGTGGGGGAGTGGAGTCATCTGGTCAGTAGTGAGGGTGGGGGAGTGGAGTCATTTGGTCAGTAGTGTGGGGAGGGTGGGGGAGTGGAGTCATCTGGTCAGTAGTGCGGGGGGGGGAGGGTGGGGGATGGGAGTCATCTGGTCAGTAGTGAGGGGTGGGGGAGTGGAGTCATCTGGTCAGTAGTGAGGGGTGGGGGAGTGGAGTCATCTGGTCAGTAGCGAGGGGTGGGGAGGGTGGGGGAGTGGAGTCATCTGGTCAGTAGTGAGAGGTGGGGAGGGTGGGGGAGTGGAGTCATCTGGTCAGTAGTGAGGGGTGGGGAAGTGGAGTCATCTGGTCAGTAGTGAGAGGTGGGGAGAGTGGGGGAGTGGAGTCATATTGTCAGTAGTGAAGGCTGGGAAGGGTAGTCAGCTGCTCCCCATACCTAAACGTGTGTGAGAGAAGCAGGCCAGGGGTGAAATGGGAGTCGAAATAGAATAAGGTCAATTTAAACGGATAGAGAAGGAGAGTAAACCAGAGGAACGTGGTAGGGGCTTAACACATGGAGTAAAAGCCTGAACTAGGGTGCATGAAGCCTTAGACGACAGTGATTAAGGAGATAATGTACTGTACATGAAGCAGTGGAGGTAAAACTATGAACTGATCGAGAGCAGACATAATGTATAATTTTAAATAAATAAACACTAACATACCAATATTTATATAAAAGGGCTTACTAATTAAAATCGAAGAAGTACTAACGATGAAAAATATAACACATAATACCAAATACTTAGTAGCAAAACAAGAAGATGCTGACAACAAATCAGCAAGCCAAGAAAGAGAATGTCTAAGGTAAAAATAACACAAGAAAAACAAATGTAGCAGATTGTGTACAGAAGATAAAGGGGCAGCCTAAAATGAGAGCAGAAAGGTAGCGATACAATATGAGTAAGCAGAAAAACCACCAAGGAAACCAAGTCATAACATGGTCATACATCCTCTCCTTGCCCGAGTGTACCAGGGACCCACACAATGTATCGGCACAACCACCAAACTCTATAAGGGACTGGGGTTCTCGAAAAGAGGGTTCCAGTCCTGATGCTATTCTTGACTTACAATGTGCTGGCTTAATAATCCATAGGGGTTGATAGTCTTTGAAGTCCTATTTTAGCCCTTTATTAGCGGCGCGCATCATATGTCGAGTGAAAGAAATTTGGACTATGTGGCGGCTCACACCATAAGTCGTGTGGCAATTTCAGCACGTAATGTTGCTGAGAGAGAGAGACAAGTGGTGGCAGGAGAGTAGCGAGCATATGACTGCTCCAGACCACCGCGGTGGACCAACTGACATGAATCCCACCCTCCTCCACCCTCTCACACTCGCTACATAGTGAAATGTATGGGGAAAGTACCGAATTACATGGTTTTTGCACTCGTGTTGCGCGGTTGTTGCAAGAAAACTAGCGGTCATACAAGGATCGTTGTGGTGTCATTGGAAAGCTCTGTTTATGCCCTTTCAGGGATAGATACTTATTTTACGCTCTGGGTCTTCTTTAGGCATGAAAATGATCACGTAAACAGCCCTATTTTGGGTAAAAACACCCCGCTGGTGGCTACATATTATTTACCGCCTAGGCCGCTCGTTAGCTGTTAACTAACTAACATACTCTATTGTCTTGTCCTCACATCCAGTGAAGTGTACTTTGCTATATTGAAAATTATGTACAGTATGTATGTGTTGTTATGTAATCCAGAATTAAAATTGATTATGTAAGCCATATGTGTATAATAGTTTAGTTTCCCACTCACGTGTTTGCTTCTCGTGGAGAATTATAGACCTGTCGGGCTCCAGTCTGATTCTCCCAGCCTTGCGTCATTTCATTCACGAGTGCAGTAGAATTTTTCAGTTCACTGGTGGGTTATATATACCCCCTGAGTAGGCTACCTGCAGTCTGGACTCTCGACCAGATGGCTAGCATCACGTCTGTTCTCTGCCTCCCTGTCTTGTACATAGTTACCTTTATATTGTGTAGTGAAATTATTATCTCTTGTCTCAAGTCAAGATAAAGCAGTCTGCTACATTACCTGTGTCCCTGGTGTTGAGTATACAAGAGTATCACATATTGTACTTATTATTTTCAGTGATATTTTTGTGTATTAGTTATAAATTAATAGTTTCTGTAATCTAGTGATCAATTAATTGTTATAAATATTTCTGTGAATTAATATAATTTTGTTATCTCCTTTTGATTGCTTTAATTATTTGTGTAAGGCATTACATTAATGTGTGATAATTTTCATAGATCGTATAATTATTAAATCAGTTTAATTTAGTTACCCCTCATTATTGCACTTTTAGAAGGAATATTTTCTCAAGTGGCATTTTGTAGTGTTTCACATTTAAATAATTGTATTAGTTACTTGAATTGCTTTTATTTACATGTTGTGCATTTCAATAATTTATTAAACATATATTACAAAAATGTCAGTGATCTTAAAAAAATATTAATTCTTGTGTGATTTAACTATTAAATGTTGCATTGATTCAGTAAAGGCATATACTTATTTATTTTTAATTTGCATATTTTGGGTGCATTATTCTTTTACTGTTAAACCAAATGTTAGTGCATTTTATAATTCTTAGCTTTTCCTGAAGAACCTTTAATTTTATTTTTGTATTCTAATAATTTTACACATTAGTTTCCATGAACCTGGATTTTTTCGAGTTGGAATTAGACATTCGTCTTGAATTTAAACATAGCCTATTGTTTGTGTCTTTTTCACCTCGTCCACATTATAACAGTATGTAAATAATCAGGCACATACCCCACTGCTGGGGGTGGCCAACTCGAGACAGAGCCCGAACAGAAGCCTTTAAAGTTCCAATTCTTTGGGTTCGGGACTACTTTCGCGTTCCCTCGCCCCTTTCACTGTCTTGTTGAGTAGGATAATTTTACAAGGGGAAGAGGATTCCTAGCCTCCTGCCCCCAGAAGGAAAAGTAGGACAGTATAAGAGACAGACAGAAATAGCTATGGTTGGGTAGAGGATGCCAAACCTAACTCGGGATAGGCCCAACCTTCACCTTTGAAAATTATAATGATCGATATTATTTTATGTCAGCTGTCCATTTGCCGAGATACACACACACACTCTCTCTCGCATAGTTTGTCAATAAAAGCATGATTTATAAAGCAAATAAAGAAATGGGTAGCTGATGAATTGGTAAATAATTTGTGTTTGGCAGTTAATGACTATGTCGTCATAAACTAGTTTTTAGCTCCACTGATAATAAAGTAACTATATTAATTTCCATGTTGGATCATTCATCTCCCTCCCGAAAACTCTATATTTATCTCTCTCACGTCCAATTGTATTGACCTTCTTTCGAGAAGTTTCAATATTTATGCACCTTCAGACATGGACCATTGGTGAACACTTGTATTCCTTATGGACGTCTTATATCACCTGCGGGTCATAAGCAAATTGAATAATCGAATAAACCAAAGTCAGATTTTGATCTACAAATATCTACACTTGGGAGATGCTAACATAAGCAGTTAACTTTTTAACAAATAGTTTGCAAATTAAAATACAATGTTTGTGTATATACACAAACTCAGAGTCTACTGTATTTCATATATTCGAAATGGTCTGCAGAAATATTACTTTGCACATAATTTTTCACATATCTAAGGGTTGACTTAATAACAATTATAACCATTTAGGAAGAGCGTAAGGATAATTATCAACGCAAGAGAACATCATTCACAAAATATATAATTTAAGCATATCATACATAACTTTCACAGTGTATGCCTTAATGTAACGAAATACAAATGCCGGAAGCATAATGTGCACAACCTCGCATCAGATATATATGTTTATGTTTCTGAAATGGTTACACATATATATATATATATATCCAGGCATTTTGGCTCGAACGTCTCTTGATTTTGGCCCTGTCACTCATTCAACTCTGGAGGAGGCACTCGCTACAGGCAGTTCTGACTATTGTCTCCCTCACTCACATAGAAACAATATATATATACTGTATATACAGTATATATATATATATATATATATATATATATATATATATGTTTATTGGATGACAAATATAGCTGACAGGGCTAAGATTCGAACCATACAGGCAGGAGGTCCAGTCTCTCGCGTCTCTCGTGGTGGTGTAGGTGACTGGACCTCCTGCCTGTATGGTTCGATTCTTAGCCCTGTCAGCTATATTTGTCATCCAACAAACAAATTTTCATGCTTAGGGCAGCCGGATTTCGATTAAAAGACAGTCTGTCCCCCCACCAGATTCGAGTTGGGAAGGAATACAGATTGAAGTATCAAATTCCTTCTTTTAATCTCGTGGTGGTATAGGTGACTGGACCTCCTGCCTGTATGGTTCGATTCTTAGCCCTGTCAGCTATATTTGTCATCCAACAAACAAATTTTCATGCTTAGGGCAGCCGGATTTCGATTAAAAGACAGTCTGTCCCCCCACCAGATTCGAGTTGGGAAGGAATACAGATTGAAGTATCAAATTCCTTCTTTTAATCTCGTGGTGGTATAGGTGACTGTACCTCCTGCCTCTATGGTTCGAATCTTAGCCCTGTCAGCTATATATATATATATATATATATATATATATATATATATATATATATATATATATATATATATATATATTATTTTCAAAAGGATAAGGGTAGCCAAAACAAGGAAGATCCCCATCTTCATATTTATTGCAATATTTCGGACTCTGCGTCCATCATCAGGTCAGTACACGATCCTATAACATAAAATTACCATACATACAATTTTGTAAATATAGAAGGATCCGTAAAATAGTTTAAATACAAAGTAAACAAGGGTATACTTTGTATTTAAACTATTTCACGGATCCTTCTATGTTTGCGATATTTTATGTATGGTAATTTCATTTTATAGGATCGTGTACTGACCTGATGATGGACGCAGAGTCCGAAATATTGCAATAAATATGAAGATGGGGGATCTTCCTTGTTTTAGCTACCCTTTTCCTTTTGAAAATACGTTATCCTGGAGGACAAATCACTGATATCATCATTAATATATATATATATATATATTATAGGTTTGATTCCCGGAGGGAAGTAGAGAAAATCTAATATTTAGTAGGGGCCCTGGAATCATTGACGATGTTGCCTATTAGTATAATAGTCTCCATTCAACACCCACGTCAGCCGTTTGAATCGACCGCCCGCGGGGAAGAAAAAGAGTCATCTTCATAAGTGCAACGCTACTTCTCTTATGGTGTCGTCACAGATCGGGTACCCACTACGAAAAAACTTTCGTAAAATAAGAGAAGACATAAGGAAAACTTTAATACTTAAATACTGTTATAAACAACCTTCCCATATTCGGTGGATTTCTTGCGCTGTGGCTCATTGTCGCTTCTCGCCAAGCGCATCATTCTTCCTTCACTGATATATCAAGATCAACTCAAGATATCAAGCGAATGGGAAGGGGATGGCTGGGATGGGTCCGGGGCCCCTACTAAATATTAGGTTTTCTCTACTTCCCTTCGGGAATCAAACCTATAATTTAATAGTGGCCCCTCCATCATTGATGATGTTGCCTGAATTCCCAAGACTGGAGGGGGACATTCGCAATAATATCTGAACCTCCGTTACCATAGGGTAAAGTCAAGAATTCGTATAACAGAATAAGTTATTTTATTGTTTGCATATAATATAGAAAAATATAAATAATTGAAAGAGTGTGAGCAGTGCGTCGCTTCGAAGAAGACCTGCTCAAGTACTAGGGCCTGTACATGAGGTACCTGTTGTACCATGTGATAATACAAAGCTAATACAAAACTCTGTTATCACTCTCTCCAAACTTTAAACTGTTCACAGTTTATCCTCTGGCAACACCACTGTGTCTCTTGACCAGTTGTACACTCACCCAACTATCCAGTAGCAACTAAGATAGACAACTTTTACATACATATAAAAAACAAATTGTAAATTGTACAAGCTTTACATAGCTTGTTTCTTAACTTAATTGAGCTTAACCAAGCTTTCTTAAAAAACAATGATAGATTCACTTGAACATAAAATCAAATCTTGAGCTTTTAGCTCGTAATACATGTCCGGGCTCTGCCTTGGCGGAAGCCGCGCCTGGCCTGCCTTGCTTGACCGTGTATTCCGGCGGAGGGAGCTATACCTCCCAGCGTACTGGGATATACCGTGTATTACGGCGGAGGGGGTTATACCTTTCGGTGTACTGGGATACACATCCTCCCCCCCCTTTTTCTTAGCCCACAATGGGCGTAACTTATCTCAGTACAAAAACCTTAAAGCCGTGAATACCTTATAACAAATATTCGTGAAGAGAGAGTGAGCGGATCCGTTGCGCAAGTAAAAACGGGAGGGAAAACGACAACTCACTCGAAAATCTAATGACAAAATAAAAAACTCAATTAGGCCTATACTTAGGGATCGAGGGCGACTCTCTTTTCACGGAAAAAACAACAGCTCTTTAGGCATGATGTGAAGAGCAGAACTGACATAGATAAGATTACTTAACTTATATTTTAGTCATCCAATAGTACCGAAGGATCAGCATGCTATGCTAGGTAATACGCCGGTGGAGCTTTGATATGTTACTGGTTGAACTTGAGTATGTCAGAGCCTTAGGCCCAACCCGCCGGAAGACCTAGCCGGTGTGGGGTAAGCTCTCTCGGCGTAACACCAAAAACCTTTAGCCAATTATTAATGTATAGAACCGTTTCAGTTTCTGACAAAATATACCTTGTTCTATGAACAAAAAGAAAAACTCAGTCAGCCGAACTGTAGAGGCATATGCGTAGCTCAGGGATTTTCCAGAGTAACATGAGCGTGACTTTAGTGTCACGAGTAGAGAACATTTTAATTGGTGCATTTTATACCCTGATGGAGTTAACCTGATGGGGTCTTGCAAGACTCCACCCGTAATTCCCCCGGCGGGATCGGTTTCCTATCGCCTGGCCTAGGCCGGAACTTGAGTCGACCGGTAAAGGAGGAACACTGATTAGGCAGAGTTCATTCCTTCCGGCCGATCGAGGGTGAACCGATAGTGGACCCTACCTTATTTAGGAGCCCTCACCGGCAACTGGGGAGTAAAGCATGCCTACCCAAGTCTGGAAGAGTGGACTTAAGACTCCCGTCTGTCAGAGGTAACTTACATGAAATTTGCGCTAGGAAGTGTCTGAAGCTATTTATCAATGGGTAAAAGGACCGGAGGCGGAAAAATTATAACGCCGACCGTTAAGGGGTCCCACCTCCCTTTACTCTAAACCAAAAGTAGGAGAGAGCGGAAATAAAAATCCCACTTGCTCCTGGCCAACAAGAGGGGGGGTGGGGAGAGTTTCTTAAACCCCCGAAAGAAAAAATATCGATTGGCTGTAATTTAATAATACGACAAATTTTGAAAGCTTAGAAATCAAAATCCGGGGCGTAAGCTACGCCTGCCTCTGGTCATTGGAAGAAAAACATTATTCAGTACCTATGCACACAACTCAAACAGGCAGGTTATAGAGAGAAAATGAGGGAAAAGGGTTTTGAAAACCTTGTTCCTAAAGTCCATCCGACCCCCTGTCTCGGCGGTACTCCAACCCTTGTCAGGGAAAGTTACTCTATGCAGGTCCACATCGGCAGTGAACCGGCAGAGATCTCGGGGAAAGATGTGAAATTATGACAACATACAAAACTTTTGAAAAGAAAACACCCGTTTCCATGGGAAAACCACCTGTTTGAGTTGTGATCCGTGTAAAAGAGGGGACTGACACTTTTACCTAGTGGGATAATACCTAAGTGCCTTGGCAGAATAACTCCTTTCTGGCGAATTGAGCGGAGGAGTTGTTGCCTTACCAGCTTAGAACTCAAACAATAACCTCCCTAGTAAGGTAATAAACGGTTAGGATAGAGAATACTTCTTCTGACTAATCCCAAACTACTGGTAAAAGACGTAGAGGATGACCGGCCACCGGGGGACCTCTAACCCGGTCCATGATATAGAGGTATCTCTGAAGGAAGTCGTTTTAGTTGGGACAGCGGCGTTTAGTATGCGCCGGTGACGGTTGAAAACGTTCTCATTAGTGTTCCGCTTAATTTCAAGTCCGGTCATCAGGGGGGGTGCTTACTGTCCCCCTGGGCGCTGGGTAGGGCCTAGCCTAGCCTCCCGTAGCCTGGCCGTTATGTGATTGCACACCCAGACGCAGTCCGAACGTGTAGAAGAAAACACTTTTGCGCGGCCAAGGCACGGTAAAACACGTCTCCGACCTCGGACCCGTGTGCATCAGCGCGGCTTATGGGGAAGAGGACACGAAGAAGCCATCCTAGAACAAAACGTTGGATCTAATCCGTAACTTTTGGCGAGGCTCCGTTAACACGTCCGCCGATCGCCGGCCATCCAGTGCTTGTAAACTTAGGAATATCTAATGGCTTGTAAACTTAGAAATATCTAATGGGATGTACCAATGGTAGCCTGAAGCATCACCCTAACATCCCTCTGTGTTTGCTCATTAACTGGAGTTGCTGTCAATACCGGAGAGAAAAGAACTTTATAATAAGCGTTCTCCGGTAACCCTTGAGCCATACTGAGTCTGAGTAGCTGTCGTGTTCTGACCGCCTCAAATAAGGCCGCTCTGATATCTGTCAACATATTTTGCCGGATAAGGGAGGAGGTACTTTTGAAAGGCTTTTACTATCTCCACCCTTTGACGAGGGGGAGTAGGTATAGGCCTGGCAATGGCCTGGGCTGTATCTCTGGTTAGGAGAAAGCTAATACATTTTCTATGGGCGTTATCCCTAACTAGGAACTCTCTCTGGAGCTCAATGAGGTCAGGGATTTCAAAAGGAGCCGGAAAATCCGTCGCTTCTAAATTGGGGGCTATGAGAAATTCAAAAATAGCTCTGGGCACTCCACTGGGTTCTTGCTTAAGCCAGTCAAACTCAGTAATTGGCGGCGGGGGAACTGGCAATGAGGTATTAGAAGTAACATCAATAGAAAATTGTTGGAGCTCCTGATCCCACGTCACCCAAGGGTCATGTCCCACCTCACCCAGATTCAATTCCCTTTGGTCCTGATGAGGATTACATCTATGAAACTTTAGACTCGGTTCATCATACTTAATGGAATGGCATCCATTGATGCCGCAACGTTGAGAGCAATCAGGGCAAATAGGGACATCTTGATCAGGAGGGGCATGACTAGGGGTGTCCATAGGGAGAGGAGTCATCTGGCCAGGGTTATACACAAAGTATTGAAAATTAGTAGGGTCAGGTATTGCCTGAACTAGTACGTCTAACACTTTCCTTTGTGCATCTTTTGCCCTAAAGACTTTTCGCCTGTTAACTTCGATTGACCACTCCTGGGGCACTGTGACCTCCCCCTGTGTTGATCTGTGCCCATCGCCTCTAGTTACCACGGTAACCGGGAGCCAAAGCCTCCCTGATACCTTCTGAGCCTGAGATTGGTTACTGAATTCTGCCCGAACCCGCGGCGGTAGAGCTTGTGAGTAAGAGGCTGTTTGTTCGTCTAGAACCGGCGAACAAGCCGCCGGCTGTTGATGAGCTTTGTGCGGAAACTTAGATGGCGGCTGTTGGCCAGAACTCATTCTATCATCCTTTCCTCGGCCATGAAACAGTGAGCAAGAACCCGTGTCCTACCTACCCCCGGAAGACACCGAAGTGCCAGAAACGAGCTTATTTGATTGTAAAGAACTCCTAGACACTATTGACAGAGATTCATTCCCTCACCGGGATTGCAACTGACCGTCCATTGGCAAGCCTTGTCCATGCTTGCCAGTGGCGGGTAAAGCTATGTGAGAAGACGTGGGAATCAAGATAACATTGGGTTCTGTTATAACATTAATTTTGGCCGGAGACAAAGGGCTGACGGACACTTGTTCTGGCCATGACCCAGCTGTGGAAACAGAGGTACTAGGCACAAACCCGCTGTCTTTAGAGAGGGTGGTCACAGGATTACGCGGCGGAGGGACTTCGTGGCGTCATATGGCACATTGTTGCATCACCCTATGCAGTAAATCGTCCAATTGTTTGGACGTAAAATATGGAGGTTTTGGCCGTTTCAGAGGTTTCGGCCGTTTCTCCCCCAACTGTTTGTCCTCTACTTGTACCTTGGAACTTGTGTCTAGGCCCTGACTACCACTAGGTTGAGATGCTAAGCTCCGACTATGCGCCGGAGGTCTTGTGACCCCGGCGGGTTATCCGCTACCTTGGAAGGTTGAAGAACTGTGTCTCTTGGGACTGTGTTCAAATTAGTCGGCCGTATGGGCTGACCCTATCGAACTTGACCTATTTTGGCGTCAGACCCTTTAATCGTGACCGCCTCTAGTGTGGTATAAGAGTGAGGTACATCAGCCTCAATAACCCCTGCCTAAGGATTAAAATATTCATTGCTATTAGAGCTCTGGGCCTCCGGCGTCGGAGACAACTCTTGGCCCAGTCTGTTAACCGGAAAGTTACTTTTATGCAATACAAGCTTAGAACCTTGGAGCCTAACCTTAACTGACTGCCTAACCCTCATCGCAGACTGTGAATGCCCAGCATCCGTCTCGGGGAGACCGGGGAAAAATCTGGCATCTCTGAGGCGGATGTCGATGCTACTGGCTGCGCCTTGGTTTGACACACCTGGGAGCTAGATTTAAGGCTATCTAGTGCTACCCTATCCACACGCCAGGGGCTAGATAGTTTGCGTATCTTGTCCGGCAGGAACTCCAGGCTGGAAGGTCTCCGACCAAGGCCTTCAGGTGCTTCCGGTTGGGATGGAGATAGGCATTCCGGCGACACTGAGCGACTCCTCTTGTAATGGGGAGGGGAGCTCTGTGCGGAGGTCATAGATGATTGGGGAGAGGCCAGGGTCATGCATGGTACTGGGAGGGTTTGTCTCTGAGAGACTGAGGCATCGTTAAAAGAATATAGTTTAACTGTCCTCAATAAGTCTGCGTTATCGCAGAATAACTCTACGTCTGCTACTCTAGAAGTGTAAGCTGAAAATTTGATCCTTATCTCAATGAGAGTTAACAGGCAAGACATATCCTGGCTCGCTAGCCATTCCTCAAACAAGTCAGAACATACTGGGCATTGGCGAGATGACCATAAAAAAGAGGATCTGTCTAAACACTTGACACACCGTATACACAGTCTGTGCGCTGCAACAGGTACTAGGAGGCACGTTGGTGTAGAACAAATTGAAAACAGAGGCATGATTACAGAGTCTCCCCTCCCCGGCGGGAACCACTCGTCCGTAGCTGTCCGGACTGTAGAAAGGATCTGGAAATAGAACATTTCCAGGAATCAATGCTCATAAGGATAACCTGGGAGGTTTTAACATCCTATCCTCCCGGAGCCAGAAATATGGTAGGCGACAGCCTCAACCTTTGTTCTGACCCCAAAGAAGTTGTGAAAGTTTCCCTCCTCACGCCCTTTTCAATCATGAGGAGGAGCTTCACATCGGGTTGCCCACCTGTGACATGGGTCATAGGTTCATAAGCCAAAAAACTCAGCGGGTATCTGCGTGCTATTACATACAATCGCTAGCAGCCGCCGGTTAGTCTACGCACTGAGCCGCCGCTTGACGGGGTAAACTGGTAGGCCAACAGGCTCGCCGAAACTGTATCGAAGAGATACGTCTCCTTCCGCCGGCCATGCAGGACCGCCATAAGGAGGGGTAGTGGCACACTACCACACACAAAACAAGAACAGGGGAAAACAAGAGGAACTAGACCACACGCCGGCACAGCGGCCCCAGATCTCAGGTTGCAGAACTAAGGACTGGCGGGTCAAAACACTAACATCGGGAAACACTCGGCTACGGGCACCAGCCTGAGTGAAACCACTCCTCCAAAACATACCCCTGAAACAAGGATGTCACCTTGAGCTCCTGGAAAGTGGGCAACACTAACACAAGGGGAGCACAACAAAAGGGAGGCACATATAATACCACATATAGATAAAAATATATACCCCTAAGTAAAACAGAGTCCGTAAAGGCTTATCACGAGGAAAAGTATCTTCCCGCAGGATTAAACTTACACTTGAAGACAACCTCGAGCAGCACGAAGCAGGTGAAGCCCCTCGCACGGGGCCTCTAAGCAGGCTTAAACGCCAGAAGATCCCACACCATGTGTGACAATCCTTGAACTGGCGCATCTGCTAAAATGAAAAAAGACAAGGCCCCTAGGCCCAAACACTGGACTGTAGAAACAACTGCCTTGGTTAGGGATCTGCCTTGCTTAGGCCAATCGGCTTTCTGCAGACTCCCATTTTCTTATGTTCTTATAAAGCCTCCTAACAAAGGAAAAGCAAAAACTAAGGCGCATAGAGACATGAGGACACCCATCAGTGGTGTCAGTCCTGAAAACAACACGTTAGCGCCTGAATAGTACCCTAATTTAACACTTCCTGCGGGCAAACAATAACACAACCCGTGCTAGCTAATCTAAACCTTGTTCACTACCACTCAGATAAATACAAATGAGTAAAGACTCACTAGAATAGAGCGAACGTCGAATGAAGCCGAGCGCGGGGCACACGTGTTGACCGTTTGCCCGCGGGGAAGAGAAGGAAGAATGATGCGCTTGGCGAGAAGCAGCAATGAGCCACAACGCAAGAAATCCACTGAATATGGGAAGCTTGTTTATAACAGTATTTAAGTATTAAAGTTTTCCTTTTTTCTTCTCTTATTTTACGAGTTTTTTCGTAGTGGGTACCAGATCTGTGACGACACCATAAGAGAAGTAGCGTTGCACTTATGAAGATGACTCTTTTTCTTGCCTGCGGGCGGTCGATTCAAACGGCTGACGTGGGTGTTGAATGGAGACTATTATACTAATAGGCAACATTGTCAATGATGAAGGGGCCACTATTAAATATATATATATATATATATATATAATATATATATATAAATACCGTGCATGTACATGGTTTCTCAAAACTCATAAACCTGATAAACCTCTTCGCCCTATCTTCAGCTCAGTAAGGTCTGCCACTATTAATTAAATTATCTAAATTGTATAGTAAGTTGTTTTCTCCATATCTCATTATCATGTAAACAAGCTCCAGTGATATAATAAGTAAAATTAGAAACAAGAATGAACCTTGCAGATTAATAAGTTTTAATATTTGTTTTTGGTACAGTAGTGCCAGTTCATGATTTACTAGAATATATATATTTTAGTTTGCTGAATTTAGATTTGCCGATAAGGTGTGATGATTCCATGAAACTAATTGAATTGTGTGTTTTCAACACTAACTTTATTATAAATAGAATTTTTGTATGCAAAGAAATTGGTTGTGCAATGGGAAATCCGCTCTTCGATAATTTCTAACATGTTTATGGAGTATTTTGATTTTTTTTTACCTAAGATTAGTCACTTTAGAGTTCCTTGCTACAGTATAGGTGTGTGAACATTTTATGTCTTTGACCTACCAATCAAAGACCACATCAATTCATAAATAAACTTAACGGTCTTGTCCCCTTGATTTCATTCAAGATTGCATAACAAAATAACAATTAACACCCATTCCTTGACATTATGATAATAAATAATAATGGTCCCTTGAAGTTTATGGTATATAGAAAACCAACTTCTGTAGATTTGTATGCTAATTTTTAATAATATAAAGGTCAAAATATATATTTTCCTGGTATGTTTTTAAGAGCATTAAAAATATATAACTCAAAATTCATAGATAATGAATACAGACAAATATATATTTTAGCCATAACACTACAGGTATATGTTACCCTGAAAGTCTAGTGGATCAAGGCTTAGCCAAAGCCGAGAAAGCTTTCTATAATGTAAATACAAATAAAGCTCCATCTTCAAAGAAAATGTATTAGTTTTGCCATAGCACAGTGAATTAACACCACTCGCAACGTCTATCAAGTACTTGAATATTTATGAAAAATTGAATTAATGAAAACTCGGTCAAGACTATTTTGATTAAAAACCGCCCTAAACATGATGCAGGGGATGTTAATTTTATTCCGTGTCAAAAAATGTAATAATATACATAGGGCAAACGGGCATAATATTATAGGACAGAGTTAAACAACGCCAATAATCAGTAATATCAGCCCCCCACGAATCAAAGGGTATGCCCATGATATAAATTGGGATGAGCCTAAGATGATGTACTGGTCAGGCTGCAATTTTGAACCCTTTTTGTCGAGTCCGCCTTGATCAGATTAAATAACAACACTAGGAATTTCATTGATGGTCTTTGAAAAATATATAGCATCCTTCTAAATCTCCTACTTGAAAATATTATTATGTTCTCTCCACTAACCAACTTTACTCCTAAACTCGATTAATGAAATTAACAAACACATGTGGCAGTCCGGGGATTCGAACCCAGGACGCTCACACCGAAAATCAACACACTTATGCATTGCACCACGAAGCCTACGATTTATTATGCAGTTTCGAATCCTGCATACCAATCTTAGCATGTACAATATCCCAACTGCACTATCGGAGGCCATGAATATGTGTGAATGGAAATAGTAATTAATGGGGCAATTAACCCTAGGGAAGGCCTCTCGATAAACTACTACTGAACCAGAATTAATTATTATGTTCTCTCCACTAACCAACTTTACTCCTAAACTCGATTAATGAAATTAACAAACACATTTACATAAAAAAGAGCATGGAACCAAAGTCCAAATCGTCAGACTATAAACTAAAACATCTGGTAGGTTGACTTCTGACCATTTTGGTGAAGTCAGTTAGCGAGGTAGGGCTAACTATATATTCAGGTACACATTTGTATATATTTTTAATAAACATTGTATTTGTCCTCGATTTTGAGTTCCGATATTTATATAATATATACTGTCTATCTATCTATATCTATATATATATATATATATATATATATATATATATATATATATATATATATATATATATATATATATATATATATATATATATATATATATATATATATATATATTATATTATCTTGTATAACAGCGCACATTGTTGTAGCCTTACTATTATATATATTTTCATTAGTTCACGATGTGTATTTACATAAATTTTGGTTTTATTTACATTATTCATATAGGCTCTTTTTGTAGATGTCAATGTTAAATATTTAGATTAGAGATTGTATTGTACTACCTTTATTTAGTATATTTATATATACCATTATTGTTATATGAATAGAGATAACATTGCATTTTAGGCACATTACACTGCAGAGAATAGTCATAATTGTATAAGTATTTGTGTTTTGTAATAAAAGTAATTCAGTTTAGGAGCTTTACTGTGTGTATGTAAAACTAAGTATACTGCTAAACATAATTATCTGAGAAGGCAGTAAGATGGCAAAACCTCTTGTTTGTATATGCTATAATGAAATGGTCTCTTAGCTTCCATACTAACTTCTCTATGCTTTATCACCCTCCTCTATGCACTTACAACACTCCTGCTCTGCTGCACTCAGTCCTGTATCTCACTCTCCAGACTTCCATCCTTTTTCAACAGATAGATACTGAACTCCTTCCCTGCGGGGGTTTTGGTCCTAATTGAGTTCATTTCCTGAACATTTGCATGCATAAACATGAGCCAGAACGTAATATAATGATATATCCATGAAAATACAGTAATTAAGGTTTCAAATGACACCTGTACAAAATCTGGTTGTCACCTGTACAAAATCTGGTTGTCTTGCAAAGGTCGGCCAAAATCGCTAGAAATTATGTGAAACGCTGCAGTGAGGTAGCAGACGGCTGTAAGTTATGCCAGTGCCATCCTAGACTTGGTGGATTAAGGGGTCCTGCACTGCCTGTAATTGCTTGCCTCACTCCCAGGGTATATAAATAATGAGTCGATTTCAGTGCCCATTTGGTGATGAGTTCTGTCAGGAAGGTGTTACTAGATACTTAAATTATTTCATATTCTCCATCTCCTGATTATTCAAATGTATTTCACAGTTGGATATCTCATTCCTCTCAAAGACCATAACTTTGCTCTTATCCACATTCACCTTCAAATTCGGCTTCTGACACACCATTCCAAACCTACTTACAAAGCCTTGCATCTTCCAATCATCATCGCTAAACAGCACAGTACCACTCAACAGCATAGTATCGTCTGCACTTTAACTCTTTCCAAACTCTTCATCCATTCTTTGTTTACTCACTTTTACTACTCTCTTCTTTTTTCTACATACAGCTCCATCTTCTCCCTTTCTGTTCCTCTGTACACCTCTGCTCCCTAGCCATTCCTTATATACTTTTTGTTTAGCATCAATCACTCGTCTAACATCCTCACTCCACTACAGTGTTCTCTTCACTTCCTTACCTCTCTTTCTTACCCCATACACCGACTTATATGCTGCACATATTTCTTTCTTAAACACCCTGCTCACTTCCTTCAGCTTTTCTCAGTTATGCCTCCCCAATATCTCCTCCACCTCCCTCCTGAATTTTTCCTTGAACTAGTTATTTGGTAATGTTTCCACTGTTCTCTCATATTTCTTCCCGTCTCCTATCTTCATCTCCTCATTTTCATTTATATATGTTGGACCTTAATTCTGGCTCCAACTAAAAAGTGGTTCGACAGACCTGCCCCCACTACTCGAAATGCTTTTGCGCCTCTCACTGACGTCCTCATTCTTTCATCTATACACACATAATATATCATTGCTTTGCTCTCAACTGCCTCCCCTTACCTCCTTCTTTCCACCCTCCACATGTACCTGTGGATCACGATATCAGCGATAAACATAATTATCTCTCTCCGCACAGATGTCTAGCAACACACTCCCATTATCATTCACCACTCCACCCAGCCCCCCATCCACTGTCCCACCACCCATTCACTTTTTCGCTCCTTATCTTACCATTCATACCTCCAATCAGCATAACTCTTTCGCTTCTACCAAATTTCTCCTCGCAATATTCAACCTTCTCCCAAGAACTCTGCTTTTACGCTCTCTCTCTTTCTATCTCTTTCGATAGTAATGGTACTTGAATTTATCACGTTTAAATAGAGACTGGACGATCATCTGATGGAGATTGGATTAATATGAATGCATATATTTAAATATTGTCGATATTCAAGTGTAAATTCCCTATCAGGTTAATTTCCTAATATTGTATATAAACACTTTCCATGTGGGAGTTTCTTGACCCATAAGTTATATTTCCTCCTATTGTCCGGTACGATTTTCAGCCGGAAGGAGCAGGGGGGTGGGGAGAGAGCCTTCTAGATTGCTGTCCTATTCTTCTACTATAAACTGTCCCTGTCGAAAGTGGTATTAAGGGCAAGTATTTTTTTTTCTGGACCCCCTTCCCCCTTATGTTTAGCCATATTAGTTATGAGACTTTAACCCTTTGGTTTCGGCTATGTTTGGGCTATATAGGGCATATTCAGGCACTCCTGAATGATAAATCAAGCATTTGCATTAAATGAAATGTATTCTGCTGAAAACTAGACGAAAATAGCTTCAAAATGACACCAGAACGGACCCTGTACGTGGTCTGGTTCACCCGCAGTGGTCCCAGTGAAACGCGGGAACCTCGCTATTATGTAACGCTCGCTCGCTTGGCTACTCTGGTGAGAGAGACAGAGAGAGACCCGCGCGAGACACAGCCATGCTCAGTGAGCCGCTCGGTGCTCTGAGGGTCGGAGGTGGGCCCCTCACGCTCCCACCCACTGACACTCGATTTTTACGTTTTTCACAGGCTTTTAAAGCCTGGAAATTGCTGTAACTTGCCAAAACATTCCAGAACGTCACCCGCAGCGAAAGGGTTAAGACGTTTGCCTAGTAGTTTGGCGATTTTTAAGACCTTTCGCCCTATTTAGGTGTCGATTTTTCTCCTGCCGAGCGATAGCGAGCCTGTAATTTAGGAAAAATCAGCCTTTGGATGGGACAATTTTTTACCAAAAACTTGCAAAATTATCTCGAAGGAAGGTCTTTGGGGTGTACCTTCTAAGCTTGATCGAGGTCTAGGGAGAAATCTAATAAAAATATATATACCAGGGATAAAAACAAATATATATATACATACATACCCGGTATATATATATATATATATATATATATATCGTGACGTTAACCACTCCGTTAGAACCGCATGGCTTGTCCTACAGTGACTCACTAGGATTGCAAGGGCAGTGGAGGTGGCTACTGTTCATGTATTGTTGTGTGCTTTATTTCATATGAAAGCTCGTGTCATGGGCAGTCCAGAAAGGCTCTTTGTTTTCACCCATGTCAAGGCTTTATATATTTAATTGCAAAGTATATGTTTTATCATTAAGTAGTAATGATAGGATTTGAGAGAGAGAGAGAGAGTAGAACAGAGTGTGGGGAGGCACGCAGTGTTTTGCTATACTCGATGACGTCATAGCTGGCTGGCCTCGTGGGGATTCGTTGAAGGAGTTTTTTACCATGCTTGGTGATGTCATGTTTGGCTAGCTTCTTTAGCATTGGCTAGAGGACTTGTTACCGCTTTTCTACGCTTTTCGAGCTAGTGCTAGTTTATATACAGCTTCCTCGCCACTCTCTCCCTCAGATCTGGTTTCTAGAACGCATCCCTCTTATCCCTTTGATACCTGTCCTCCTAACTGCACCTGAGAACCTTTTCCTCTGCCTATCTCTATCATTTTCCATATCTTTCACCACCTTTTATTAATATTATACCCCCTCTGGTTAACTCTGCATAATCAGCTTCATGCTGGCCAGTTGTATTGTGCGTTAAGGTCTGATATAACCCATGTATGTTAGTTGTTAAGATAAGTTGATCACGAAGCATTGGTTGGCATTCATATTGTTCAGTACCGCTTCCTATAATTATTAGTGTTCTGCTAGATTAGATAATGCTAGACTAGGAGTCTGATACTATAAGGTATTGTTTCCGATGGGTGCTGGCTTTAGTTAAAAGCTGCACGACATACCTGAGAACTGGAGTTGATTGGGTAAATTCTAGTCTGTGTGCCATTGAGAGTAGAGCATGCACGAATGAGGGCTTTTTGCCTATACCATTCTGCACTGTTCTAGGCTCGATTGTTTGTCTTTGAGGTATGCCAGGAGAACGCTTAATACTTCGGTTTTAAGGTTTTCAAGAGAGCTACCCTTCCCTATAACGTAATATTTGACACACAGACTTGAGATTTGCACTAGGCTATGCGGCATGCCATGCGCACCAGTATCTCGTATCATTGACTCTAGCTAGACTTTATCAGTCATAGTAGACATTAAGTATATTAAACCAATTACTCTTTTTATGCATACCCGTTTATGATCACACAAGCATTTCGCAGCCTAGTTTGATGTATTAAGACACAAACGACTTAGGCTCTTTTTGTTGATAGGAATACTGCATTGTCGTGGCGATTATTATTATTGTGGTGGCGTTTAGGATATTCTTGGCTCCGACTGCATTATATATCCTGCCCTTTTTGTGTGCACAGCCTGCACGAGCATTGTTCCAATGCCTGCCTTTTTGGGTTCCATTTCCGATTCGAGCATCTTGATAGCATCTAACATTTAAAGAAGATTCCTTGTTGGTGTTGAAGGACTTTAGTGCACTTTCTTTCATGCAGGAGTGCCTGACATTTATTGATTAAAGTAACGTAAGCTGTAACTTCTCTTACCACCTTACTTTGCATACCATAACCTAGCACCTTCGGTTATAGGTAGTAATAGGCTGTTTTCACATACCATTAAGCCTAGAGTAGACGCACATTTATTGAGAGTTTGATAACCTATTATTGCATATAGAACTCTGGAGAGTATTTGTGTTCTTTGTTCACTGGGAATATACATCAGAGGTTGGATCTAGCGCTTTCCGTTGTAGCATTTATGCCATTAGTAGTCCAATGAATAAGAGCCCTGATATATTTGAACCTCAGTCGTAACAAATGGCGACCTAACCTAGGATTTGGTGAACCTATATTTATTAGCAGGGAACATTTGTTGTTTTTGGGAATATTTTGCGGGGATCAGCAAGAATATTTGTTTTTTGCAACATAGCCCTTGAGTATTTCCGAGAATTTTTGTGTGTATATTGAGGTATAAGAGTTTGGGGTGCTTCTTTTCTGAATATTGAGATGGGAAATTTTTGTGAGCATCATGTCTTATACCGGATCAGAGGAGAATGGAGACACAGTACGTAATGTCGAAACTGAGGAACAGCAGCAGGATGAAATTGTTAATCAGGTGAACTGTGAGGAGGATGCTAGGATATTTTTGGAATGGCCTGTTACTGCCGAGCGGTTGGAGGGTATGGATCGGTACGGTCTTCAATGCCTGGCCACAGCTATCGGTCATGCGGGTACTAGCAGCATGACCAAGGATAACTTGATAACGTGTGTACTGGGCAGCGTGACTGGTGAGGGAGATGGGTTGAGTGCTCAGAACCCTTCGGCCATGCTTCCCCTACACTCGACTCCCAGCCATCCCAGTAGTATACCGACCCCGGGTACGCTTCCACAGTTTGGTGGTGACTGGCAGGGTGGGTTGCCCCTGGGGGGACCACCGGTAATTTCAAACATTGTAGCATCTTCACCTCCTCAAGGGTTATCTCCATAATTATTGCTTCAGCTCGAATTAGCTAAGATCGAAGAGAGAAAGGCTATCAGGGCAGGTGAGCTCCAGCAGCAAATAGAATCAGCTAAGATCGAAGAGAGAAAGGCTATTAGGGTATCTGAGCTTCAGCAGCAACAAAGGGCAGGTGAGCTTCAGCAGCAAATAGAGCTAGCAAAAATCCAAGCTGATTTAGAGTCGAATAGGTACTGTGCCGACATGGACGTAGAGAAGTCGCGAGTAGAGACAACGGGACAGCGACTTGGGGCCGGTAACCGTGCTCATGATCAATCTGTCTCGCACTTATTGAAACTGGTTCCGGTGTTTGATGAGAGTGGCGTAACAGAATTTTTCGCACGCTTTGAGAAGAAGTACCAGGAACACCAGTGGCCAGAGAATAAATGGGCAGCACTTGTATCCTCTAGATTAATAGGCAAGGGTCTTAAAGCCTACGATGCGTTACATTAGGAGTGATGTATTGTGTACGAGGATCTCAAGGAGGCTGTCCTGAGGGCTTACGAACTGCAACCAGAAACGTACCGTTTGAAGTTCCGGGGTGTAACTAAGGGAAGAGATAGCACCTTTTTGGAACACGCCCGGGACTTGTTCGATGCTATGGGGAACTGGCTCCGATCTGAGAAGGTAACAACATTTGATGGAATTAAGCAGTTAATGATGTTGGAGCAGTTCTTTAAGAGTACGGGCGGTGATCTAACTTTGAACTTAAAGGAGAAAAACCCAAGAACTCTAGTCAAAGCAGCAGAAATGGCTGATCGATGGCTGTCCTTGATTCGGGGTTGCGGGTCCTCACAGAAGTATGATGCAAGTGCTAGGGACCGTTATCCTCCCCCTCCCCGTAGCAATGACACATTTAAACAAAAGACCAATGAAACTAAAACTGAAGCCAAACCTAACACCACGCCGTATGAGAAAAGTCAGGGGCCTTTTACATCACAGTATAGGCCGAAACCGATATTTATGTGTTTTAAGTGCCACCAGGAGGGTCATAAGGCAAATGAGTGCCCTACTCGACCTCCACCGGCAGCCGTGTCTTTTGCTCACGGCATTGGAGTGTTCAAGAGGACATCAGAGTTTGTTCGAGGCAATTCTTCCGAGGTAAATACACTGCCAGTGCAGAAGGATCCGGAAGGCTTATTCCCTGTCCGTGATGCCTTTAGTGACCACAGGGGACTCGGTTGTGTGGAGTGGGGGGGTAGAAGACATGAGGTGAGAATTTTGCGTGACACTGGGGCATCGCAAACATTGTTGAGGAATTTCACTGGTAAACCTGTAAATACGGCGCGGGTGGTTGTGGATCAGGGGGTTAATGCAACAAGGTCATACCCGCTTGTAAGAATGAAGATGGAAGTTGATGGTGTGACTCGTGACCTGGATGTAGGAATTGTGGAGAAGTTACCTGTTGGGGGCGTCGACCTCCTTCTCGGCAATGACTTTGCGGGGCCTACTTCTGAGGCTCCACCCTTAGTCGTTGCCGAGAAGCCGGCCGACGTGAGTAGGGAGGAGCAGGAGTGGGTTGAGAAGTGTCAGGTGCAACCTATGGCGTGTGTTGTCACCAGATCTCTTGCATCCAGGGAGTCACATTCTGGTCAACAGTCTTTAGACAAGCGGAGGAAAGGTACCGAGAAGGGGTTGAAAGTTGATGCGGTTGAGAGTTTAGTATCAACGGACATTCTCGGGGACTCATTATTAGGACCAATTTTCGAGTCTGGAGAAGACCCATTAACTGTTACTAGGAAGGCAGAGGATGGGCTTAAAAAGACGAAGAGACAGCAACGATACACAGAGAGAGAGCAACGGGAGGCTAAATTCAATGTAGGAGGGGGGCATGAGTTGTTTCGCAAACACTTAGATAAGCTTGCTCCTTCGGACATTCGTAAGTTGCAATTATGTAAAGGCTCAGTAACATTAAAAAAAATAAGATTCTCACACTTAACACCCAAGGTAACCAAAAGGAAAAGTCAGAAATAAAACTTTACATTTATTTACAATATATATAAAAGTTCTTGCCAAAAAAATATTAAGTAGCAATTAGCTTCCGTAAGTGAAACCAAAAGAAGAGTATAAATTAATATAATTCCCTCGAGTAGTCTACCCAGGTATACTTAGCCCCACTAATATTAATATTAATATTAATATTAATAAAGTATGTGTCTTTAGAAGTTCTTCAGTTCTCCCTCCCGAAGCTATGGCCGGGAAGAAGACAAACAGGGTCAGTCTCAGTGAGGGATAATGCAGGGTAGCACGCTAGAGACCATCACTACTGGGCGGCTCCAAAGGGGACGATCTGGGCAGACTCTCATTGGCAGGGGAATGATGGACGCCTCACCAACCCGGCCCTCGGCTGGTGTAGGATCCTTAATAGAATAAACGCAACAATATATAAACTATATAAAATTGACATACAGCTTAATAAATAAATAACTTTAGATTAGCCTCCTAGAATTTCAAGATTTATAATTCTCGACAGAGAAAAGAACTCAGATAACGTAAAGAGTAATTAACTAAGTAAAATAAAACGAAAATCACACACTTATAACAGGAACTGAATATTAAGGTTCTGAAGTGCAATACAAAAACAAAAAGTATCTTTACCTTACAGAACCAATTAAAATTTGTCTTATTATAGTTACAACAATATTTACTCCCTATCAGTTAAAATTCGTCTAATGTGGTAGAAAGAAAAGATAAAAAGAAACAAAAAGAATATGAAGAGTGTTAAGCTCCTTTACCTTAGTCCCGTTGATTCTGAGGCTGGACGTAGAGTGAAAAGACTAGCTCCCACAACTCCTACATTACCTCTGACAAGACCCATAAATACAGAATGAGATAGGAAAGATAATTAGTTGAAGCACTGAAACCCCGAAAGAAACTGTATAACTATAATCCAAAGTTCGGGTAAAGAAAACGAGACTAAAATACAGCAGGAACGAAACTCCATGAATAATCGTAACCTTGAACCTTTACAAAGTGAAACAATAGGAATGAAACCATATGATTGAAGCAATACAAGTCCAAGAATATAATCTAATTTGAACCTTACCATATTAGGCGAGGAACTGACAGGGTTACATACATACGTACACACAGGGTTGCTCGGTACAGTTGCCTCACCGAGTCTGTTACAAATAATGAAGATACGACATATTTATAGAAAACAAAACAAAATACAGTAATAAATACATTGCCTTTACAAATTAGAAGACCCGGAGGTTCTTGAATGTGGTACCGGTGCTGTCGAGTTGGAGGAGGACAGTGATGTACAGTCGGGAGATGTAGCAACAAGGTATCCTGACGCGTACCCTATGAGAAATGGGTCAGCGAAGACGGTGGTCCGAAACTTGCTAGTGTATGTTTCCCGGTATGGTTACCCGCAAGTAATTCAGTCAGACCAGGGATCCAACTTCACTTCTGGCCTCTTTGTTCAAGCAATGCCGCAGCATGGGATTGTTACGGTTGTGTCATCTGCGTATCATCCGGAGAGCCAGGGTGTGTCAGAGCGATGGCACTCAGCCTTGGAATCTGTGCTTCGTTGTTGTTGCTTTGAGAATGGGAATGGTTGGGATCTTGGCCTGCCATGTGTTTTATTTGCTGCACGGGAGGTACCTGGGGAATGTTTGGGATTCAGCCCTAATGAGCTCGTCTTTGGACACCGTGGCAGAGGGCCTCTCCATATGGTTGAAGAAATATGGGAGGGAGCAGAAAAACCTTGTTCTAGGCTCAAGTATGTCCTCGACAGTCGAGAACGGATGTTGCGCAGTCTGGAGTTGGCTGGCCGTAATTTGACTAGCTCTCTGGCCCTCATGAAGGACAGGTACGACCTCAAGGTTAAACTCAGGGAGTTTCACGTGGGTCAGGAGGTGTTGATTCTACTGCCCCTTGTAGGTCATCCCGTATCCGCGAAGTACACTGGTCCTTATAGGGTGGGTGAGAGGCTATCGGACCTGGATTACTTGGTAGCCACTCCAGACAGACGGAAGTGCAATCAGTTATGTCACGTTAATCTCATGAAGGAGTATGTGAGGCACCCCCCTGAGGCTCTCACTGTGCCTGCGATGACATTTAGCAGTCAAGGTGGAGAAGGAGAACGGGACAGTCAAGCTCAGGTAGAGGATAACTGGAAGGATAAGAAAGTCAAATGGGCGCCTGAGTGTGAGAAGGCGTTTATAGTAGTAAAACACCTGTTGTGAACTCACCCGATCCTCAGGGCCCCTGACTTTAGCCTACCTTTCCAACTAGCAACGGATGCTAGTGGTGTGGGGGCTGGTGCCGTCCTTGTGAAAAAGGAAGATGATGGGCTGGAGCATCCTGTTAGTTTCTGCTCGGAGAAGTTCAATTCGGCCCAGTGGAGCTGCTCTGTTGTCGAGAGGGAGCTGCTGGCAGTTGTGCTTGCACTGAGCCATTTCGAGGTCTATGTTCCAGCCTATGGTCCGGTCGTTGTAGTTTAGACAGATCATCACCCTCTCAAGTTCTTGGACCAGTTTCACAATCGGAATATGAGGCTGACCAGGTGGTCACTAAGGTTATTGGTATATAACCTGGACATACGCCATATTGCCGGTTGTGACAACATGGTTGCAGATTGTCTTTCAAGGGTATATGATCCTGGGTAGATTGACACACGGGTAGCCTCCTGCTTTAGTTTGAATAGTATTTGGTGCTTGTTGGCTTGCGGTTGTAGCCCAGCATATTGGGTCGTAAAGCAGGAGTTGAGCGTTTGGTATAGAAGACAAAATTAGGCTTGCCCCTATAGTGCAGCCGAAATAAACAAATTAAAAACATAAAAATCAAATAAAAACTCTTTCTTTGATAGTTGAATTTTTTCAGTATGTTATAGCAGTAATTCTGAGTTGCACTCCTCTCAGAATGCTGGGCTAGAGAAGCTCACTCTTGAGGAGCATAACTACATATGATTTAACCTATTGTGTTGGGGAGGGCTATAATGTTTTGTTGAGAACTGTGCCAGATATTTTACTGCCGCTGGGTGATGGGAAGTAGAGATATAGCATGGGTTCTAACAATCAGATTTTTGTGAGCCTTGGGCCTCTGAGAAAAATCTTGGGGGGTGTGTGACGTTAACCACTCCGTTAGAACCGCATGGCTTGTCCTACAGTGACTCGCTAGGATCGCCAGGGCAGTGGAGGTGGCTACAGTTGATGTATTGTTGTGTGCTTTATTTCATATGAAAGCTTGTGTAATGGGCAGTCAAGAAAGGCTCTTTGTTTTCACCCATGTCAAGGCTTTATATATTTAATTGCAAAGTATATGTTTTATCATTAAGTAGTAATGATAGGATTTGAGAGAGAGAGAGAGAGAGAGAGAGAGAGAGAGAGAGTAGAACAGAGTGTGGGGAGGCGCGCAGTGTTTTGCTATACTCGATGACGTCATAGCTGGCTGGCCTCATGGGGATTCGTTGAAGGAGTTTTTTACCATGCTTGGTGACGTCATGTTTGGCTAGCTTCTTTAGCATTGGCTAGAGGACTTGTTACCGCTTTTCTACGCTTTTCGAGCTAGTGCTAGTTTATATACAGCTTCCTCGCCACTCTCTCCCTCAGATCTGGTTTCTAGAACGCATCCCTCTTATCCCTTTGATACCTGTCTCCCTTGCTGCACCTGAGAACCTTTTCCTCTGCCTATCTCTCTCATTTTCCATATCTTTCACCACCTTTTATTAATATTATACCCCTCTGGTTAACTCTGCATAATCAGCTTCATGCTGGCCAGTTGTATTGTGCGTTAAGGTCTGATATAACCCATGTATGTTAGTTGTTAAGATAAGTTGATCACGAAGCATTGGTTGGCATTCATATTGTTCAGTACCGCTTCCTATAATTATTAGTGTTCTGCTAGATTAGATAATGCTAGACTAGGAGTCTGATACTATAAGGTATTGTTTCCGATGGGTGCTGGCTTTAGTTAAAAGCTGCACGACATACCTGAGAACTGGAGTTGATTGGGTAAATTCTAGTCTGTGTACCATTGAGAGTAGAGCATGCACGAATGAGGGATTTTTGCCTATACCATTCTGCACTGTTCTAGGCTCGATTGTTTGTCTTTGAGGTACGCCAGGAGAACGCTTAATACTTCGGTATTAAGGTTTCTCAAGAGAGCTACCCTTCCCTATAACGTAATATTTGACGCACAGACTTGAGATTTGCACTAGGCTATGCGGCATGCCATGCGCACCAGTATCTCGTAACATTGACTCTAGCTTGACTTTATCAGTCATAGTAGACATTAAGTATATTAAACCAATTACTCTTTTTATGCATACCCGTTTATGATTACACAAACATTTCGCAGCCTAGTTTGATGTATTGAGACACAAACGACTTAGGCTCTTTTTGTTGATAGGAATACTGCATTGTCGTGGCGATTATTATTATTGTTGTGGCGTTTAGGATATTCTTGGCTCCGACTGCATTATATATCCTGCCCTTTTTGTGTGCATAGCCTGCACGAGCATTGTTCCGCTGCCTGCCTTTTTGGGTTCCATTTCCGATTCGAGCATCTTGATAGCATCTAACATTTAAAGAAGATTCCTTGTTGGTGTTGAAGGACTTTAGTGCACTTTCTTTCATGCAGGAGTGCCTGACATTTATTGATTAAAGTAACGTAAGCTGTAACTTCTCTTACCACCTTACTTTGCATACCATAACCTAGCACCTTCGGTTATAGGTAGTAATAGGCTGTTTTCACATAACATTAAGCCTAGAGTAGACGCACATTTATTGAGAGTTTGATAACCTATTATTGCATATAGAACTCTGGAGAGTATTTGTGTTCTTTGTTCACTGGGAATATACATCAGAGGTTGGATCTAGCGCTTTCCGTTGTAGCATTTATGCCATTACTAGTCCAATGAATAAGAGCCCTGATATATTTGAACCTCAGTCGTAACAATATATACTGTATATATATATATGTATCGGAGAGAGGAGTGTTCCTTGGGAACAGGAATAAAAGAACAAAGTACGCTACAAGCAGTTCCATACTTTATTACCAAACGTTTCGACATCACACTGGTGTCATCTTCAGTGGTCTTCTTCGTAGTACATCGGAGAGAGGAGTGTTCCTTGGGAACCGTATCTTCAGCAGGAATAGAAGAACAAAGTACGCTACGAGCAGTTCCATACTTTATTACCAAACGTTTCGACATCACACTGGTGTCATCTTCAGTGGTCTTCTTCGTAGTACATCGGATAAAGTATGGAACTGCTCGTAGCGTACTTTGTTCTTCTATTCCTGCTGAAGATACGGTTCCCAAGGAACACTCCTCTCTCCGATGTACTACGAAGAAGACCACTGAAGATGACACCAGTGTTATGTCGAAACGTTTGGTAATAAAGTATGGAACTGCTCGTAGCGTACTTTGTTCTTCTATTCCTGCTGTATATATATATATATATTATAAATTATAATGTAAAACTTGCAAAATAAACAAACCAAAACTTATTAGAACACAGCACAAAGACAAAACAACTAATCAAAATCGCTATGTGGAAACAACGCTTAAGTATAATAATAATTTATAAATAAAAGAACACAATCCACCACATAGGGTGTACATTACTAGCCTACATGAGCAAGTTAATCTGTTTCCCAAGCAAACTAATCGCACACATAACAACGCACTATCGTCACGTTCAAGGAATTAGTTAATTTGAGAAGTCGGGGATGCTCTGGTAAATTTTACTAAACTCTGCATGAATAAAGAAACTACAAATAGTGTCATAATGTTCTATTAAAATCAAATTTGCAACTTGACAAGACATTGACAATAGTACAAAATACAAATGGCTATCACTAACGATAGTGCTATCGGGTAGGTATCTGTAAGCATAAATGCTTCAAGTGACGCCTAACAATTACTACCCTACTAATAACCTACATTTATTGTACAAATAAACTAAGGGAATCGCAAAAGCAAGCAATTGATGCTATCAACAATGAATAGATACAATATAATAAATAAACATATTTGAAAATATGAAGAAGGCCCAATAGATTTAAAAAAAAAAGAGTATTCTTTTAACAAGAACAATTAATTATACAAATTACTAATAACAATAGAAAAAGATAAACATCAATACATACAGACAAAAAGTAAGCAGAGGTTATAATAGAAATTTCAAGTTAATAATTCTTGATTAAAATTATTAATATCAATTTTAAAATACAATCACAATTATTGACCTTATAAATATTAAATTTATGCAACAATTTACTTGCAACAAAACCTGTCTACTAAGAGTCTGTATAGTAACCTAGCTCTATCCCAAAAGTCTTCTACTCTGGTACAAATTTTACAAACTCTTATTAGCTGGGAATAAAAACAATTATAAGTTATTTTACTATCGATATTACAATTAGGGAAAGGAAAGTTCATTACGTTAAGAATGAGATTCTTGAGTTTTAAGGCGTCGGTACCGTTTGAATGCTTCCTCCTTGTTGCGGACAGCAGTAGAAAAAGCGTGAGTAAACCAAGATTTTTTGCATTAGACAGAGAGAGAGAAAGAAAATGGAATGTACGCTTCCATGCCCGAGAGGATTACCTCGGTAATGCGTTCAGCACCCTCCGAGGGTCCTCGGCCACGGAAGCATCAGTCATTCCATGGGAAATCAAAGAAGTACTGCCGGAGAGCCTCCCAGTCGGCAGCGCCAAAGTGCCACAAGCGCTGCCGTCTGGGAGGATCGGATGGCCGTACTGAAGAGATAGGACAGGTGACGGAGATAAGTTTATGGTCGGAGGAGCCCAAAGGAGAGAAATGATTGACAGTATAAGAAGAAGGGTTAGAAGTCAGAAATAAGTCAAGAATGTTGCGCCGATCTCCCAAGCGATCCAGGATAGGGTGTACAAAGGAAATCAAGCAACAACAGATCTGGTGACCCTTCTAGGCTGCTTGTCCTCCAAAACACTGAGGATCAATTGTCCAAACAGTGGTTTGGAGTGGGTAAGGGAACATTGGAAAGGGAACTACTGCCCTGGAACTAATGTCCGTGGCAGGATTAGGAAGTTAGTAGGGGACAGATGGGTTAGTAACTGAGGGGGGGATAAAATAAAGTTATTCATTTACAAATGCAGTCAGTCGCAGGTTTGATGCAAGATTTTTGCCTAGGCAAAGTTTAAATGAATCAATGGTGCTGCAGTCTATAACGTCTCGGGGAAGCCCATTCCACAAGTTGACAACTCGATTGAAGAAGAAATTCTTAGATTCATGTGAGTTAAAAGATTTACCGATAATTTTGCAACCGTTTCCCCGCGTGTAATTAGATTGGGCGATAGTGAAGTACTTACTACAGTTCATATTGTCGATGCCTTTGATGATTTTGAACACTTGAATTAAGTTGCCTCTTAATCTGCGCTGGGTTAAAGAAAACAGATTTAATTCTCTAAGACGCTCCTCGTATGGTTTGTTCTTTAGGCTAGGTATCATTTTGGTAACTCTACGTTGAACTCGTTCTAGCTTGTCTATATCTTTTTGGTAATAAGGGCACCAGGATTGAACGCAGTATTCCAGAAGAGGGCGGACTAAGGAATTGTAAAGGGTTAGGATAACTTATTTGGATTTATGCTCAAATGACCTGCCTATAAAGCCAATTATTTTGTTTGCTTTCTTAACAACTTCTTAACATTGTTGACTCGGTTTTAGGTTACTTGATATTGTTACCTCTAGATCGGTTTCTCTGTTTACATTCTTAAGGGGAGGTTTTTAGTTTGGTCTCTAGAGATCCATCAAGCTTAAGATTACACCCCCTTGAGCCCCTTTCAAGATAAATTTGTACATTTTTCGGTAGAAAAAATTCCCGGCTCAAAGCCGGTTCCTCTTAAATAACAGCCTCGCTATCGCTCGCCAGGATAAAATCGACACCTAAATGGCACGAAAGGTCTTAAAATTGACAGAAATGGGTCGAAAGTTCTTAAAATCGTCAAAATAATGGGTCGAACGTCTTAAAATTAGAAAAGCAATGGGGCTAAACATGAGGGAGAAAGGAGTCAAGTAAAAAATCCCTCAAGTGGATATCTCCCCCTAAGCTGAGTGCCATTCATCGAATAGTTTGCTTTCTCACTTTGGTATCCGATATGTAGTACTTTACATTTATCCGCATTGAAACTCATTTGCAAAATTTGGGCCCAATGTGACAACTTATCTAGATTGTGTTGCATATCGTCAACTTGTTCTTTTGAGAGTACGCTATTTGCAATTTTTGTATCGTCAGCAAATTTTGAGATTGTACAGGTGAGACCCTCATCTATGTCGTTGATGTAAATTAGAAAGAGAATTGGTCCTAGTACCGATCCCTGGGGTACCCCGTTACTTACATTGGTCCATTTAGATGCCTTATCGTTTATGACTACTCTTTGCTCTCTGTCGCTGAGCCAATTTTCTATCCATTTCAACACACCGTCTTGTATTCCATGCGCTTTTAGTTTTAGCAGTAAACGTTTGTGGGGAACTTTGTCAAAGGCCTTTTGAAAATCAAGGGATATAATATCTACAGCTTTAGTCTCATCATAGAGGTTGAAGATATCATGGAAGAAGTCTAAGAGGTTTGTTAAACAGGAACGTTTGCTACGAAAGCCGTGTTGAGTATCTTTAAGTATGTTATTTTCCTCTAAGTGATTTACGAGTCTGTCTCTTATGAGCGTTTCTAGCATTTTACATACAACTGAGGTTAAGCTAATTGGACGATAGTTACTGGGTAGGGATTTGCTGCCTTTTTTTTAAATCAGTGTTACGTTAGATAGTTTCCACTGATCAGGCATACTTCCAGACTGCAAGGATTTATTGAATAGCAATGTCAGTGGTTTGGAGAGCTCATCCTTAGCTTCCTTTAGAACTTTAGGTGAGATTGTATAAGGTCCGGGCGTTTTATTTACCTTGAGTTTGTCTAAACATTTCAATACTTCTCTCTCTGTAATGGTGATATTGCTTAGAACATCAGAATTATCTATCTGAATCGGCAATGCTGTAGGAATATCAATGAGGACTTCTGTTGTAAAATCGGATGCAAAGAAGGTATTGAGGGCATTACTCATTTGTACTTCGTCTTTGGTATATTCTCCATTTTCATCGACTAACGGTCCTACAGTTGAAATAACTACTCTCTTCTTTCTAATATAACTATATAATTCTTTTGGGTTTGTTTTACTTTGATTCGCAACATGTAACTCCAGAGTCTTTTTACTTTGCTTAATTAACCTTTTGGCTTTGCGTCGTAGTTCTACAAATTTCACCCGTTCTTCGTCATTTTGTGAGGATTTTAATCTATCATCAGCAAACCTTTTAGCAAGCAGACAGTTTGAAATATCTTTATTCCACCATTTGGGCTTATCATTATGGCCTGTACGTCGTATTTTCGATGGTATGCAGTCTTGCACTGCTTTTAGGTAAGTGTTTGCGAATGATTCCCAAGATGTATTTATGTCGTTATTGTTAATTAAAAAGCTCCAGTCAGTTTCTTTAATCATTGCTCTATGTTTACAAAAGTTTGCTTGCTTGAAATTAGGGACTATCTCGATGCTGCTATTTGGTTCGTTACTGGTAAACTTTAAACTGAAAGTTATCGTACGATGGTCGCTGTTACTGAATTCATCACCGACATTCAAATTCTCTATCAATTCTTCTTTTGTTGAAAGTACAAGGTCAAGGACATTATTTCCACATGTTGGAGATCTAACAAATTGATATAGCGAACTCTCTTGCAAGTTTGCATACAGGTCTTGTCCAGAGTGTGAAGTAATACTATATCCCCACTTGGTCACAGGTAAATTGAAGTCGCCAAAAATTACAGTATCTTGCGAGTTACTTAACCCTTCCTACCCGGCTGTCCTTGTGAAAGGACACCACGGCAGTTGGGCAGGACCCTGGGTGTCCTTTTAACAGACAGTAAGCTTGAAAGCCTATTCAGCTTGGTCTGAACGCCGTGCGTCCGACGCATGTAAACAAAGCCGATCGTTGCGTCAGTGCACCTCCGAAAACAAGAAGGAGACGTCGGATCAATGTTATTGTTGTGACTTCAGACGAAATTAGTGTCTGAAAAGCTTCGATATTGTCAACATCGCGGAAAAATTCGCTCCACGGAAATCGTCATCACAACTGAACCAGTTGACTTAGAGAGCTCTACTTAACGCCAGTCTACAGATTGGAAACTGCACTACATTTATAGATGCGTGGGAAATTTCTAGCAGTTAAAATAGCAAAGATACGGTAGCCTAGGCCTAGACGTTTTTCGGCCAGATCGCCCGGATAGGACCTCCATCCTTTGGAGGACTAGCCCGGGTCAGAAGGGTTAAGTATGCAATGTTCTCATCAATTTCTCAGTCAGTTTGCACTGATTGAGCTGGAGGTCTGTATATTAGTGCAAGTATTATGTTTGTACCTATACATACTGTAGACTACAGTAGATCTGGACTGGACACGAAAATGGAACTTTGCAGTAAGGGACCCAAAATCGCAGAACGAACCACCAAGTTCGAACCTCGAAATCGCGAAAATGTGATATTTTCGCGGTTTCGAGGTTCGAACTTGGGGGTTCGTTCACCAATTTTGGGTCCCTTACTGCAAAGTTCCATTTTCGTGTCCAGTCCAGATCTACTGTAGTCTATGACCTATATTATTCTTTATTAGCACAAAGGATGTGTCAACGTTCACAATTTGAGGTTTTGACAAGAGGGTCGGGTTAAGAAATTCTTTGATAAAAAATAAAAGTCCACCTCCATTTCTATTAATTCGGCTTTTCTCAAACATTACATAACCGGGAAGTGAATACTCTGCTAAAAAGTCTCTGTCTTCTGTATTGAGCCAAGATTCTGTTAAGCCAATAACATCGTAATTTTCCGTAAATACTAGTTCCTCTAAATCTGAAAATATATTGCGTATTCTACGAGCGTTTGCATAGAAAACATTCAAAGTTTTGGATTTGGAATTCTACATTTATGTACCTGTCTGCCCTCAGTCCTCGATCCTCGTTCCTGGTTGTCCTCGGTTCTCGGTGTCCTCGATCATTGTTCCTAGTGGTCCTCGGTCCTCGATCATTGTCTCTGGTGGTCTTCCGTTCTCGCTGTCCTCGATCGTCGTCCCTGGTAGTTCTCGGTCCTCGATCGTCGCCCCTGGTCGTCCACGGTCCTCGATCCTCATCCCTGGTGGTCCTCTATCTTCGTCCCTGGTGGTCCTCGGGCCTCGAACCTGGTCCCTTGTGGTCATTGGTTGGCTCTGCTTTTTTCCCGAAAATCTTTTACTGCGTCGTGAAGCAGGCGGCCAAATCTTGCTGCTCCCACCTGGTTCAGATGGACTCCATCCGCTACAAACAGATGATCTTCATGGCAGAAGTCATTCCAGGTATTGATGAATCCAACATTTTCTTCCCTGCAGAGGTTAGCCAGACGACGATTTACGCTAGTGGCTATATTGAAGAATCAGCTCTCCACACCGATCCTGGGGACCATCCCTGATATGATGACTCTGCCTGACTTTTCCTTATACTTCTGAATCAGCTTCCGGTACTTGAGCAATAGCTCCTCCGATCGAGTCCGCTGCACGTCATTAGATCCAACATAAATGACGTACATTGTGCGTGAGGGGGCTGACTTCGAAACTTCGTTGACTGCAGCTGCAACATCGTCCACACCGCTACCCGGGATACAAAAGCGCTTCCTGGTCCTGGGTGCCCTGGCGCAGAACTCCATAAGTTGTCCACGAATCATGGAATCTCCTACGAGCCGAATTTCTTCTATTTCTTCTTCGTCGTCTAAGTCCGCAAGAATCTGGTAACGGTTCTGGCACATGGTTTCGGTGATGAACCTCCTTGTGATGGGGGCGAACGTTGTTTCTCATGACGCGGAAGTTGTCCTGAGATGGAGCGGAGTCATTATTTTCCTGACGTGGTGCATGAACTGAAGCAGGTACCACTATATCAGGCGTTGGGCTGTTGGAAGATGCCGCAGTGGTAGTAATTGCTTCATTTGATGATACTCCTACGTCGAGCGTCGCAAATTCTTGGAGTGTTTCCAGCTTCTTGGTGAGGGCGTTAATCTTGACGTTAGCTTCATCCAGTTTAACTGCCAAATCTTCTCGGAGCTGGCAGAATCGGCAGACATGAACATCGGGGCAGGCAAACATGGTAGGGCCAAACCTACCGGAACAGTTTGTGCAGGCGCGAGACATGGTGACAATAACAAAACTTCAAATCACTTCACTCTAAGTCACTTCTAATCACTTGTCTCACTTCAGAACACTTTATTCACTTCACAAACTTCAGATCACTTTAGTCACTGTAAATCACTTAACTCACTTTAAATCACTTCACGTCACTTCTAATACAATTTAAGCCTGAAAATTTTACTTTTACATCAAGTCAATAATACACTTTAAAAACACTTATCTCACTTTAAAAAAACTTCACTCACTTCAGGTCGCTTCACTTTCTTAAATAGGTCTAACTGAAAACAAAAATGTTGAAATACGCACAAATAGTTTATCAGCGGTGATAGCCTAACCGAAAATTAAAAAACAAAAACTAAAATTTAAAATATAAATACGCAGTGATAGCCGAACCGAAAACAAATTTGTTTTTATTTTAACAGAAATAGGCCACCAGGGGCGATAGCCTAGCCTAACCGAAAATAAAAATAGCCGAAAACAAAAATTATGTACTACCGGTACGCAGAAATAGGCCACCAGCGGTGATAGCCTAACCGCAAATGTTAAAATTGAAATATGCAGAAATAGGCCACCAGGGGTGGTAGCCTAGCCTAACCGAAAACAAAAATAACCGAAAACAAAAATTATATAATACGCAGAAATAGGCTACCAGTGGTGATAACCTACCTAAAAAACAAAACAAGTATATACAGTATATATAATAGAATATGTAACTAAATATACAATTCACCAAATAGAGATTATATAAAAATAAAGTGTAACTGCACACAAGGGGTTAATATAGGTTACTGTATCTACAGATGGCTCTGGTGTCACTGTAGGCTAGTCAAGCAGGATTATATTTAGATAAACAAAGTTATCAGTCAAAGGTTACTACACGATCATGCAAACAACAACTAAAATTACAGATATACAGTATATAGCTACAGTAGGATACTGCATACGATAACTACTCGAGTTAATAAGAAAATACAAAGCTAGATCGATTAGAGGTGCACGTCGTCTGCTACAAGCTAGGAGAACAAATGTAAACAACAATGTTTATCAGTCAGAGAAGCAATAAAATAACATGCACGGCAACTACAGAACTATGTGGAGGTTAAACAAGCACTTAACTACTGTTCATGCGATGAATAAAGGGAATAGGGTTATGAAATACTCAAATTATGATCAAGTTTTCTCAGTGGCGATGCGGGACTGTTGACGGTACAGATCCAACTGGGTGGGTTGCTGGACCAGCTGCTCTAGGTCATTAACCTGACAAGCGCGATATGACAGTAGGTGCTAGGGTAGTTATTTGTGCATTTCTAGCCCTGGATTCTGACAGAATTCGTTATATTTACAATATAAACCATTATTTGTTTTCGGTATGCTTTTATTTTACATATATGATGTATATATGAACCTTCAAGAGTGCTAAAATAAGTGGGAAAAGCATTTGGGTGGTGAAAAACGAAGATATTGGCCACCCGGTCATAATCTCAGGCGAGAGAGAGAGAGACAGGCAGCCCTCCCCTCTCGCTGTCTGGGAGTCAACTGAGAAGAGCGGGGCGGTGTGTGCCGGTGTCTGGGTGTTGCATAACGATCTTTTATGCAACCCACTTGTGCTACATTATCGCGGGAGAGAAAAATAACCGATAAATGATGATAATAAGAGGAAAAATGGGTGATAATTGAGGTGGGGAGGGAGGGGGGAATAAGGTGGGGAAGGAGGGGAGGGGGGTGGGTGAGATTTACATGGATGAGTACTGGAGGGGAATTATCTCACCTAGAGACAAATTCCTTTGTTTTGATAGGCCCTTTTTTTTTATGGAAGGCTTTTTTTATGGTCCTGCTTCAGTGAGGCCTATCGCGTTCCCTATAGGAAGCCTTCCGTGAGGCCTATCGCGCTTGCCGGGTTAATGATAGAAAACGATGTAGGCTTGTTCACCAGGTGGGTCAGTAAAGTGAGAGGAGAGCCATTGGCGGTGGTGAACGTTGAAATCTCCTAAGATGGAGATTTCAGAGAAGGGAGAGATAGACAGAATGTATTCCACTTTAGAGTTTAGATAGTCGAAAAATATATATATATATATTTATTATATGTATTTATTCTTGTTATATGGTTTTATCCCTAAACCTCTATTACGCATATTAAACCACCCCCAAGAACCCTCTTCGCGATAAATTATTGCAGTCAAAGGCCGTTGTACCATGTAATATGCACTTCCCCAGACATTGCGCTCCCCAGTCGTTAAGAGTTGACTTAATTCAAGTGTTCAAAATCATCAAAGGCATCGACAATATGAACTGTAGTAAGTACTTCACTATCGACCAATCTAATTACACGCGGGGAAACGGTTGCAATATTTTAACTCGCACGAATCTAAGAATTTCTTCTTCAATCGAGTTGTCAACTTGTGGAATGGGCTTCCCCGAAACGTTATAGACTGCATCACCGTTGATTCATTTAAACTCCGCCTAGACAAATATCTCTCATCAAACCCGCGACTGACTGCGTTTGTAAATGAATAACTTTATTTTATCCCCTCCTCAGTTACTAACCCATCTGTCCTCTACTAACTTCCTAATCCTGCCACGGACATTAGTTCCAGGGCAGTAATTCCCTTTCCAATGTTCCCTTACCCACTCTAAACCACTGTTTGAACACTTGATCCTCAGTGTTTTGGAGGACAAGCAACCTAGAAGGGTCACTAGACCTGTTGTTGCTTGATTTCCTTTGTACTCCTTTGTACTCCGTTGTACATCTTATATATTATAATGAAACAATCAACTATCGAGAATAAAATATACTAAGATGCGTTGGTTAAGAATAAGGGCAGCTACAAGCTGTAAAACAACATAAGAATATCCCAGACATTAGTTACGTTGACGTAGGATATATACTAAGGAAAAGCCTGCCGGTCGGCTGCCACCAGCCGGTTTCTAAACGGCTGGGCAGCCGACGCGCGCGCATGCCCGACGTGGCTACTATGCAGAAGCGTCACACTGTGTTTAGTGTTGCCAAGCATGGGATGTATTTTGCATGCCTAGGGTGGGGTCCAGACAGATTCAAGACTCGGAGCTCACCTCATTGTCGTACCCTTCGGACCCCCTTGATATCTATCCCTCTCAACCCCACTTAGAAACTTTCTCTCTTACTTTGTATACCTTCCTTCCACTACTTCACCAGTCTATTTAATTATCCCATCCCCTTGATAGACCTTATATCTATTATTGTATTAACGACGAGCTCTCAGATAATTAGATAGGATTTTGGGCCTTATGCAGAGATTTAATTGTTAATGAGACCTAGGAAGCTTTTTTGTTGTCTCATATTTGGTGGTTTCATGCTTGCTAGTGTGTTCTTGTGTCAGGTTAGCAGGGGCTAGACCGGAGGGGAGGCTTTTTGCGATCCTTTAGGTAAAGTCTGCTGGTGCGAGTCCTGTGGACCCGCACGACTTTACTAGGATACCCGTGGGAGTCTGGGGGCATTTTCTTGTCTGTGTCCCTGTGTCTAGTGTTGTGTTGTGTGAGGGCCCTTGCCTAGTCCACTCAGCACTGCGCTAGCACGTCTTGCTTTTGTTTTAGGGTCGCCAGGAGTGAGTCAGATACTTGCGATCTGAGTCTCTCAAGAGAGCACCCTTTCAATTAGAGTAATTTGGCGCACAGACTTGGGAATGTCCCTAGGCTAGAGCAGGTGGCTCAGCCCGGGTATCCGAAGCCTATATCCTTCCGGCTAGACCTCTTCCGCCTGGCAGATTAACAGCTAGGGGTTTATTATTTCTGTATGCTTGTTATTGTGCCACAGTTTACCGTTTTTGTGAGCATTGTGAGTCAGGGTGTGGCTTAGAGACTCTGTCCGAGCAGGCTTGCCTGACTAAGAGTGAGAAGCACACCTGTATGTGGTTATTTTGCGAGTTGCTACCTTTATTTAATTATACCTATGCCATTATACACTGAATGGCCTATCACTAGTATTTATTCCTGCTTATGAGTTAAGAGTTCTCTAAATCCGTAACGTACTTTCTTTGCTAAGCATCAGATCCTACAGTAGCCGCATGCAGTTTAGAAACCTGCATCTTGTCTACCAGTACGATGTTTTGAGGACTGTTTGCTTTCACCTTCTTTCACGCAGGGGTGATTAGTTGTATTAATTAACGTAACGTTAAATGTACTTTCTTCTAGTTTGTTATTAAATTGTTTCTGCAATTTAATTCCGTTATCTATCTTTTCCTTGAAGCTTTAAGTCAACTTAATTGTGTGATCTTTTATATAGCCTGCTTGACTATCAGCAGTCTATAGTGCGTGCACCCTGTAACCGAGTCATAGGATACCTTGTTGTCCAGGCAGGACTCTTGACGGTTGAGGGTGATTTGTTGCCTGGGTTTATAGATAAGGGTTGGATCTAGCGTTTTGCGTTGTTGCTTGTTGCCGCATACCTAGTCCAATAGAAAGAGCCAAGTGTTTATATATCCCATGACGTAACACAATATATTTTAGTTTTCCCCTAAGCTAACTAAAACAAATTCCCAGATCTCTTTCAATGTAAAAAAAAATACCAACCCAGACCCCCTTAAAGCTAAATGTGTACATTTACGAAAGAGAAATGTCACGCTTGAAGGCCGATTTCTTCTAATTTCCAGGCTCGCTAAGATCAATCCCAAACAATAAACGATACCTGAATGGGATGAAGCATCTTATAATTGCCAAACTAAAAGGGTGAAACATATCAAAACATTCAAACTAATGGAGCGAAACAGGGGAGGCTGGCCAAATGTCCGATACAGACAATGTGCACAATTAGACCAGTCAAAGTAGGGCTGGACTTAGAACAAATTGCAGTAGAAGGTTTTTTGGCTTTAACTTGTTTATTAGGTCCCTCTGATGAACATATAAAAAGTCTCCAACTTTTGGACACCGGGAAAGTGGTTAATTTGCATAAATTCAAGATGGCCGCCGTCCAAAGCTTCAATTTACAGATAACTTTTTTCTGGTTGCTCCTAGACCCTATAAATGTATTACAAACAACGTTTTTTGGCTTTAACTTGTTTATTAGGTCCCTCTGATGAACATATAAAAAGTCTCCAACTTTTGGACACCTGGAAAGTGGTTAATTTACAGCCAAAAAACCTTACAGCCAAAAAACCTTCTATTGCAATTTGTTCTAGGTCAAGCCCTACCTTTACTGCACATTATTGTCTATTACATTTTGCCTAGGCCTATACTAATCCCATCATCTTGTTTCTTGTTTCAACAGATTGGTGCGACATCTACCGAAGCCATGGAAGAAGAGGTGGTGCATAATCCCTGCGGCATTTGCTCAAACACGTTAGACGAAGGAGAAACAGTCAAGCTGAGGGCGAAGGGAGCAGATACTATCAACAAGGCCAGTACTGAACGTGGAACGCCATCAATTACCGTGTCCGAGGGCCAAACGGTGCACATTGATTGCCGAAAGAAGCATGTCAATACGAAGCCAAATAGAATTCCTGGGAAGCAGAAGAAACGTCCTGAAAAACCTGCTCTTCGTTCTCAGACACCAGACTTTTGTTTTACAGAGAACTGGTTTTTTTGTGGTACAAAAATCTATTTGGACACAAAGCATGATTCAGAAGAAGTGTATCCAGTACGCACCTTCAACTTTCAAAGGACAATACTTTCTGCATGTGATGCCAGGGCTGATGAGTGGGCTGACACTGTTAGAGGCCGAATTAACTTTGCACGCGATCTTCCAGCAGCTGACGCAATATATCACAAGCAGTGCAGCTCAAATTTCCAGACACATAGGCAGATCCCCTCCAAATATCGTGATTCCGCAGACAGTGAACCTCCTCGCAAGGGTCGCAAAGTAGATGCCTCACGAGAGGAAGCATTTCTACTCGCAATCGAGGACCTAGTCAGTGGCAATGATGATGAACAGACTACAGTGGTTGATCTCGTTGATAGAATGTCCCAGTTGTGCCCTGATGTTGAAGCGTATAGTGTAAAATACATGAAACAGAAACTTATTTCATATTTTGGGGATGAACTGGTTATTAGTAACGTGCATGGACGCAGCGATGTTGTAACTGTCAAAGAAAGTGCTGCAAAGATTTTGCAACAATTCAAAGACTCACCACAGACTGATGATGAGGAAGCAGAACAAAGAAAGATAGTCAGGGCTGCGGCACGGTTGATCAAAGCAGATATAAAGAACATTGATACTTGTAGAGATTTCTATCCAGATCCTTCTGAACTCCGGTCGCTGGAAAAGAATGTGGCGTACGTTCCGCAGTCCCTTCGTATATTGCTGCAAGAGACGTTCAGTGGCAAGTCATGTGATCTTGAAGTTGCATCAATTGGACAAAGTATCGTGCAACTTACCAGACCAAGGGCCATTGTAGCACCCATTCAGTATGGATTGGCGGTTCAAATGCACCAGCACTTTGGTTCCCGCTTTCTTGTGGACAGTTTACACAGCCACGGCTTCTGTCTGCCTTACGCAGAAGTTTTGAGGTTTTCGAAGTGTGCTGCCAATTTCAGGGGCACCAACATATCCACTGCAGGCAGGTTTGGACAGTTCGTTGCAGACAATGTTGATCACAACTTGCGTACGCTTGATGGGCGAGGAACATACCATGGTATGGGTATAATTGTTGCTGTCACCCCTGAAGTAAGAGACACAACATCAATACCAAGATTGCAGTCACCTGAAAACAACTTCACGGCAGCTCAAATTGAAATCAAATACTACCGCAGTGTTCGCAAGAAGGGTGGGCCTCTCGAATTTAGAAAGCTTGACCCCATTTCAGCATCTGACAAGCTTGAAAATCTGGACATACTGTGGAAAACGTCATGGTTGCTTCGACCAAAACGACCAGGCTGGTCCGGCTTAATGCAAAGTGTGTGCCATGGACCACACCCAGGGAAATCATCCGTCCATTTCTTGCCCATGATTGACATGGACCCTACGGACATGAGTTGTATTTACTCAACACTTCACTTCGTTGCTGCGGAAAGCCATCGCCAGGGAACGACGCCAATGCTGACATTCGACCAACCGCTTTATTGGAAAGCGAAGACGATCATTGTTCATGAGAAGGAAGGAAGCGAACTGAAACCCATTGTTTTGAACCTTGGTGGCTTTCACTCTGTGATGAGCTTTTTGGGATGCATGGGCCATGTTATGGAAGCATCTGGGCTTAAGGAGGTTTTGGAACTTATATACGCTGAAAATGCTGTGACCCAAATGCTGAGTGGGAAAGCCTATGCACGAGCAATCAGAGGCCACTTCTTGGTTGACACAGCCTTGAGTTCGATTGTGTTAGGCAGGGCATACGGTGTCAACCTCTCAATGGTAGATGAGGAAAGTGACGCATGCAAGGACTTCCAGGAGGCTGCAGATCTTTTGGATAAGCTGTTGCGTGAAGACGTTTCACCGGATGAAGTCTGCAGTAAAGACGTTTTCAACAGAATTTCTGAAAAACTTAAAGCTGAGAAGAGCTCCTTAACAGAGCATAAGATGGGAAAGCTATGGATTCAATACATGGACATGATTAACCTGCTGCGTCGCTTCCTGAGGGCACTGAGAATGGGCGATTTCCTACTGTACCTCGGAACACTCCAGGAGATGTTGCCGTACTTTGCAGCGTGTGGTCATAACAATTATGCCAAGTCAGCCCATGTGTACATTCAAGACATGATTGAACTTGAGCAGCTCAACCCAGACATGTTCTGTCAATTGAACTCCGGTCTATTTGTGATCCGCCGAAGTGATCGGCTGTGGGCAGGACTGCCAAGCGACTTGGTTATAGAGCAGGTTTTGATGCGCTCTTTGAAAACGAATGGTGGATTGACACATGGTAGGGGCATGGAGGAAACGCAACGCCTGCGCTGGTTACTTGCTATGCCAGCCTGCGCTGAGGTGAGTGAAGTTATGCAAGAACTGACAGGGAAGCATTTCCACACCTCTGAGCAGCACAAAGAAATGACTGAAGCAAGGCGTGAACGAGATAGGAAGGACACAGAGAAGGTTCTCGCATTCTTCAAGGATTATGATCCATTTCAAGAATCAAATGAACTCAGGAATATTGCCAACGGTGTGACAGGACCAGCCTCGGCCAATCCTCATTTACTGTATGAGGTTGGTATGAACATTGTGCAGAAGATGGAAGGTAGCAATGCTTTTGACTTTTCATTTAGGAAGAAAGATCAAGTTGAGTTGTTGGGTGCAAAGGTTACAATCAGTGCTGAAAAAGTACCAATCGACCCACAGCTCCTTTTCCAGAGGCTCCTCATCTTTGCTAATAACAGGGACTTAGGTGTTGAAGAGGTCTTTGCGTATGAGTTGTCTAGCTACCCTACTGCTCTGTTCGATAAGTGGGGGAGGCTCAGGGAAGCCAATAAACCACAGCTAGGAGATGAGATAGCTGCTGTTGTTCCCAAGTCGTCATTGGAATCATTTGAGGAAGAAAGGACTGTGACCCATGTTCTGGATGGTGGTTCCTTATTGCAAAGGATTCCATGGAAGAAGGGTGACACATTTGAGGACATTGCAAGCATGTACATGAAGCATGTTTCCAAAAACTTTCTCAACCCGGTGGTTGTATTCGACGGTTATAAATCAGGACCTACTACCAAGGACATGACACACAATCGACGATCAAAAGGAGTCTTTGGTCAAAAGGTGATGTTCACTCCAACCATGCCCCTTCGGTCAAAAAAGGAAACTTCTTGTCAAACTCGGACAATAAGCAAAACTTCATTGACTTATTGTGTGAAACATTCAAGGCAAATGGAATTGACTGTGTCAATGCGCCAGCAGATGCAGATGTCATGATTGCGAAGAAGGGAATTGAGCATGCAAGGGAAACCGTGACATATGTGATAGGTGAGGACACAGACTTGTTGGTGCTGTTGTGTCATTATGCGGAACGAGGGATGAATGATTTGTACTTCAAGTCGAGCAAGGAAGGTGGGAAATGTTGGCATATTAACTCAGTAGCAGAAGCTCTCGGTGAAAGCATCTGTCGTGTCCTGCCAGTTGTCCATGCACTCTGTGGATGTGACACAACCTCACGACTGTATGGTATTGGTAAAGGGGCTGCCTTGAGGAAAGTGAGGGAAGACAACGGTTTCTTGAAATGTATAGAAGCATTCTGTTGCCAAAGTGGAAGTAAAGACGCGATATCATCAGCTGGTGAAAAGGCCTTGGTTTATTTGTACGGGGGAAAAGGAAATGACACCCTTGACGGACTGCGAAAGACAAAGTTTTTCAACAAGGTGGAAAAAAGTTCAACTACCGTTGAAGTTCACAGCCTTCCCCCAACAACCGATGCAGCCAAATACCACTCGTTCCGAGTTTATTGTCAGGTCCAGGAATGGATGGGGAACTGTGTGGACCCCGAGAAATGGGGCTGGTGTCTGCGGAAGGGACAGCTTGAACCGAAGACGATGGATTCGCCAGTGGCTCCTGATTCACTACTGAAATTGGTCAGATGTCAGTGTAAGGGCAACTGTGACACTCAACGCTGTAGTTGCAAACGGAATGAGCTTGAATGTTCCAGTGCATGTGGTCAATGTAAAGGACTCTGTCAAAATAGCAACTTTGATGCAAGCACCGATGATCCAAGTGAATACGAACTCCTATCATGAATTACATAATTGGCTCTGAATGACGTCATACTACGTCATGGTTTTTTTTTTTTTTTTTTTTATAAAAAAGAGGGACAACAGGTCAAAAAACCCATACAAGCACAAAGTGCCTGTGTCACCCCTTGTGAAAGAGACAGTTCAGCCTGTCTGTAAGGTTTTTCGGCTGTAAATTAACCACTTTCCAGGTGTCCAAAAGTTGGAGACTTTTATATGTTCATCAGAGGGACCTAATAAACAAGTTAAAGCCAAAAAACGTTGTTTGTAATACATTTATAGGGTCTAGGAGCAACCAGAAAAAAGTTATCTGTAAATTGAAGCTTTGGACGGCGGCCATCTTGAATTTATGCAAATTAACCACTTTCCCAGTGTCCAAAAGTTGGAGACTTTTTATATGTTCATCAGAGGGACCTAATAAATAAGTTAAAGCCAAAAAACCTTCTATTGCAATTTGTTCTAGGTCCAGTTAAATGATTGCTAGATTTACTGGACTAAATGTACAATATGTATGCATGTATGTATTATACTCTGGCAACTTCCCCAGTTTTCCTTTTGTTTCACAACACATCAGAAAAACAAAACAAAACACAAAATCACACACATCTAGGTCGCCCAGGAGAAATACCCAGAGACCCAGGCCCATTTGTGGTCCCCAGCAAAAGATTCCCAGGTATATCAAGTATATACAGTATATACACCGTTATACAGTATACATAAATATATATATATATATATATATATAATATATATATATATATAATATATATATATATATATATATATTGTTACGAGGGGAGCCGGGGCAACCAGATGCTCTAATAGCCTAGCCCACAGCACCGTACTACCCTGCAACAGAGACGCTCTTAATATCTGACTCAAACACCAAGACACGCAGGTTCTCTAGGAAAAATGGTTATCTACCTCTTTGCTCTAGTAAAGCAGTAACAAGGAGACACAAAAATATCTATTGTCCCCGAGTCTAGTTCATAGTGCGTGTAGTATGCAAGAGAACTTCTAGGGTTATTCTAAACTGCCCAAATATTACCTAACCATACCACTACTGGACTCCCAGAACAATCTATATCATACCCAATCGCTTAGGAATTGAGAACAATACAGAGCAAAAACCCATGGAAAGTCCAGTGCAATAAACCTCTGTGCCAAGCCTATAATCCCTAGCCTATGTCCTAATAATACACTGAGTGGCTCTCTTCAGCACAGCACGGCGGTGGTGTTGTAAGGGGTAAACAACTTTAATGACTTAACCCTTACAACATCATCTGGGGTTAGCTCAATTCAAACGAGTGCAATGGGGACAACCTCACCTAGTAACAGGCTCCACCCCTAGTCCCTGACTGCACCGAATGTATTGCTGCTAAAAACTAAACAAGGCACAAGGGTTGATATCCTGGGGAAGTTGAAGGCTGGCTGTCACCCAATAAAGGGTTGGATAAGACCCGAGTCAAAGGATGCTGTGTGGTGGTAAACGGCTTAGCCTACCAAATCACACACCCAGCAACCTCAGTACTCAAAGGCCTGACAAAAACAGAGATAAAGAGTCCAGCCATCCAATCCCCCCAGTGATATCAACCCAAAGGCTAAACAAAAGAGGTAATTACACTCGAGGCAACAAAGGCAATGTGTTGCACAGAAAAGCGCCAACCTGACAAGGAGGCTCACGTGGGAATAAGAAAGAAAGCAAACTAGCCTCTCACAGGGCTAGGTGAATTATTATAACACACATACAACTGAACTGAGGTTTTATAAGTTCATGGGAATGTGACACCCTCACACCCAGGGGGAGTCTGTTGGTGCATCTTGAAACAACAGACTGCTTAGCCTATACTTCAGTAACACTACAAGACATACACAACTACAGTCTTTTTTAGTATTTTTATAGTTTTTATATTTTGTACTTAAATATTTTCTTCTATGCAGATACACAGCAACTCCTACTTTACGACCCTACGCAGGGCTACATACGGCAACCAACAAGCACCAGACGTAAACATGCTAATCAAACCAAAGTTGGAGGCTACACCAACACTGACTGGACAGCGAGGGTTCTCCTTAAAACATACCCTCCCGTGACAAACAATCAGCCATAACATTATCAGTGCCTTCAACATGCCACACATCCAAACTGTGTTCCAGCAGCAGAACATCACCTGACACTGATAAACTGTCCAGTTTATCACAAGACTGGCACTTCTCTTCGCTCGCTCCGGCAACGGGACCAGCCAATAACCTGTCACTAATTTCACCTTAGTGATAAACGGGGCAGCCCCGATGCGGTCTATGGGGTCGTCAACTCTGGGTAATGGAGAGGTGTCTGTCTGGGATAATGCACTAACACTACTACAATCAACACAAAACTGGATCCCGCCACTCTGCTCAGGTTGCAGCGTCACTGGCAAAGACCACTCCCGATATCCCTTATCCCTCAGACCCTTCTCCAACATGTAGTCCAGCTCTGCTTCTAGGACAGGCTGTCGAGCAGGATTTATACGGTAGGGAGCCAACTTGAGCTATCTCCAGCCTCTATGTCGGGTGCCACCCCGGACATCAGGCCTGGAGAATCAACAAACATGCGGAAGTACTGCCACAGCCTAGTAAACAACTCCTTTTGGCGCTTAGGAACAAGAGGTTGCAACTTATCTCGAAGAACAACATACTCATTGCCCTCCCACAACCAAGCCGGGACTGCAGCCTCTAAACTAAAGTCTCCCTCCTTCTCCTCCTTCGTCCCTAATACAGCCAGGTCATGAGAGGAACAATCTGTACCACCTGTCCAGTCACTCCCACAGTTCATAAGTGCCAAGGCTTCCCCGCCGATACCATACATGCGCACCCCCGCATTCCTTGCGGCTACACCTGCCTGCCCAACATCACCTCCATCAGCACCACGGCCAGATGAAGTCGGTCTATGGTAGGGCTGTTGCATTTTAATAGGGCAGCATTGGGAGGCTATGCGACGGTCGGGTGTATCTATTACATAGTCAACCTCACCAATCTGCTTAATGACCTGATACTGACCACAAAACTTAGCAGCCATGGGTCGACCCTGAACTGATAGCCATGCCAAAGCCTCGTGTCCCACCTTGAACACCCCAGATTTAGCCTGTTTGTTACAATGGTCTCTCATCTTCTTGTTCATTCTGCTAACCGGGATAGCCTCCGGGTATCTAGTGGTAGTATCAATTAAAGTGTGCAAGTATTTATCTCCCGAACTGGTTGGTAATAAGGGACCAACCATGTCAACTATGACACAAGTCAATGGCGTTTCAACTGCAGGTGTAGGGGTCAAAGGTGCCACGTTATTCCTGGGTGGGGTTCTCCAACTACCTTACCAATATGACACATCAAAAAGGAAGCCACCGATGCATGCATATTAGGCCACCAAAAATGAGAATGTAGCCTATCAGTAGTCTCACATACCCCTAAATGATCCGCCAGTGGTGCCACCTGCGTTAGGCTAACCAGCCCTTCCCTGAACTGGGCAGGCACCACTAACTGCTCCTCCACCAAACCTGAGTTCGTATTCGGCTTCCACTGCCGATACAACAATGCCCCTTTTATAATAAAGTTCTCTGCTTGACCGTTCTTCCCACCAGTCGTACCAACCTTCTTAAACAGGAGGCCCAGACTGGGGTCCTCTTGCTGCAACTTGCATAGTTTGTCTCTAGGTAGCTCCATCAAGGCAGTTACCTCTGACCTCTCAAAAATATCAGAAGGTTGAGTCGGTGTCACTGTGTCAGACTTCTTGTCCGGCACTAGGTCACCTCTACTAGTCTCGGTAGCCTCACTGGGGTCAGCCAATCCCACAGCTGTCACCGGACCAGTGTCATCTAGTAGTGCATCATGGGATGGCCCGCACTCATGGCTGTCGGCCCCCGCATCCACTAAAGCATCCACCTGTTGTGCCAAATGTGCCACTGATTGGGTCACTGCACCAACAGGGTAGATAGAGTCCATGTTATCTTCTTGCAAACAACCACCACCAGGGGGCACAAAAGCAGCCATGGCGACGACTATAGGAGGCAGGAAAACTACATCCCCTGCCAAGTCAGTCCCGAGCAAAAAGTTCATCCCCTCAATTGGCAGAGTGTCCACCATAGCCACCTTACACTCGGCAGTCAAAAGTGGGCACTCTCTAGGGTCACCGGGACTAAATCACAGAATTGTTCACTGTTGATTCCCCTGCACATAACAAACTCTCCTGTGCTAATAGGTCCCCCTGCCAGGTTGCGACACATGGATTGTTGCGCACCAGTATCCCTAAACACCTTGACAGGGTAAGTCTGCTCCCCAACCCGTACAAATCCATGTATGAATGGCCGACACCAATCAGGGGAAGTCTGGTTATGCTCCGGTGGTGATACCATCTGGGGCGGCAAAGTGCTTACTACACGGCTTCGCGCTGGCCAACACTGCCCCCCAAACTCACCAGTACCTGGCTTGCCTTTCACAGGCAACTCCCCTAAGTCGCCACCAACTGGACAGCCTTGGGTTCCTGGGTAGCCTTCCATTTAGCACACCAAGGTTTAATATGACCCTCTTGCTTGCAAAAATAACATCTCACTTCCGTAGAAGTTTGCTGGTTGTCAGCCTTGGTATAATGTTGTGTCTTGTTTGTCGTACCTTTGGGTGATGATGGGCGAGCTGATACTGTGGCTGCTTGGTGTACAGGTCGGTCTCTCCTGTCACCAATGCTCCCCATGCACGTGCCACGCTGGGACAGTGCAAAGTCATCAGCCCAATCTGCTGCTTCCCTTATTGATTTAAACCGCTTTTCTTTTAATTTTGCCCCAATGTCCTTTTCAACTATGCTGGTAAACTGCTCCATCAGCCAAACCTCACACGCCGCCTCAAAAGTACCAGCTGACTCTGAATGCAGCCACTTAGCTAGAGTATCGCGCAGGTACCTGGCACATTCCACGAGCGAGTCCCCCTGCCGCTTCTGAGCCCCCCTGAAGGCCAACCTGTAAGCCTCGGGACGCACTCGTAGGATTTTAACACAGCCTCTTTAAGTACATCATACTCTAGCTCCTACACTTCTAGGCGATCGTATGCATAAAGAGCCTTGCCTTTTAAAACATTAGACAACAATACCGCCCAGCGTTGCCTCGGCCACTGATACTCGTGGGCCTTCTTCTCAAAACGCAAGAACCACTCTGTGACCTTGAGTTTATCGAAGGCCGGCACAAGCTTCAGCCATCGAGACAACAGCACCTCTTCTGCCTCCTCCTTAGATGTATGACCAGCACTATTCCCTTGTCGTCTTTGCCCACTAGTTTCCAACTTCGTCTTCTCCAAATCTGCCTGTATTCTTTTCTCCTCCATCTCTCTGTCTGCCTGTATTCTCTTCTCCTCCATCTCTCTGTCTGCCTGTATTCTCTTCTCCTCCATCTCTATCTTCCTCAACACAATTCTCTCTTTTCTCTCTCTCTGTTCCAACTCCATTCTCTTTAGTTGGAGCTCAACCTCTGGACTCCTTCTCGATCCTATCGGGGTTATAGGAGGAAACTAGGCGAAAGAGGGGACATTGTGCTGAGCAGCCACCGTATGAGTGGCATTGAAATGTTGGGGTGTGGCCAACGACACCTGGGGGGAAGAAGGAGGATACCGAGGATTGCTAGCATAACTTGAAACAAATGTACTGGCCATAGGGGCCTGAACATAGCCCTGTGAAAATGAAGGGGCCATACTGATAGGGTTAAATGCCGACGGTGGAGGCATGGTGGCAGGTGCTGTGGTATTAGTAGGAGACTGCCTCCATACAGTATCACCTTGCTCTGGAGTTGTTGCTCCACTCCGGTCCCCATTAGAATGGTAGCTAGCCTGACTGATAGGACGCTGTGGCGCATGCTGGATGATGCCATCATCCACAACACGTGTACTAGCTTCAAAATAAGGACCACTAGGCTGCACAGCCAACTTGCACACCTCTTGAACTAACTCTGCCTTAGACATACCACTGCACCTCCACCCATACATCTCCAACACACGTCTTAATTCATCACTACTCCTGCTAGCAACCTCTTCTTGACTAGGTTGGGTTCTAATAAACTGCCAAACGTCCTCCCTCCCCACAATGTGAACAGGAATGTAATCAACATGCGACATCTTAGCAATAATTGTGGACACGGGTTAATGAAATAAGGGTACTATGTCCTTAGACTTTCAACTGCAAGAAAAATACTGACAATCTAAATATAATTGCTTCACACCACAAGAACTCTATACTATCACACTATGCTGGCCTGAGGTCGCCACTGTTACGAGGGGAGCCGGGGCAACCAGATGCTCTAATAGCCTAGCCCACAGCACCGTACTACCCTGCAACAGACACGCTCTTAATATCTGACTCAAACACCAAGACATGCAGGTTCTCTAGGAAAAATGGTTATCTTCCTCTTTGCTCTAGTAAAGCAGTAACAAGGAGACACAAAAATATCTATTGTTCCCGAGTCTAGTCCACAGTGTGTGTAGTATGCAAGAGAACTTCTAAGGTTATTCTAAACTGCCCAAATATTACCTAACCATACCACTACTGGACTCCCAGAACACTCTATATCATACCCAATTGCTTAGAAATTGAGAACAATAAAGAGCAAAAACCCATGGAAAGTCCAGTGCAATAAACCTCTGTGTCAAGCCTATTATCCCTAGCCTATGTCCTAGTAATACACCGAGTGGCTCTCTTCAGCACAGCACGGCGGTGGTGTTGTAAGGGGTAAACAACTTTAATGACTTAACCCTTACAACATCATCTTGGGTTAGCTCAATACAAACGAGTGCAATGGGGACAACCTCACCTAGTAACAGGCCCCACCCCTAGTCCCTGACTGCACCGAATGTATTGCTGCTAACAACTAAACAAGGGACAAGGGTTGACATCCTGGGGAAGTTGGAGGCTGGCTGCCACCCAATAAAGGGTTGGATAAGATCCAAGTCAAAGGATGCTGTGTGGTGGAAAACGGCTTAGCCTACCAAATCACACACCCAGCAACCTCAGTATTCAAAGGCCTGACAAAAACAGAGATAAACAGTTCAGCCACCCAATCCCACCAGTTATATCAACCATGAATAATATGCACATCTAATAATGGTAAAACAATGCAGCAAAATAATGGAAAAGAACATGGAAGAACAGTGTGAAGCTTATAATCTATATTTGCCAGAGGAAGGAATGCAGTGTAAACGAAATAAACTCTAGTAATTAAACTACTAAGATTAAAACAAAAACAATATGCTTAATATCACTCCAGCCCTGCTCTGCTTCAATCTACTAAGAAACAAAATAGATAAATGTGGTATTTAAGGGAAACAAAAGGAGGCAAGCTTAACAACACCAGACAGTGATGTTATCATAGCGAGCCTAAGCAAGGGTCAGAACTGAAGTGAGCTCTCGCGGCCACGAGTTCCCACAGCCAAGCGAGGAAGGGAAAAAGGGGAGCGCCAGGCACTGCCAGAACATACAATTTAACTAGGCAGCCTGGGCTCTCATTAACAATACAAAGTAATCAAGTAAAACATAAGACAACAGTGTGTAAACTTATGATAAACGAAATCAATTGCCTAAAGGCTAAACAAAAGAGGTCATTACACTCGAGGCAATGTGTTGCACAGAAAAGCGCCAACCTGACAAGGAAGCTCACGTGGGAATAAGAAAGAAAGTAAGCAAACTAGCCTCTCACAGGGATAGGTGAATTATTATAACACATACAACTGAACTGAGGTTTTATAAGTTCAGGGGAATGTGACAATATATATAACATGTATATATACAAACACAGAATAATATAGTAAGATCAAAACATAAACACAGGTAAAATTAGTGGGCAAGTGAAAATAGAGGAAATTTGAACGAGGTTGAAAAGGAAGGTTGACTGAAAAAAAGTTGAACCAAGTCATACAATTCGTCAGTGATTCACACTCTGTAGATATGGGAACTCTCTCTCGCTCTCTCTCTCTCTCTGTAGCCTGACGAAATACGTAAACGTCCGTACGTTCAAAAAGTGCCACCCAAAAAAGAACAGAAGATGGAGCGAGGAACAATGGGATGAGCCGAGGAAGATTGGATGGGAGAAAGTGGTGGAGCTAGAAATTATTAAAACGTTGTTAGAGGTAAATGGGACATATTTCGAAATAGATGGTTGATATTAAAATACCACCGCTGAATATCATGTAATTTTGTCGGTTGTAATTGTTATTGTCGTAAGTGGAAGGTCCTTTGATTGATTGGGTAGGTTCGACAATTAACAGCATACGTAGGTTGTGTCATTTAATTATTATTTTTTGTTTATACATAGTCATATAATAATAATAATAATGATAATAATAATAATAATAGTAATAATAATAATTTTATTGTCATATTAACCCTTCTTTGGCGGCGCGCATCATATGTCGAGTGAAAGAAATTTGGACTATGTGGCGGCTCACAACATAAGGCGTGTTGCATTTTCAGCACGTAATGTTGCTGAGAGAGAGAGACAAGTGGTGGCAGGAGAGTAGCGAGCGTATGACTGCTCCAGACCACCGCGGTGGACCAACTGACATGAATCCCAGCCTCCTCCACCCTCTCACACTCGCTACATAGTGAATTGTGTGGGGAGAGTACCGAATTACATGGTTTTTGCACTCGTGTTGCGCGGTTGTTGCAAGAAAACTAGCGGTCATACAAGGATCGTTGTGGTGTCATTGGAAAGCTCTGTTTATGCCCTTTCAGGGATATTTGTTTTACGATCTGGGTCTTATTTAGGCATCAAAATGATCACGTAAACAGCCCTATTTTGGGTAAAAACACCCCGCTGATGGCTACATATTATTTACCGCCTAGGCCGCTCGTTAGGTGTTAAGGAGATAATACATGAATAAGACAACGCAAGAAGAACATTTAATGGCCTAGCCTGCTGAGTGCTAGCTCCTTAGCAGACAATGAAAAGTATACTGAATATTACTTTTTAACACTAATATTACATAAACATGGACTTATACATAAACACATACATTCCCAATTTAATACATATATTATTTATATCAAACACACACACACACACATACATACATACACATATATGAGACATCTACACATTAAGAATTTTGTGAAAGCAAAATATATGTTTCTTAATTTATGTTTATAGGGGTTTAAATTAGCTATGGAGTTAATTGGTTCCAGAAGAGAGTTCCACAATGATGGACCAGAATACAAAACATTAATTTTGGAAATGTGTTGTTCTGGGCTGTGGACAGATCAGGTTGATATTATTTCCTCTAGTATAGTTATTATGGTCAACAATATGGAATATTTTATTCTCATGCAGGCTATGAGTATAATTAAATACTCTAACCGTAAGAAAATATTTACATACAATATCAAACTTAAGTAATTTTAATTCTCTAAACATATCTTCAGTATGGTGGTATTTACCTTTAAATGTTATAGTTCTTATAAACAAAAATCTGGATAATGAATACACTCTTTTTGAAGGACGGCCAAGAACATCCCAAAATGGATAAGCAATATATGAATGCAAGTTAACCCACTGCACCCAAGCGACGCACGTGATGCGTCGGCAATATATGTAACGCTAAACCCCATCGCCGCATAGGGTGCGTCAAGGTTAATTACTCCGGTCCTATGGGTCATAGAGGGCTGAGTTTTGTATGGGAACTGCCTAGGTATCTCACGCATCTAAGCCGATGGGTGAAAACCCACAAAGTCCGGGCATGTATGCGTGAGCACTGTTTTTGCATGTTTTTGCCTAACCATTTCCCCATGTTAATTCCGACTTTCGGGCGCCCCGTAGGACCCCTTTAATGACCTATAGGAGATCAATTGTCTGTGTTTTTTCCTTCATTTCTAACCTATACCAGGTGTTTTCTGGAAAACATTTTTTTTTGACAACCTGCTGGTCCTGGAGTGTACATTTATATCATATTGCCTGGGGCTCAGTGGGTTAATACACAATTATAAATGCCGGGATTATAGGCACTCAGGGTACTTGTGTCAAATCAATTCATATGAGAAACTTGGTTAACAATAATCAATATTTAGTAAAACCAATAATACATGGATAATAATAAGGAACATAAATTATTTTTTACAAAGTGTCACCTCAAGAAGGCAAGTGTAATATTAATTAAATCAAGTCTCAATGGGGGTGTGGTAATGGGGACAATAATAAAGAGTGTGTCGAGTGAATGTTGTGGCAGGTAAGTCATTAATATAATTAACTTAATTTGTTACCACAAGAACAGTCATTCAGGAAAAGTGGAGGTTAAGTTCTATGATGGCAAATATTTAAGATAAGGTGTACATTTTGTTTTATAATTTTACTCCTTAGAGTCTACCAAGGGACTCTGAAAGCCAGAGACAAGTATAACTATTGCATCCGTCCAAGGTTGGTCAGGGCGAGAGTCGTTTATAGGGCGATCATCTCGTCTGGATCTGAGGGAGTCCACAGCTTTTTCTCTTGGCTGCTTCATAGACTGGCAGTGGTGAGGGGGTCGATTTACTCCAACTAGAATTTGGCAGAGCTGCTCATGCCATTACTGAGATACACAAGCTTTACCCTAATTAGCTACTAGGTTGCCTCATAACCATAGGAAGGATTAATACACGTCAGTGGCCAAGATGCTCAGGCCTACCTGGATGATGAGTTACTCAAGACGCGAGTTAAGTATCTGTAACCAACTGTGTTGATGGAGTTACCCACATCAGTGCCGGATTTCCCAGGCTAAAACAAATCAGCTGCTCAAGACGAGGGTTAGGGTACCTCGTAACCAGAGGGACAGTGTTTCACATGTCGGCGGTCGAGATTCACAGACTTTAACATCACATATTCAGCCAGAGAGGGAGCTTAAGCGTAAAGGTTTTGAGTTATCATCGAAATTGATTTCGAAGAGGTCATCAAATTTGTATCTTCTACTGGTCCGCTTGCTTCGGGCTATAAGGTCATGTTGGTACTTCCTAGGCATCTGGTCCTAGGAGGTGGAAAGATCAGAATGAGATGCTTAGGTGAGCTGACTCGGGGATTTCCTGAGGACCTGAAAGGCGTGGCTTGCCCCGTTAACCGTGTTTCCCTCTTCAGCTGGTATAGAGGTTATAAAGGATGAACCAGTTTGGTTCGTCTTCATAGAACCTGTAGCCTACTTTGGGGAGCATGCTCCATAATTATGGCTATCTTTGGCACCAGAGCCATTAGATTCGGCAATACAGATATCAATAAATTTACACCGATTAATAGGGTGGAGGCAAATTACAGAAACATGTTTTACATTAAATTGAAATATTATAGTTATATTCATGTAAGGCATGTTGTGTAACTAAATAACATTAACCATTGGCCTTAATGGAACAAATAATGAAACATTAAAAATCGAATTTAATACCCCCATCCCACCCCCTTATGTTGCTTGTATTTAGCAAAGTTATAGAGAAATATTGTTCTCTCCATTGACATACACTATACTATTGAAATGTATAAGATATATATATTCATATCAAATACAAATGTTAAACAACAGATAAAAGGAAAATCAAAGGGGGATAAACATTTTTGTATACAAATAATTACATAGGAAATTATTGGAAAAACAAATATGAATTAAAATTAAAGAGAAAAAGTGAATCCATAACGGATGATGTAATACTTCTAAAATTAATTTTGTTGGTATAAGTGCTGCAATGATTATACATTGTGTTCTATTTTCATCTTTGTCCAAGCACATATGAATGTACTTTAGTCTTGTGATGTGTTAAAATATTGGGAATAGATAGTTGTAATGTAGTTATAGTTTGTAATATAAATACCAATTAATAAAATACCATCCAAAATTAATTTGTTCTTGGCTTCATAAACTGCTATATTTAATAGTGGCCCCTCCATCATTGACGATGTTGCCTATTAGTATAATAGTCTCCATTCAACATACACGTCAGTCGTTTGAATCAACCGCCGCGAGGAAGAATAGGAGTCATCTTCATAAGTGCAATGCTACTTCTCTTATGGTGTCGTTACAGATCGGGTACCCACTACGAAAAAACTACGTAAAAAATAAGAGAACAAAAGAGGGAAAACGAATTTTCCATCTTAACACAGTTATTCAGAAGCTTCCCACATTCGGTGGATTTTCTTGCGTTGTGGCTTCTTACCGCCTCTCGCCAAGCGCAATAATTCTTCCTTCTCTTCCTCGCGGGCCTACTGTCAACACTTGTGCCCCCGCGCTCCGGCTTCATTCGATGCTCGCTCTCCTCTAGTGAGTCTTTTCTCATTTGTATGTGTCTGGGAGATAGTGAGCAGGGTTTAGGCTAGCTAGCACGGATTGTGTTATTGTTGGCCCGCAGGAAGTGTTAAATTAGGGTACGTTTAGGCGCTTCTCCTTGTGTTCAATATTGTTGCTAGGCGCCTTAGTTTTTGCTTTTTACTTAGTTAGGAGGCTTTCCTTTAAGTTTCTTGCTGTTCCTAGGAACAGCTTGAGGGTCTACGGACCCTGTCTCTGTTACAGACGCGCTAGGGTTAGGATTGTCCCACGTGCTTGTGGCGTCCTCCGGCATTGAGCCTGTGGAGAGGCCCCTCGTGGGGGCTTTTCTCTTCGCCCTTTTGGCAAGGTTCTGAGTTCTTTGTGTGGTCTGTATAGTTTTCCCGGATAAGCCAATAGGTTATCTAGTTTAGGGGGGATTGTATTATTACTGTGATTGTTCTTTATTATGTCCCCTGTGTGTTGGTCTCCCTGTGGTTAGTGTGCCACTCTCCGGGAGTCCGACAACGTGTTCCAAGTGTGGGAGTGCGTGAGTTTGGGGTTTAGTTCCCTCGCGGCTGTGCCTTGCTCCGAGTCCCCTCCTCACTTCGCTGAGCTCGCCGGCCTACGGTTAGTAGCCGTTGGGTCGGTCCGCCGTGCCGGCATGTTCACGAGCTCGTGTCTCCCTCGCCGGGTCTTTACGTCGGTGGGTGTGGCGGCGCCACTGCCCCCTGGTCCCTGGTCCCTCGGGAATCCGGCGGATGCCGATATAGATCTGATTGGTAAGGTGCTTCTCAATCCCTCGGACTTTACCTCCGCCTCCCGGTGGTTGCGAGAGCTACAAGTCCTCCGGCGGCTGTTTTCATATACGGAACACACCAATACCCACCATTCGGGGTCCCCCGGTCTTTCGGCCTGGTCAGTACTTGATGGGGGATATTGTGGTCGTTTACCCCGCCATGCCGGCGGCCCAGTGGATAATAGACCCTGGCGGACACTGCACTATGTCCATCAGCTAGCACGCTTACCTCAATGACGTTTACCCCGCCTTGCTGGCGGCCCATTTGGTAAACTAATCAGCGGCTGCTTGTGTGTTTTGTGGAGCACAGAGCGATCCACCGTTAATAGGGCTCCCTGTGCTACGACATACGCCGTAACAGGGGCCCTCCGTTTTGGGGTATCCTCTTCTCATGTTACCCAGGGGCATGGGAGGAGGATATTCACACCCTCTTAGGGGTAATAAGAAAGGGGAGGCCGTGGCCTCCTATTCTTATTATGCCGGGAGGTTAGGATGGGTGAGACTCTCCCTATATATCCTTATGAGCATTGATTCCTGGAAATTTTTCTTTCCAGGTGGACACTCAAGACAGCCGGATACCGCGCCGATTCCCGCCGGGGAGAGGAGTCTCTGCAGCATGCCTTTGTTTACAGTATGCTCAACCCCCTCTTGTCTTTTGCTACCAATACCAGCCCATAACAGATGTATCAGATGTGTTCAGTGTTTAAACAGAAACTCTTTCTTGTGGGCATCTCGTACATGTCCGGTTTGTTCCGAATTATTTGAAGAATGGCTAGCGGCCCAAGATATGTCTTGCTTACTCACGCTCATTGAGGTTAAGTCTAAGTTTAAAACCTATGCTTCTCAGGTAGCTAACAAAGAACTGTCATGTGATAACCCAGAATTATTAAGGGTGGTTCAATTGTACTCCTTTGATGATCATACAGCTCACCAACCACATAACTCCCCTATGCCCTTGTTGACCATGGGGTCCCCTACGTCCTCCTTGACATCCGCACAGAGCTCCTCTCCCCCGGCGAAAAGGAGCCGCTTGATGTCACCGGAATGCCTCGACCTTACCCAACCGGCTCCCCCGGCGGGCAACCTGAGACACATGGACAGCACGGAATATTTGCCTGACAAGATCCGCCGGCTCTCGAGCCCACCATGACGTGTGTTACTTTCTAATGAAACTCCTACTTCTGCGCAAGTAGATCTCACAGGATCACTGCTGGAAGGTCCGGCGACCTCCTCGGGGACGCAGGGAGTTGGTTCCGGCCTCCCCGAGCCGGACGCCGGCCCCCTTCACATTGACACTAGACATAGACAAACTGTACACGTTAGGCTCCAAGGTTCCAAATTAGTGTTGTCAAACAAACAGGCTCAACAAGCCAACACGGCTCATACCTCTACTCAGTCTCCGGGTGTAATTACGTCAGATGCGGTTACGACCATACGGTCTCACGCGCCACTACTGGCTCCTTCTAAGGACCAGCCCGGCTTGACTGCCGCCCTCACGGAGATAGGTTCGCAAAATGCGACCAACCCAATAACACCTCGGCCGCGTGATCAGAAGTCACCGGCTTGCAGTTCGCCCCACCCGGCTACGGCTAGTAGCAGTCTGACGCTGATGAACACTCATAAGACACACGCAGCCACTATCAAACAGGCTGACACTCTGATACAAATAGACCAACATGATAGGCCAACGACACAAACCACTACCACAAGGTTAACGGCTGTACAACTAAATGAATTATTACAGGTGATAAGCCAGTGTGCCATTAAACAGGGTCAAACCCCTACTCCGGCGCCGAGACCACCTCACAGTGTAGCTAGGCCCCCCTCTCATATCAATGTAGGCATTCCCTCTCCGGCAGACCCCTCCGCCGGGCCAGCAACGGCCCGCATAATGGACTACCCGCCGCCCACGGGCCCGGCACTAAACAGTCCAATGCAGTCCGACCTGAAGGGCAGAGTTTCAGCCGCGGGCCGTAAATGTTACCCCAGGTTCGTTGCCAGACCCATTAGTCCGTCCCTCAACCTCGAAGCAACTCTTAGGTTTAGGAGATCTCGAGTTCATGGGTATGTCCAAGCCCTCCAATGTAACTCCCCCTTCCGCCAGTCGACCCCGGCAGGGACTACCGGCGGAACCTTGGGTAATTGTGCCTCCCGGCCTTAGATCCCCCTTGACTAGGTTGGACACTCAGTCAGTTCATAGTCAAGAATGCCTAAGTCTGGATAGTTCTGTCAGTTCGGACGATACCCAACCTTACTTGTCCCCCTCGATAGATAGGACCCATACGGCGAGTAGCCTGCCGGGTTCCTCTTCTACCCCCAGTTCTCACCCCGGTGCTCCACTAGCCCCGCCGGGTGTCACATCCAAATCTCAGGTAGTTACAGCGCCAGGCAGGCTCTGGCTTCCGGTGACGGCAGTGACACAAGGTAAAGGGCATAAATCAATACAAAGGGAGGTCCCGGTGCCGGTGGAGTGGGCTATTGAAGTTAACCGTAGGGCCAAAGATGCTACCGGTACAGTCTTACAGGTTTCTATATATGCCAAACCTGACCCGGCAAATTTTCAATATTTTGTGTACAACCCTTGCCAGCTGGTTCCTCTTCCGGCGGATTCCCCGGTCCAGGATCCTCCTCACTCAGACACTCCCATTTGACCTGATTGTCATAAAAAATGTGGCCCTACTGGGTGTCGTTCTCTGCTCACACAGCAGGAGCCTTCTGGTAAATTTCACAGGTGTGGTCCACATAAAGACCAAAGGGAGTTGAATCTGAGTGAGGTGGGCGATGGGCCGTGGGTAACGTGGGATCAGGAACTGCAACAATTTTCTATAGGTATTACATCCAATTCCTTGTTCCCAATTCCCCCTCCCCCCCTTATCGAGTTTGACTGGCTAGCACAACGACCGGGCGGAGTTCCATTCCCTATTTTTAATTTTCTTATAGCCCCTCAATTGACGGCGGAAGATTTTCCCTTGCCCCTCATTACTCCTGAACCTATTGAACTTCAACGCAAATTTCTGGTCAGAGATAAGGCCCACAGCACATTTATTAGCTTCCTGTTAACTAGAGACACGGCCCAGGCTATTGCCGAACCAAGGCCGAATCCCTCTCCCCGAACCCAGGAATTAGTTAAACTTTTTCAACAATACCTCCTCCCTGCCCCGGCTAGAACACTCACGGAAATTCGTACAGCCTTGCTTGAGGCACTTCGGTCACGTCAGCTACTCAGACTCGGTATGGCGCAAGGGTTACCTATGAATGCTTACTATAGGATCTTGTTCTCCCCTGTCTTAAGTGCGAGAGTCATAGATAAACAGACGGAACGTGATGTCTGGGTAATGTTGCGCTTGAAGAAAAAGACAAACCAATAGCTCTCCCCCTGTCGGCCCCAGGCGGCAGGCGGACGGGTTCATCTCCGGCTCTAGAGGTTAAAATTGACATATACATTTAGGACTACTGTCCCAGATTCTCCAGTCCTCCCTCTGTCTTCCTCCCTCCCTCGGCCATGCTAGCGCAATAGGGTTTTGAGGTTCGACCAAGTGTTAGTTCCCGCGGGGGGCAGCGCCCCCTGATGGCTTTGGTCCGACTGTCCGGACCCAGTCCAAACAAAAGCACGCCGGAACAAAAGTCATGCGGCTTTACCTTACATGGCGTGGCATAACAGACCGATCACCACCCTCTGCATAAGGGATAAGGCGACTAACTCATTACGCTGGGACGAAGGACTGCGGCCGCCATCCAGGGTCGGTTCTGCTACAACCGTTAACCCCACGGCGGATCCGTGGGGTTAAATAAGTGATAACCGGAAGCACCCGCCCGCCGGCTTACTCCCTTAAAACGATGTAATAACCAGTCATTAACAGGCAGAAAAGGTCACCAAAGGATTCTCACCGTCAATAATGCATGTAGATCCCCTAACAGGCCCCCCTTTATACGATAGATACGGTGTAACACATCAGTTTCCCTCCCTATCCTAAGCCATTCCAGTCCTCGGCTCGTCTGGCTGCCGGCTGTTCCTTTAGAGATCGCCCCCCTCCGTTGGGGATAGGACATCACCCCGGCGGGTTTTTTTCTTTCTATCTCCAATGGATTGGGGCCTGTCTCCATATACTTAACCTAGGGGTATGCACCTGGAAAAGGTTTCCCAGGGTCACAGTCGGCTCAGCAGCGAATCAACATATTTACAAAACAACCACTGCTGGCCGGGGTCATTATTTTCCAACCTCTTTTGAAGTTCTGTTGTCAGCAAAGGGAGCCCTTCAGGATACTCTCGGTCCTGTCTTTCTCTTGTTTTTTATGCCATATAGATTCATAACCACAATCCCTTTCTCCTTGCCGGTTGGAAGGCTTCACTTGATCTTACAGACACGTCCGTGTTTCTGCAATCCTTGCCACTGATGCCTTTGGTTAGGGCTCCCCGACCTCATTTCGGCCCGGTTAGTCCCGAGGCCATTTCAGTTCTCTCTAACTCATCCTTTCACAGGAAATTCCTTTTCCCATTCAATTCCACATGACCTTAACAACAATCCCGCCGTAGGATACCCTACGTTTCGCCAGATCATTACACTTATAAGTAACTAGCTGCGCTGTCCCTGAGCCTGCTCTGGCCCCGGGTGTATGGTATATTATATTTTAGAGTTAAGATCAACCTTTCACCATAATGTCTATGTGCCGGATGGGCCAAATTATGTTTTAGATATAAGATCAACCTTTCACCATAATGTCTATGTGCCGGTTGGGTGGGCGGGGGTCACGGCAGAAGCCTGTCAAAGCCCCCGGCTCAGGTTCCCCGAGTGTATGGCTCGATACCCTCCTAAATTGAGATTATAAGGGTTCCGGCGGACTACCTGAGATAGTCGACTAACTCTGTTATGCGCTGATCCTCGCCGTGAAGACAGGGCTCAGTAATAGACGTAGGAAGTGCCATCGCGACAGTTTGTCATGGCAAAAGTTACTTCCCCGTATTCTGTACAAACTACATTTTCTTTAAAAAAAAATAAAAAAACATTGTTGTAAGTATGCCCATGGACACACTCCTGTTGTTTGGTCTTGTATTTCGATTTTTGTATGTACTGTGATAGTTACACCCTGAAAGGCTTCAGAAAAAAAGGGGGGGGGGGATAGGTGGATCCCAGTACAAGAGAGGAACTCCCCCTTACACAGGATTACAAGTGGGTTTAAGGGCAAGCCTAGACGCTGTTTACGCTGTGACGCATGTCCAGTGTGAGCATGCTGTACAGAACGCATAGTCATGCCCCACTCTCGCTAGGATCGTCAGGGCAGGAACTTTGGCTGTAGTCTATGTAGAGTTTCCTAACTTAGTTCATGTGAGCCGTTGTACTATAAGTAATATGAATATGTATTTTGTTTTCATCTGAGTCAACGAGTTCTATTTTATATCATTAGTTATAAGTATTGTGTGTAAAACTTATTTCTAATGATGGGAGAAGCAGCAGCCACAGTTGGGGGTCAGTGGGTGCGCCATGCGGGAGGTGGGCCTAACTCACTAGCACTCCGCCCTCACCCCTCCCCTCAGTGCTAGGGGAGCCTTTGTCTATCCCAGAGGAGAGAGAGAAATTACGTAATGGTTGTCAGTGGGCGGTCCTTAGTAGTTCACGTTGGGCTCACTAGAGGGCCGGGTATAAAAGGGAAGTCTAGCCATTTTTTCATCAGAACTCATTAGGCAGAGCGACTTCTCATTTCCCTTGCTAACTATATATATTCTTCTGACTGATGTGAACTTTCTCTACTACCTTACATTCTTATCTCCTCTTTTCCCTGCCTGTTTAACTTCCATGGTCCCGTTGGTGCAGAGCTAGTCAGCCAACGTATTATTGCATGAGTTCTCACTAGATACTTGCCTATTAGATAGCCTATTTTGGAAGGGTTAACTTAAAATAGGATTGATTTATGTTTGTTGCACTTGTATATGCATTTCCATGTGTGTTATTATTATTATTCCTGTTTTCTGCTAGTCTAGGTAATGCTAGACTGGGGTAAGGCTTTTCTGTGTTACGAGTTGTTGTTTGATGCAGTGGTTAAGCGATAAACCTGCATACTCGTTTCGGTTCAGTAAAGCCTAGGTTGTCTTCGCGGCTGACTGTGTTGAGTTAATAATTTACAGTGCGTGAGGGCAAGAGCCTAACCACCCTGTATTTTATTAACAGTTTGTTTTTACTTTGTCAAGGAGCCGGGAGAAAACCAGATACAAGGGATCTGGATTTCTCAAAGTGCACTTGTTAGTGTTAACGTAATACTTTAAACAGTTGTGAGGACTTCGCTAGGCTACGAGCCGTTTTTGCTCAGTCACTGCTACCTTTTGCCCACAGTACCCCAGCTAGACTTTACTCGATTAGTAGATACAGAATAGTATTGAAGCTTTCCTTATGTATGATATTGTTTATGCACTATTGATTTCATGTGTTGCACGCTTGGCTACTTTAGTGATTAGTGGCCCACGAGCACAATCCGAGTAGGCTATTGCCGTTGCATTTGCGGAGTACTTCTTTTTAATGTTTGCCATTTACTATTGCATATTCTTTTAATTATTCTTATGCCAATTTAAACCTTTAATAGTATTTAATTGCCAGTGTTTTGCTTATTGAATTACTGTTCAAAATCCGATACGTACTTCTTACGAGCATCCGAGAAGCATCTAACTTTTTTCAGAAGATTCCTTGCTCGATGCTTAAGGACTATTAATTAACGTAACGTAATAGTGCCGATCCGAAGTAGAGGGTGGAGGACTTCTTAAGTTCTTAGTCAAGGGTGGATTACTTCGGCTTCGGCCAACACTATTCTTTGGTGTTGTTGTTTCTTACTTCATTGTTTGATTGTTGACCAGACTAGATAATTCCTGTCTCTTTATTAGTCTGTTGTTGAACACTAGTACCGAGTTCTTTTATACCCCGTTATAACAGATTGAACTCTGGAGGGTATTGGTGTTTTTTGTTCGGCTGGCAGTACTCAGGGGTTGGGATCGTGTGTTTCCGTTGTGGCAGCGAGCCGTATTCGAGTTCTGATTGAGAGCCCTTGTGTACCCGAGTGCCAGGTCGTAACAAATGGCGACCTTGCTTAGGATTTTGTGAACAGTATAAATGTTTGCAGAGTTGTACAACATTTGTTTGTTTGTATTTTAGCGTGCATATTGAAGAATATTTTTTTTTGTATGGCAATTAGTAAAGCATTTAAGAGACTCCAGTTAATTTAGTAATTAGTGCTTGCATAGGAAGTTTAACACTTTGTGGACTTCAGTATGTCGTGCATTAGCACTGACGATGAGCGAGAGATGCCATTTGAAGGTGTGCCGTTAGTAACCAGTGAGGAGGATGCTAGAGTTTTTGTGAGTAAGCGGTAGCACGTGACGGAGGAGAGGCTGACTGGGGTGGATGTTTGTGGCTTGCACCTGATAGCCAAGGTTTTGGGCATTTCCAATGTAGTAGGGATGTCCAAGGGGGAGCTGATTTCCTGGGTGTTGCGTGGGCGACATGGGGTTTCGGAGGAGAGGGCGTTTGGGGGGTTTCCTCCCCAGATCCCCTCTCACTCGACTCCCATAGTGCCATCCACTCAGTTACCGGAGGTTAGCACTCTCCCACAGAGGGATTAGAATTGGCAGATTGGAGTGCCCTCGGGTGGTGCACATGGTGGTTCCCCAGTTTTTGCCCCCCCTCCTTCAGTAGTGGCAGCTCCCTCTTCCTGCCTGTCTCCAGATATGGTATTTAGACTTGAGCTTGCTAAGATTGAGGCTAGGAAGCAGGAGAATGAGACCAGGAGGCAGGAGATTGAGGCTAGGAGGCATGAGGCTGAGCTTAGGTACGACTCAGAGAAATATTGTGCTAAATTAGATTTAGAAAAGACTTGTGTCACGGCCCAAGTAAGAGAACAGTCCTTGGCCCAATTAGTCAAATTGGTGCCGGTATTTAGTGAAACTGAAGTCACAGAATTTTTTAATCATTTTGAGAAGAAGTGTAGGGAGCATAATTGGCCTGAAGAGAAGTGGGCAGCTCTAGTCTCCTCAAGACTTACGGGTAAGGGTCTGAAGGCTTATGATGCACTGCCTTTAGAGTCTTGCATTGACTACCCAGAATTGAAGAGAGCTGTCCTACGGGCATACGAGTTGCAACCGGAAACATATCGATTGAAGTTTCGGGGTGTTACAAAGACTAGGGAGGCGACCTTTCTTGAACATGCCCGGGACTTAAAAGATGCACTTAAAAACTGGACACGTTCTGAGAAAGCTGAGACGGCCGAACAGTTGACTGAGCTGTTTCTGCTCGAGCAGTTTTATAAGTGTACTGGTGCAGAAATGACTTTAACTATTAAAGAAAAGAACCCAAAAACTCTACAGGAGGCAGCTGAGATGGCTGACCTCCGGCTATCACTAATTCGTTGGTGCGGGTCTGCCCAGCGTAGTGAGGCAGGTAACAAGGGGCGTGACGCCCCACCCCCCCGAGTTAGTGATATACCTTATGCAAACAAGTACAAGAGCCATGATACCAAGACTGACCACAAGACTAGCACCGTCCCATTTAAGAAGGGGCCGGGCCCTTCCCAGTACCAAGGGAAGCCCAAAGGGGAGTTGGAGTGTTATCAATGTCATAAAGAGGGGCACTTTGCAAGAGTCTGTCCTAGCAAACCACCTACAGCAGCTGTGTCTTTGGCCTGCAACATTGGTGTATCTCCGAAGTCATCTGAGTTTGCCCGGGGCAGTTCATCAGAGGCTGAGGCACAGCCAATGCAGAAGCACCTGGGAGGCTCGAACCCTGCTCAGGAAGTGTTTTGCGACCATAGAGGGCGGGGTTGCGTGATGTGGGCGGGGCGCAAGCATGGAGTAGAGGTCTTGCGTGATACAGGTGCTTCCCAGACTTTGATGAAAAACTTGACTGGCTACCCTATAAACGCGGCTCGGGTGGTAGTGGTGCAGGGTATTAATGCAACTCGGTCATACCCGCTGGTGCGGTTGGAGTTGGAGGTGGATGGTGTGGCACGTGAATTGGATGTCGGGATTGTGGAGAAACTGCCAGTGGAGGGCGTCGACCTTCTTCTCGGCAACGACTTTGCAATGCCCACTTCTGAGGTTCTACCCTTAGTCATTGCCGAGAGGCCGGCCGACGTGAGTAGGGAAGAGCAAGAGTGGGTCGAGCGGTGCCAGACACAACCCATGGCGTGTGTTGACACCCGAGCTCGGGCAGCTAAAGTGTCACAGCCTAGTCCTCCGTCTTCAGACCAGCGGAGGAACGATCAACAGGAGGAGGCTAAAGCTGGAGTTGGTTTTAAGAGTTTTGACTCGGCGGCTCTCCTGGGTGATTCAGTATTAGCACCATTACTTAATTCTGGAGTAGCCCCTGGGCCTGTCATCGAGAGTGACGAGGCTGGGCATGACGAGTCTCCACGACAGCAACGTTATGTACATCGAGAGAGACAGAGGGAGCAGCCCAGTATCGGGGAAGGTCATGCATTGCTCCGGGAGCAGTTAGATCGCTTGGCACCCTCAGATATACGTCGGTTGCAACTAGAGGACCCTGAGCTCCAAACGTGTGCTAATGGAGCTGTAGAGCTCGACGAGGACGGCGATGCACAGCCAGGAGATTTTTTTAATTTAGAAGGCATCCTCTATAGGAGTTTTCAAGACCCTAAACGTAGTTGGCAAAAGGGGTCCGGAGTAGTGGACCAGTTGGTGGTGCCACGGGAGTGCAGGGATAGCCTACTGAAGTTGGCGCATGACACACCACTGGCAGGACATCTAGGGGTGAGAAAAACGGTGGCGGCTTTGGGGAAATTGTTTTGGTGGCCGGGGATGAAGTCTCATGTGCAGTCATGGATAAACTCATGTGATATTTGTCAACGTGTCGGGAAACCGAACCAAGTTATTCCTAAGGCTCCGTTACACCCTATTCCTGTGATTGGGCCACCCTTTAGTAAAATTATTGTTGACATGGTTGGTCCACTCCCTCCCACTAAGGCTGGAAATAAATTTTTGTTAACCATAATGGATGTTGCCACTAGATACCCCGATGCATACCCTATGAAAAATGGAATGGCTAAGACGGTAGTCAGTAACTTGTTGTGGTACTTCTCAAGGTACGGGTACCCGGAGGAGATTCAGTCTGATCAGGGATCTAATTTCACCTCCAACATGTTCAAGCAAACAATGCAACAGCATGGGATACGAGCAGTAGTATCGTCAGCGTATCACCCTGAGAGTCAAGGGGTGCTTGAGCGGTGGCATGCTACACTTAAAAGCATGCTCAGGTGTTATTGTGCTGACAACGGTATGGATTGGGATCTTGGATTGCCTTATGTGCTGTTTGCTGCTCGGGAGGTACCTGGTGAGAGCCTGGGATTTAGTCCAAACGAGCTGATTTTTGGACACCGTGTCAGGGGCCCCCTTAACATGCTGAAAGAAATTTGGGAGGGGACTGTGCAGCCTTGTCCATTATTAAAGTATGTGCTTGAAAGCCGTGAGCGCATGCTTAAGAGTCTGGAGATGGCAGGTAGAAATTTGACAGAATCACAAGCTTTGATGAAGGACAGGTATGATCGCAAAGTGAGGCTCCGGAAGTTCACTGTAGGACAAGAGGTATTAATTTTGTTGCCTTTGGTTGGTAACCCCCTCTCTGCGAAGTACACTGGACCTTATAAAATTGTAGAACAAATTTCAGACTTAGATTACCTTGTTGCCACTCCAGACAGGAGGAAAAAGAACCAGTTATGTCACGTGAACCTTATTAAAGAGTATGTGAGGGGCCCCTCTGAGCCTCTCACTGTCCCTGTGTTGGCTTGTTGTGGCCGTGGTGGAGAAGGAGAGGGGGACAGTCAAGCTTCAGAGGAGGATAGCTGGGATCAACATGTTTCAGCGGATCAGTGGGCGGGGAACTCGAGCCTAAGGGCTGACGAGGCTATAGCTCATTTGCCTGAGCCGCAGTTTGATGCTATCCGTCAGTTGTTCGGTTCATACCCCACTGTATTTGCTGAACACCCAGGCCTCACTACTCAGGCTATGCATGATGTTGACGTGGGGGACCATCTACCCTTTAAGTCAATCCCGTACCGTGTGCCCCCCATAAAACTACCAGCTCTGAGGGATGAGTTGGAGTATATGCTCGGTAGAGGGTTGATAGAGAAAGGCACAGTTAAGTGGACTTCCCCCGTAACACTGCAGCCTAAGCCAGATGGCAAGGTACGCTTTTGTATTGATTTCCGTAGGTTAAACGGTTTGACTCCAACTAACCCATATCCTCTTCCTCGGGTTGATGATAGTGTTGACAAAATTGGTAATGCTCGTTTTTTGTCTAAAGTAGATTTAGTAAAAGGTTACTGGCAAGTACCTTTGTCCGAGCGTGCTAAAGAGGTATGTGGTTTTGTTGTGGACGGGAGTACCTACCGGTGCAATGTTATGCCTTACGGACTTAAGAATGCACCAGCAACGTTTCAGAACCTGATGAATGAAATTGTAAAGGACATTCCAAATTGCACCGTATATTTGGACGATGTAATCATTTATGATGACGACTTTGAGAGCCATTGTGAGCACCTTGAGACCTTGTTCCGGAAACTTAGTGAAGCAGGTCTGGTAGTAAATTTGGCAAAGTGTGACTTCGTAAAAGCCACTGTGCAGTACCTTGGGTTTGTAGTGGGAAGGGGACAGGTGTGCCCTCCTCAGAACAAGGTACAGGCTATCAATAAATTTCCGCACCCAACAACCAAGAAGCAGATTATGACATTCTTGGGTATGATAGGCTACTACAGACGCTTCATAAAAGGTTACTCAACGGTGTTGGCACCTCTCACAGATTTGTTATCTAAAGACAAAAAGTTTTTGTGGGCACCTGAGTGTGAAAAGGCTTTCACTTTGGTGAAACATTTGCTATGTACTCACCCGATACTCAGGGCCCCAGACTTTAACAGGCCTTTTCAGCTGGCAACAGATGCTAGTGGTGTAGGGGCTGGTGCCGTCTTGCTACATACAGACAATGAAGGTGTGGAACACCCAGTAAGTTTCTTTTCTAAGAAGTTCAAGGCTGCACAAAATAACTATTCTACAATAGAAAAGGAATTACTGGCGATTGTGCTGTCGCTCAGGCACTTCGAGGTGTATGTTACAGCCTATGGCCCAGTCGTGGTTATCTACACTGATCATCACCCTTTGAGATTCCTGAATCAATTTCACAATCGCAATATGAGACTGACCAGGTGGTCTTTGATGTTGCAGGAGTATAACCTGGACATCCGTCATATTGCTGGATGTGACAATGTGATCGCGGATTGTTTATCAAGGGTGGATGATCAGTCGTAGGCTATCACAGGTGTGTGGGTTTGAGTGGAGGAAAATAGGCTGCCCTTATAGTGCAGCCGGGAAAAACATATTAAAATATAAAAATCATATAAAAACTCTTTCTTTTGATATAGGTAATCGTATAAGTTTGTCATAGCCTATAGAGTTTGAGTAGTCCACGAACTATCAAATGGCTGAGCTGCTGTAAGCTCGCTCTGGGAGCATGATATTGTGTCTTTTTGCTATTGTTGGGAGGAGTTATAAAGGTGATTTTTTTTTTAATAAGATGTGTTTTGGTGATAAACTCAGCTTTGTTTTAGTGCCATGCGGTCGCTGGGTGTGAGGGGCTTGATGGGGTTCTGTGTTTGTCAGATTTTAGCTCAGGGTTGAGCAAGTAAAATCTTGGGGGAGGTGTGACGCATGTCCAGTGTGAGCATGCTGTACAGAACGCCTAGTCATGCCCCACTCTCGCTAGGATCGTCAGGGCAGGAACTTTGGCTGTAGTCTATGTAGAGTTTCCTAACTTAGTTCATGTGAGCCGTTGTACTATAAGTAATATGAATATGTATTTTGTTTTCATCTGAGTCAACGAGTTCTATTTTATATCATTAGTTATAAGTATTGTGTGTAAAACTTATTTGTAATGATGGGAGATGCAGCAGCCACAGTTAGGGGTCAGTGGGTGCGCCATGCGGGAGGTGGGCCTAACTCACTAGCACTCCCCCCTTCCCCCTCCCCTCAGTGCTAGGGGAGCCTTTGTCTATCCCAGAGGAGAGAGAGAAATTACGTAATGGTTGTCAGTGGGCGGTCCTTAGTAGTTCACGTTGGGCTCACTAGAGGGCCGGGTATAAAAGGGAAGTCTAGCCATTTTTTCATCAGAACTCATTAGGCAGAGCGACTTCTCATTTCCCTTGCTAACTATATATATTCTTCTGACTGATGTGAACTTTCTCTACTACCTTACATTCTTATCTCCTCTTTTCCCTGCCTGTTTAACTTCCATGGTCCCGTTGGTGCAGAGCTAGTCAGCCAACGTATTATTGCATGAGTTCTCACTAGATACTTGCCTATTAGATAGCCTATTTTGGAAGGGTTAACTTACAATAGGATTGATTTATGTTTGTTGCACTTGTATATGCATTTCCATGTGTGTTATTATTATTATTCCTGTTTTCTGCTAGTCTAGGTAATGCTAGACTGGGGTAAGGCTTTTCTGTGTTACGAGTTGTTGTTTGATGCAGTGGTTAAGCGATAAACCTGCATACTCGTTTCGGTTCAGTGAAGCCTAGGTTGTCTTCGCGGCTGACTGTGTTGAGTTAATAATTTACAGTGCGTGAGGGCAAGAGCCTAACCACCCTGGATTTTATTAACAGTTTTGTTTTACTTTGTCAAGGAGCCGGGAGAAAACCAGATATAAGGGTTCTGGATTTCTCAAAGTGCACTTGTTAATGTTAACGTAATACTTTAAACAGTTGTGAGGACTTCGCTAGGCTACGAGCCGTTTTTGCTCAGTCACTGCTACCTTTTGCCCACAGTACCCCAGCTAGACTTTACTCGATTAGTAGATACAGAATAGTATTGAAGCTTTCCTTATGTATGATATTGTTTATGCACTATTGATTTCATGTGTTGCACGCTTGGCTACTTTAGTGATTAGTGGCCCACGACCACAGTCCGAGTAGGCTATTTCCGTGGCATTTGCGGAGTACTTCTTTTTAATGTTTGCCATTTACTATTGCATATTCTTTTAATTATTCTTATGCCAATTTAAACCTTAATAGTATTTAATTGCCAGTGTTTTGCTTATTGAATTACTGTTCAAAATCCGATACGTACTTCTTACGAGCATCCGAGAAGCATCTAACTTTTTTCAGAAGATTCCTTGCTCGATGCTTAAGGACTATTAATTAACGTAACGTAATAGTGCCGATCCGAAGTAGAGGGTGGAGGACTTCTTAAGTTCTTAGTCAAGGGTGGATTACTTCGGCTTCGGCCAACACTATTCTTTGGTGTTGTTGTTTCTTACTTCATTGTTTGATTGTTGACCAGACTAGATAATTCCTGTCTCTTTATTAGTCTGTTGTTGAACACTAGTACCGAGTTCTTGTATACCCCGTTATAGCAGATTGAACTCTGGAGGGTATTGGTGTTTTTTGTTCGGCTGGCAGTACTCAGGGGTTGTTATCGTGTGTTTCCGTTGTGGCAGCGAGCCGTATTCGAGTCCTGATTGAGAGCCCTTGTGTACCCGAGTGCCAGGTCGTAACAACGCCGAGCTGTGCCCAAAATGAGATATGTATGAGCTTAGAAGCTCAGTTTGCTTGATTTAGAAAGAATTGAGAATTTAGATTGCTTAATTCACACTCAGGTTTTATGATTAATAAAAAGAAAGTTTTTATGTTTCAATTTTCGAAACTAGTTGCACTAGATTACAATAGGTCCTACGTGACTCTGTAAAATATTACCATTATTCTACCTGTCCAATTTATGAATAATAAAGATTTGTTTGCCCTACGGTTTATATGATTTACAAGTTTCCAGGCTAGTCGCACTAGACTCAGAAGGTCGATAGAGTTCAGATGGCGACTCCAATATGTTCCTGGCTAGTTACACTAGTTTCAGTAGGTTTGATAATTGTCAATATGACTACGCCCAGGAACCTAGCTGAGCTCAGCATAGGTTCCGGGTCAGGGTGATGCAGGGTTTTTGCTTTTAACTCTGTCTCACCATGTACAACAAACACTTCATATATGAGGACTCTGTTGTTGGAGCAGGCTTCTTTGAAGCAACGCACTGCTCACACTGTCAATATTTTTTAACTGTGTTGTATGCACAACTACATATACGAATAGCTTTTCCTGTTATGAGGTTTCTTGCCTTAACCATGCGGTTATTAAGAGTTTAATACAACGAATGTCCCCCTCCAGTCTTGGTATTCAGGCAACATCGTCAATGATGGAGGGGCCACTATTAAATTATAGGTTTGATTCCCGAAGGGAAGTAGAGAAAACCTAATATTTAGTAGGGGTCCCGGAATCATTGACGACGAGGTCCCTCCCAGCCATCCCATTCCCATTCGCTGATATTTTGAGTTATCTTGTTATATCATTGAAGGAAGAATTGTTGCGCTTGGCGAGAGGCAGTAAGAAGCCACAACGCAAGAAAATCCACCGAATGTGGGAAGCTTGTGAATAACAGTGTTAAGATGGAAAATTATTTTTCCCTTTTTTGTTCTCTTATTTTTTACGAAGTGTTTTCGTATTGGGTACCCGATCTGTGACGACACCATAAGAGAAGTAGCGTTGCACTTATGAAGATGACTCCTATTCTTCCTCGCGGCGGTTGATTCAAACGACTGACGTGGATGTTGAATGGAGACTATTATACTAATAGGCAACATCGTCAATGATTCCGGGGCCCCTACTAAATATTAGGTTTTCTCTACTTCCCTTTGGGAATCAAACCTATAGTATGAGCATGCAGTCTTATAATTATGAGAAGGGGAAATAAGAATACAACAGATACATGGGCTTCAGTGCATTTACAGAGTATACATGTAGTTATTGCAATACAAACATACATAAAACATAAACAGAGGGGGTTGCCCTGAGGAGAGTTCAGCAACCCCTACTCACGGACTGCGTTCAGCAACCCTTGCTCAGCCTCTCCCACGAAGTACACCAAGGATAAGAAGAAGAAGTCCCACAAGCAGAGGCCCTAATCCCAGACACCCGAGAAGACGAAACAAGGCCTTGACCATCCCGAGACGCTGGCGAAGCATAATAAACACTTTGGTACAAGAGTAATTTTTCCTCAGGTTGAGAGTCCATATTTTGTATTTTTGTTCTCCGAATATCATATACTCGCTATCTTAATCAGCCTTATTGAGGATTAATGATATTTAGAATTTCATAGATGACTACGCCTGTGACACATACGGTACATACATTTATCAAATATATTGATTTCTTCTTAACCCCTAAATGTCGGCGAGCAACATAAGTCGAGTTAAATAAAGCTGGACTATGTGGCGGCGCTCGACATAGGTCGAGTGGCAATTTCAGCACGTAATGTTGCTGAGAGAGAGACAAGTGGTGGCAGGAGAGTAGCGAGTGTATGACTGCTCCAGACCACCGCGGCGAACCTACTGACACGAATCCCACCTCCCTCCTCCCTCTCTCACTCGCTATATACGGAATTGTATCGGGAAAGTGGCTAATTACATGCTTTTTGCACTCGCGTTGCACGGTTATTGCAAGAAAACTAGCCATCATAAAAGGATCGTTATGGTATCATTCGAAAGCTCTGTTTATGCCCTTTCAGAGATAGATACTTGTTTTACGTTCTGGGTCATATTTAGGCATGAAAATGATCACGTAAACAGCCCTATTTTGGCTAAAAACACCCCGCTGGGCGGTACATATAAATAAACCGCATAGGCCGCTCTTAAGGTGTTAAGTCCTTGCTATACAAACAACCACTAATATATGCGCCCTATTCTACCTTACTTTCAATCACCCAATATTCATATATAATTATATATTCAACACACATGCTTCTCCCAAGTTCTACTGATCTTTCTCTTTATTATAGATAAACTACCTCTTGACAGACTATAGGGTACTTCACACATACACAAGAACCGTCGTGCGAAGGCATGATTAAGCGATCGCGTCGCAGTCGTGTAGGCAACCGTGGTACTCTCAGTGGGATCGTGTGCGAGGCTAGCCGTATCACAGCAGATATGCACGCGTCGTCTACCGGCCAAACAATTTCAAATCTCGCAAAATCTGAGCACAACGTCTCGTTGTCATCGCAGCACTCTTGCATTGCATTCGCATTCTATGTCGCAATGCAATCGCATTGCCCTCGCTATGATTCGAGTCTCGGTAGGCCCCCTTCCACCCTCCACCCAGCCGGCCAGATAACTGAAGAGTATGAGCCATACTCCCGCGAGACATAGCAGCGCTGCCAAAGGCAAATGTAGCGCAACATTAGCGATAATCGCTCATTTTAGCGAATGTCTATGGTAGCGCTGCGGGTAAAGCCTGCGTGCTACAAAACTCATTCTGGTGTCATTTTGAAGCTATTTTCTTCTAGTTTTTAGCTGAATACATTAAATTTCATTCATAGACTTGCTCAATCAATCAGGAGTGCCTGAATGATCCCTATTATAGCGGAAATATGCCCGCAGCGTAAGTGATATGTAGGGTGGAAATCATACAAAGGGCAGGGGTTAGCAACATGCGGCTCAGGAGCTGCAGACGGCTTTTTCAGGAGACTTGTGTGGCTTCTGAAGCTTCAGAAATCATAATGATTGTGGTAAACTATCAATGGAAGTTAAATATTACTAAGCTATAATGAATAAAATAAAATCAATCTAAATGAATACTCTATATCTAAATTGAATTCAATCTGAAACAAGCTAATTTATATCCAAAGGTCTCACATAATAAATGTATATAATTATAGGGTAAGGTTATAAGGGTTAATATTAGCCAGGAATTAACTCACCAATAGTTCCACGTGGCAATGAGGCAAGGGAGAACGTTTTACCCAATATGGTGGTGGACAATGGGGAACGAGACTTCGGTCCCGAGACACGAGTCAAGTTAAAGAAAGAATAAATGATTACATGGGAATGGACATGAATATTATGCTTATCTATCAGTCAGTCATGATGTCGATGAGAGCGTCGTGATGGTGTAGCTGTGTGTATTGCTGTATGTGTATTGTGATTAGAGGCACAAAAGCACGATCAACTGAGGGCGGAAAATTAGATGTTAACTGGTTGGTGTTCGTGAAGGCTCTGACGTACCTCAAAAGCACACCTTGCTGCCTTGGCAAACCGCCAGGAGCCCAAATTATCGTACCGCATTTAGGTTGCTCTATACGATAAATTATATTAATATATACGATAAATTCATATATACTACATAAGACCATGGCAATATTGCTTAATAGCATATTAGGCCTTTTATAACTTAACTTATTTACAATCTTATAATATACGATCTACTCGTCCTACGTCGTGCTGTAGGAGAGATCGTGACGTCACAGAGACATACAAGATCACAAAAGAGTCATATTCTATCGTATTTATACGATACACTCCCCCCACAAAAAAGACCTGAACCCCACCTTAAACCTAAAGTTGCCCAGAGGCTATCTTCTGACGCCACAAGTCGACAGCGCCAGCAGCAGCGCGTCTGGGACGCGTCCCGGTCCGAGAATGATCACCATCAGTATGAGGTGAGTCGTTCCTTCGAGAATCCTCGGACCCAGCAATAACAGGTGGAGCCTCAGATTGCAATGCGGAATCTAGCTCCAAAGCGTACAAACGTGCGATAGGACGAACAGTAGTTCCAGTGGCTGTCTTTAATAGCGCCACCCGCTCTACAGAGTCTGCCCCCTTGTATACCTCCAATACGCGGCCTAATTTCCAGTATAAACGAGGACTATCTTCTTTAATTAAAACAACGTCACCAACTGTAGGGGCCGTTGGTCTACCAGAGGGAGTAACACTCCTTTCCCTCAATGCTAGCAGATATTCACTAATCCACCGTTTCCTAAACTCCTCGATTATCCTGGATATATACTGGTATCTCTTAGACACCGCTACCGCAGAGTACAACGAGGGATCCTCTAACTCTACTATGGACTGAAAATCAGATGGAAACGCAGTCAATGGTTTTCCATATAGCAAGTGAGCTGGCGTTAATGGTAGTGGTTCTTGCAGGTCGGTGTACACATATGTAAGCGGGCGATCATTCACGACTGCCTCTATCTCTGTGAGGACTGTCGTCAACTCACTCTTCTTTAATAGAGCACGTCCTACAACCGCTCTTAGTCCTGACTTTACTATGCCGACACACCGTTCCCACATTCCACCAAACCAAGGTGCCTTAACTGGAATGAACCTCCATTCGCACTTCTTCTCTCCCAAAAAAGTGATGATAGTAGGATCACTACTCATATCCTTTAGATATTTTGATGCTTGGACATAAGTGGGAGCATTGTCGCTAAGAATGAGTTGAGGGAATGAACGACGGGCACAAAACCGTCTGAACGCCAGCATAAATTCTTCGCTAGACATATTATCACATAGTTCTAGGTGTACCGCTCGAGACGTCGCACAGGTAAACAATAATATATAAACCTTCTCATGCTCCCTCGTCTTCAATGCCCCTGTGTAATCTAATCCTACCGCTTGGAAAGGTTCTACGTGCTTTACACGGCATTCAGGTAGAGGTGGAGCTGGTCCAGTTGCATATGGTTTACCCTTTAGTCTCTGGCATATTACACACTTTCTCACTACGTGTCGAGCTACTTGTCGAACTCTGGGTATCCACCATATGAGACGTAAATTTGATATAATATGACATACCCCGTAGTGTTTTACTTCCCTATGTGCACGTATGATCAATAGATCAGTAACGTGATGTCTTGTTGGCATAAGTATAGGTCGGTTTGTGCCGTCTGGTACACCCGACCACTTCAGGCGACCCTCACACCTGATGAGGCCATTGTCTAGGTGCAACCTTAGTTGACGCACTATATTAGGCATTAATGTCTTATTCGAGCCTTTCAAGGATTCTAATTCATTGGAAAAGGTTTCTACTTGAACCCATTTGATCAAAGTTACTTCAGCTGCTTTAAATTCACGAGCATCAATGTTGTGACCCCTGTTGCAGAGTTGGCCCGTTACTTTAAGCTTGAGATTGGATACATATCGCAACACCCAAGCTACAACCCTGACTAGTTTATTATAGTCACCGAATCTTGCCCACTTCATGATAGGACCCGGTGGCTCATTTGGTTGGGCTGTAACTGCCACTGTTTCCAGTGGCAGAAGTCCCTCACCAACAGCATGCCATATCGTCCATTCACTTTCATGGAGCAGCCACTTTGGATCATGCCACCACAATTCGGACTTCATTAACTGGCTAGCCGTTATACCCCTAGTTATGAGATCACTAGGGTTTTCCTTTGTATTTACATAATGATAAGCAACGTCTGGCAAAAGGGCTCTAATCTCATCTACCCTATTCCGCACATAAACTGGCAGAGACTTCTTGCTATGTATCCAGTTGAGTGCGACCTGACTATCGCACCATACGTGAACGATTTCAATATTTAATTCGCTCTCGTATGCTGCGCGTACATGTTGCACCAGACGTGCTAATAGCAGCATGGCAGTCAATTCCATTTTAGGGATAGTTACCTTCTTAACCGGGGCTACTTTGGCCCGGGCTGTAACTAAATGTGCCCCAAATGAAGTAACAACATATATGGCTACCCCGTATGCCGTGGCGCTAGCATCGCAAAACGTGTGTAACGTAACGTCACCGAACGCCGCCACTTTACGAGGTATAGGTTTAGTACATAGGATGGCATATTCATTCAACAACAATGTCCCTTGGTCATTCAGGTCCTCGGGCAAACTGTCATCCCATCCTATTTTACGTCTCCAAACTTCCTGCATTAGAATCCTAGCTCTTATGGTAACAGGTAATGCTAGACCCAAAGGATCAAAAAATTGCGCAACTTTGCTCAACAGACTTCTTTTTGTGTGCGCTCCTGTCTGCTGAGCAAAAGACCTTGTTTGAAAAGTTAGTATGTCATGTTTAGGTTGCCAGATCATCCCCAAATTTCTGGACTTTTCCTGGTTAAGAGATGCCGTACCATCCACCTGTATTAAACTCTGAAGATCTTCACTATTAGTAACCCAGTCGCGGAGAAATAGATGTGCATCCGCAAACAATCTGCGTGCTTGCCAGTATGCATACAACAAATCATCTTGACTATCGCTAGTACCCTGCAAATTGTCAATGTATAATCCGCGAGATAGTTTACTTGTGTCCTCATGAGTGTCAGCTAGATGTTTTCTGATTGTGGCATTTAACAAAAACTGCGAGCAAGTGGCCCCAAAGAGTACAACCCGAAAACGGTATATTATGATGGGACTTTCAGAGTCGCTAATGTCGCTGAACCAAAGAAAGCGGGTAACATCTCTATCTTCCTCCTTGAGCTTGACCATCAAGAATGCTTTCTCGATGTCACTGGTATAGGCGTACTTCCCCAGCCTAAACCGCAATAGATGTTGGGACAGGTCCGACACCATGGACGGACCTGTCAACAGGCAGTCATTCAGACTGGGTTGTTGACCTTGGTGGGCAGAACAGTCATACACCACCCGTATTGGTGTGGTGACGGTCTTTCTTTACCCCATGATGGGCCAGATAGTGAACCCTACCCTTCTTACACGGTTCCTTGACATCGACTCTCTCTATAAAGCCCCTATCCTCATAACTCCGAAATACATCGTCATACGCCTGGCGCGTGCTCGGTTCGTTAGACAATTTCCGCTGCAATGCGCGCAAGCGACCTAATGCCAAACCATAGTTGGTAGGCAGGCTTATCTCACTGTTCTTCCAGGGTAAACTAACTTTATATTGCTTGTCTGAGGCACAGTAGCACACAGACTCGTCAAACCTTTGTAGCGCAACTTCCGAGTCATAATCAGTCTCCATAGGATTAATGCCTATGTGATCCAATCTCCACAGTCGTTCCAGGTCGAACTCGGCAGCCATCTTAGGGTCACTAGGTTGGGAATCCTCCCTTCCCAACTCCTCTGCCGCGGTTACATTGACTCTATATATCGAGACCGTGTCGACCAGGACCTTTGACTGTGTAGTATGCACCTTTCCGCTCATGCAGTATCCAAATTTAGTGGGGATTAAAATTACACCACACATCTTTTTAAATCCAGGGTATACTACTTCATAATAATGATCCACACCAAGTAGAACATGCACCTCACTCTGATTTCCCATGGGATCTGACAAGTTAACCCCTTTGCTACGTAATGCGTGTTCCACCTTCTTCACACCCACAGATACATATTCTGGTAGGGTGTCTACTACGATACAAGTCATAAAGTACCGGTTTTTACGATAGAAATATGAAATCTCCGCTATCTCGTAGTCTTGTTTATCAGTAACCCCTGTGAAGCCCTGTAATCGAAGAGTCTCAGCCCCTACGATTCGGTGCTTCAGTCCCACTAGTACGGACCTCTTTATAAAGGAACGTTGAGACCCTTGATCTAGAAGTACCCGACAAACTTTGTTAATGTCATTACCTTCCATGGGAATCTGTATTGTGGGCAATATAGTGGTGTCTTGCGTGCTACCTAGTGCCACAGTTGTAGTACCCTCATTTTTGACGTCTTTGACTTTATCTGCAGTAGGACACAACTTATCAAAGTGATGTCCTTTGCAGTGCCGACAGGGCCTTAAGTATGTAGCAGTACATTGTCCCTGCTTACCATGTTCCCCACTTAGACAACCTACACATAGCTTCAATCTTCTCGCCTGTGCTAGTTTTGTCTCATTTGTCGGGTATTTTACACAGAAACTCCATTTATGTTTGTTGCTACATAGCTTACATAGAATCTGAGCAGGTTTCTTATACACACCCTCTTTCTTTACTTTAGTCCCCACTGTCATGCTTACTGTTCCCCTCTTCTCCACATTCTCACTCCCTCCCGACACATACATTCTCCCTTTGTTCAACTGTAGATTATTGATCTCCTTACTGAACTGAGTTTTGAATTCCCCCAGCTCAAATGATCTTACCTTATCAAGTATTGCCATAGGAAGCTTCTGACGCAAGATAATGACTATCATTTCCTGCGTGGTAAGCCCTAGGGTATCTAGCGATCGAGTATGGCACTCCATATTTGCCCTGAAGTTTGTCAACTCATCAACCTTATACTGTGGTTCTGCGAGCCCCAACAAGGCAACGACATGGGCCATCTTCAACTGCTCTCTATCCCCGTATGTGGACTCTAATAAGTGTACCGCTTCAAGATAACTACCACCTACTACTGCAAAACCCTCTATTAAATGTAAGGCCTCTCCTTCCATTTGTCCCTTCAGATAGTGAAACTTGCGGACATTATCCAAAGAGGATTCATGAACCGTAGATCGAAATACGTCCCAAAAAGCTAACCACTCGGTTAACTTGCCCCCAAATGTAGGAAGATTGAGCTTTGGGAGGTGTACAGTATGTTTTGGGTCAGCCCTTCTATGGGCCTCATTATCGCCTCCCTTCTTACTTGCGACAGCACGCTGTAATAGGCGCTTCGCTCTAAAGACAGGTTCGTCATAGAGGGCGCGATTATCACACTCTGTAACTATCTCTTCCTCCTCTATCATGTCAGCCACAATCACCTCACTCAGAGCCGTAATACGACCGTGGGTAGCCTGGACGTTATCTAATCTAGCCTCCAATTCCTCTAGATCAGCAGTAGTGATGAAAGTGTTTAAGTCCACAATTAGCCTATTTAACACTCCCCGAAGTCCCGCCCTTTGATTTTTAGGGGCTTTGCTTAGCACCCCACTAGACGGTGTCTCTTTATGGTCTTTATCCATTTTGCATGTGAGCCTATAGGCTATGTATCTAAATATCACGTTACAAAAACAACGGCCAAATAATAGGCTACTTAAGAGACGCCAACCGGCGGACTTCTATGTTATGGAGAAAAAATAGTACACTATATAGCAATACCTACTAATGGATCATATTGAACAAGAAAAAATGTTAGGTCAGGTCATATGTCACAGGAAGTCTGAAACTGAAAAGAACATTACTGGGGAAAGACGATGGGTGGGAAGCAGGACTTAGGCAGGCGCAATGACACAACCCCGGCGTCCCTCTCTAGCCAACGCTTCGTTAGCCCTACAATTTTGTTATATAGGACTTGATTGGTGTCTAAGTCGAGGTGGACACCATCCTGGTCGAGGTCTCGGATGCTGAGTGTTATGGAAACAAAGCGGTGCTTCGTTTCTATTAACCGACACCTCAGGGCGCGGTTAACAGAATTTTTTATAGCCTGAAATTCCGCAGCTGAGAACCCTCGGACTTTCGTCCGGCTCTCAATTGCCACGATCTTGCAGCTTCCTCCGGACTCACGCTCCAGATCCAGCGCCACCTCTTTAATTGCGTCAGCTAACTCGCGGGGCACTGTACCGGGGCGTATATCATTGCCGCCTATAAACAAAAAGATCATATGTGGCCTAAACCGTACCACTTGCCCCCACTGCGCGAGGCTTTCAGGGTGTCAACGGTTGCTCCCGGTACCCGAAGTAGGTCAGCCGGAAAGTTCTTTCCCCCTCTGACGCCCGATACGACTCAGTACCTCCGTCAGCTGCCCTTAGCCTAGTGGCATAAGAATGTCCCACTATGGCTATTCGCTGAGGTACCGGCGCCTGAGGTACAGGAAGATAGCCAAGCCCTACCCCTCCGGGGTCCTTGCTCCTGCATCCCTGGGCTAATCCCTTGCTCATTGCCTAAGATCCCTTACTGGTAGCTAGATCCCGGGTCTGGGCACCAATGTGGTAAACTATCAATGGAAGTTAAATATTACTAAGCTATAATGAATCAAATAAAATCAATCTAAATGAATACTCTATATCTAAATTGAATTCAATCTGAAACAAGCTAATTTATATCCAAAGGTCTCACATAATAAATGTATAATTATAGGGTAAGGTTATAAGGGTTAATATTAGCCAGGAATTAACTCACCAATAGTTCCACGTGGCAATGAGGCAAGGGAGAACGTTTTACCCAATATGGTGGTGGACAATGGGGAACGAGACTTCGGTCCCGAGACACGAGTCAAGTTAAAGAAAGAATAAATGATTACATGGGAATGGACATGAATATTATGCTTATCTATCAGTCAGTCATGATGTCGATGAGAGCGTCGTGATGGTGTAGCTGTGTGTATTGCTGTATGTGTATTGTGATTAGAGGCACAAAAGCACGATCAACTGAGGGCGGAAAATTAGATGTTAACTGGTTGGTGTTCGTGAAGGCTCTGACGTACCTCAAAAGCACACCTTGCTGCCTTGGCAAACCGCCAGGAGCCCAAATTATCGTACCGCATTTAGGTTGCTCTATACGATAAATTATATTAATATATACGATAAATTCATATATATACTACATAAGACCATGGCAATATTGCTTAATAGCATATTAGGCCTTTTATAACTTAACTTATTTACAATCTTATAATATACGATCTACTCGTCCTACGTCGTGCTGTAGGAGAGATCGTGACGTCACAGAGACATACAAGATCACAAAAGAGTCATATTCTATCGTATTTATACGATAATGATTCCTTTAAAACGAAGTCATCATATAACACATTCAAGGCAACATTACTTATTTTCTATTCAACTTTGAAAATATGTATAGGCATCAATCGTTATGATTTCTGGAATTGCGAGTCATGTCTTTCCTAAGTTTTGCGGATACATATAAATTGAACCATATCACTATAATTTGTTTTGTTCAGAAGCAGGGTATATTATTTTATTTCTGAAGTACAGTACTGCACATTTCCATTTATGAGACGTAATTATGATGTATTGCAGCTCCGACAGTACAATTTTTTTTATTAAAATTGGCTCTTTTACCTTTATTGTTTGCTGATCACTGGTATAGGGTTATTAAACCATACCTGATTAGATTGTGGAGACAATGAAACGCCAAAACCTTAGACTCCACACGCTTGGGGTAATGAACGATGGTCCCCAGGAGACACCGAAACCTGGTTATACAATGGGACACATGTTTTCATTACATAAACAAAGACAGCACTTACATGTTATGTCCTCTTTCTTGTACATTTGTACGATACGATACGATACGTATACCTCCACATTAATACCGTCAACACACAACCTCTGTTTTATTCACACGTACCTACTAGCCATGATGCCAAAGGCATTCTCCATCACACGGTGAGGCCTTGACAACCTGTAATTGAAGACGCGTTGCTCCTTCGCCACGTTCCGTTTGGCGGAGTGGGAATGCGTCGTCACTGATGATGAAGTACGGCACAGGTAGTCATCCCTGGGTAGTGGCTGGGACTCAAGCCGGTAATATTGCATTTTCCGTCATTTTTCACCCATTATCCCCTGCCTAAGTTAAGGCAATAGAAAAAATACTATATGGTAAAGCATTTGCATCAATTCTTCAAACAGAAACAAAAACAGCCTGTATTTGTCTTAATCTTTCTGTGGCGATGAGTTGAATATTATAATATAGCACAGAGTCGCATATTCAACTCATCACTTTGGAAAGATGAAGACCCTTACAGAGGGGTTTTCTGTGTCTACTTCAAGTATTTATACAATGCTTCATCAAACACTACCATGGTGTTCCCTATTAAAATATACTATATAATATAATGTGTTAAATATGATGAAAAGACCCCTTATGCGCCAAGCATATTTAGGTGTTTTGTCAGATTTAAGCTGTTCTCCCTCTAAATGAAAGCAGTAGATAAAACCTTGATGCAGTGTCAGGACATCAATACTTTAAGGGGTGGTATATAGTTTGCTCCTTAGACCTCTGTAAGCTGTAAGCTGTAAGAAATACTCTATAAACCCCCTTCGAGATAAATTTGTACATTTTTCGGTATAAAGGTATCACAGCCGAAGGACGATTATATTAAAACATAAAAAGGCTGGTCCTATCCATAGTGTGGTTTGGCATTCTCTACCCAACCTTAGCCGGTTTTTTTCCGTCTCCTTTACTGGCCTACTTTTCCTTCTGGGGGCAGGCTAGGAATCCTCCTCCCCTTGTAAAATTCACCTACTTGCCAAGACAGAGTAAGGGGCGAGGGAACGCGAATGTGGTCCCGGACCCTAAGAATTATGTTTATGTTCGAGCTCTGTATCGAGTCGGCCACAACCCAGCTAGGGGGTGTGTATGTACATAACAAATTATAATCACAACAACATAATTCGTGTTCACCCAAGATATAGTAGTTACTTAAGAAATCTCTTCAGAAAACTATCTAAAAAATAAACTGGACAATACCAATGACCTTACTTACATTTTGATATAAAACAAACCTTGAAACTTAGTAAAATACATTGTTGGAAGACACTACTGTGGAATTTGTTTCCAAATGAATTTTATATGTTGTTTTTAAGTGTTTCAATAACTTCCATCATCAATTGTTCCTATTGGACAGACGATAGCAAATAGTCAATATTTGTTACTTTGACTACCAGATATCCTTGGCACACCGTGAGACGTTCAATTAGTTGAGAGGAACGCAGGGTGACTGAACCAGTTCCCTGGTTATAATTGGAGTTTACACACACACACACACACACACTTCAATGAACAATTCTGCTTTCAGTATCCTATATACTGTATAGTAAATCGAATAAAACCAATAATAAGAAAGTTGTAAATAATAATAATAATAATAATAATAATAATAATAATAATAATAATAATAATAATACAAATAAATAATAATAATCTACCATTACATAACTCGTTAGTCCATACCCTTGTAGTGGTGCTGTAAACAGTGTTGGTCACCATATTATACAAATGGATATTGAAACATTGGAGGAAGCTTAAATTTTCAGAGGTTAGGCAATAAACCATATAACGAGCGTCTTACAGAGCAGAACCTGTTTAGCTTGATAACACGTAGAATCAGGAGAGTTTTAGTTGAAGTACATTATATAAAATAGTAATGGGCCATGGTAATCTTGATGTTCACAAGTACTGTATTTTTCAGTAAACCAAAACCAGTCTAAATTACACAGGAGTAAATTATTTCAAAATTGTTAGAAAACGATTAAAGTAAGATCAAGCTAATAATTTTGTTTTACAACAGCGTCCTAAACGTTTGGAATATAATACCGCAAGAGTAAATTGTGTGAGTGTATCGACTTTCAAAATACAATTACATTTCGTAAATCCAAAATGAAATCCAATTCTCACCTAGTTCATTTTATTTATGCATACTTCAGTTGAAGCGAGGCATGCACTTACAACACACAAGACACAAACAACAAACTCGTTATGAATATTTTGTTTGTTGCTGTTCGTATTCCTGTGTATGTTTTGTGTTACTCCAAAGTCATTAATTCAATATTACTATAGGTAATACACAATGTGTTTTGGAGCTATTATTCAAATAGGGTATATCATACGACGTTGTGTCAGGATTCAAATAATTGTTGTATACGTACAGACCTGAAATCTCGATTGTTAACAGTATTATTGTGGTTCATGTGTTCATGTGTTCAGAGTATGGGCTACAAAGCACTACACTCAACCTATAACCCAGCATTTGACTGTCTATGTCTGGGGCGGATCCCTCAGAAAAGAAAAAAAATACAAAACAAAATATAATAATAATAATAATAATAATAATAATAATAATAATATTTATAACAATAACCGAGAAAAAAAATCCTACCAGCGCAGCTCTATACAGTATACTCTAGCTACCTAATAATATGTTAGGCTGTCCTAAATGACAAGCACTAACGGGGTCCTAGTAGAAATACTAGGCACAAAGCGTCCTCATTACTGTGAGATCAAATAAATATGCAGCTCTACGATATAACGAAGGAAGGCAGAGGCAGAAAAATATGAATTCATCAACTCGTGAAAGTGGCATTATATGACAACATAACATAAAGATAAGTATTGTGAATGTAATATAATCTATATTTAATAATTTCACTTCCAACACCAAACACCTCTTATGAAATTAATGAAAGCGTGTGATCCACCGGGATTCAAATCTGTGTTACCACACACAAATGTTTAAACACTCTAACCATTGCACCATCAAGACAGTTAAAGGTTTATGCACAAGCCTACGACTTATTAGCCATTCTCGAATACTGGATATTAATCTAATCATGTACATATTCCCAACTGCACTATGCTAGCCTAATGGTTAACACCTTATTGGCTGGCTAGGCGGTCTAGGGGACCGTAGCGCCCAGCGTTTTTTTTTAACCCTAAATTGGGTTGTTTATGTGATCATTTTCATGCCTAAATAAGACCCAGAGCGTAAAACAAGTATCTATTCCTGAAAGGGCGTAAACAGAGCTTTCCAATGACACCCGAACCATCCTTGTACGACCGCTGGTTCTCTTTCAATGATCGTGCAACACGAGTGCAAAAACCCTGTAATTAGGTAATTTCCCTACATAATTCCCTGTGTAGCGAGTATCAGAGGGGAGGGAAGGATGGGAGTCATGTCAGTAGGTCCGCCGCGGTGGCCTGGAGCAGTCATACGCTTGCTACGCTCCTCCCACCACTCATCTCTCTCTCTCTCAGCAACATTACGTGGTAAAAATGGCACACGACATAAGTTGTGAACCGCCACTTAGTCCATATTTATTTCACACGACATAAGTTGGCGCTGCCAAAGAAGGGTTAAGTGAGAGGAAAGAATATTCATGGGGCACAGACCATATAGACCGACCTCGCTACGAAATATCCTTGCACCTAATGATAATCTATTTGTATTAATTTCACTTCCAACACCAAACACCTCCAATTAAATTAATGAGAGCATGTCATCCACCGAGATTCGAACCTAGGTTACCACACACAAATAACTAAACTAACAATTTCTGTAATGGGAAAGATAATATAATGTAATATAGCGGTAAAATAAACAAATGTAATATATAACGGCATAGTTAGCGAAGATGATAGCAGCTCGCTAAACATCTTGGTAACATATTAGGGATGACCTGTCAACACACGCGTTGTGATAGCTGGGTAGGATGGAAAAAATGAAGGAAAAGTTCACTCTCACTCCTATAATACTAATTAATATTCATAGTGGATTAACGGTACACTACACATTAAATATTAGACAATAATTATGTAAACATTATGTTACCCAATAATATGAAGGGTAGATCGTACCACTACGTTAGATAAGCTCGCATTGAACTGAATTATTGGAAGATACTACATGTTAACTGTTTTTTACACTGACCAATAGTACTTAATTAATATTAATAAGTTCAATGTGACAATATACATACTGTATATACTGTATAAATATATATATATATATATATATATATATATATATATATATATATATAATTATATATATATATATACTGTATGTGTGATTTATATATATATATATATATATATATATACTGTATATATATATATAAAGGTGTTTTGTCCTCCAAAACACCTGTCACTCTCTTTCAACACACTGGAACTCTCACCCAGAATCAGTCTTTCCCTCTTCCTATGACTTAAAGTGCTTCAAACTACGTGTGTCCAGGCATTTTGGCTCAGATGACCCTTGATTTTGGCCCTGTCACTCTTTCAATTCTGGGGGAGGCACTCAATACAGGCAGTTCTGCCTTTTGTCTCACTCACTCGCATAGATATATATACAAAAAACAAAAACACTCTTTAGTATCAATTTCTGTAACATATAATATTATGGTCTCTCCTCTACCAACCCTGACCAATGTCGGGCCTACTGCCAGTATACCCTTCTCTGTATTCTCCTACTAATTCTATTCTTAGTTTCAATCCAAAGGTTGATGTTGCGTATATGTGCGCAACAATCTTCCTGTTTCTCATGCGCCCAACCTTGATTCTTCAGAATTCTCAATTAGTTGGCTGAAGCTTTCTTGTCACTCTTAACCCCTAAAGAGCGGCGCCCGGCTATAGTCAGACAAGAGAACCAAGGACTATGTGGCGAGGCCCGGCTATAGTCGCATGCAATTTTGAGCACATTATCGGCTCTGAGAGAGAGACGAGCGGTGGGAGGAGCGTAGGTCGGCTCTGACCGTTCGGCACGGGTCCCGCGCGGCAACTGACGTGCCCTCCACACACATCCACACTCACTAACTCGCTACACAGGGAATTACGTAAGGAAATTACCGTATTTTAGCGATTTTGCCCTTCGGTTGCACGATCGTTGCAAGAGAACGCGTGGTCGTAGAAGGATGGTTCTGGTGTCATTGGAAAGCTCTATTATCGCCCTTTCAGTGATACATAATTGTATTACGCTCTGGCTCTTGTTTATGCATGAAAAAGAGCACGGAAATAAGCTCGTTTAGGGTAAAATCACCCGCTTGGCAGGTAGTAGAAGTTACCGCCTAGGCCGCTCGTTGAGTGTTAAAGTAAATATATGTGTGTGCAGTTTATCTCTACCCTCATTTTGCTGACTATCCAAAATCTTTGACTATGTAACTGTTAAGGTGTAACACATTCTATCCATCTCTTCCTTCACAGAAATCTCCATCTTAAGAGATATTAATGTTCACCACCGCCAATGGCTCTCCTCTCATTTCACTGACCAAGTTGGTGACCAAGCCTACATCTTTTCTATCCTAAACGACCTAGAGCCAGTTATTCCAGCAACCTACTCGTATCCCTGACTGCCTTTGAGATCAGCCCAACATCCTTGTTTTATTTCTAACCTCAAATATTTTTACTTTATGATTAAAACCATATTTCTCCATTGGGCTCCTCCAATCATAACCTAGTGTAAATTATATGTCCTATCTCTCCTGTACAGCCATCCAATCCTCCCAGCTGGCGGCGCTTATGGCACTTAAGCGCTGCCGACTGGGAGGCTCTTTGGCAGTACTTCTTTGATTTCCTGTAGAATTAAGTTTGCTTCCATGCCCGGGGTCCGTTGGGGTGTGTAGAATCATCTCAGCCATGGAGGCCTACATTCCATTTTCTTGCTCTCGATCTATTGCCAACATTTTTGTGTTTAATCATGTTTGTTCTAATTCTGTCTGCAATAAGGAGAAAACATTCAAACAGTACTGTCCCCTTCAAATTCAAGAATCTCATACCCTCTATGTTGCTGCTCGGAAACTAGCTATATCTATTGTTGAACTTCTCAAAAACTCTGTCATCAATATCAAATGCTCTGAACTATCTAACTCTAGCTGTTCCCAGGCTTTTTGGCATCTAGCCAAAAACCTCTCCAACAAGTCTACCTCCTCGTATTTCCCTTCACTTTTCCACTGTGATGGCACAATCGTCACTTCTTCCTCTGGCAAAGCTGAACTCTTTGCTCAAACATTCGCTAAAAACTCTACCTTGGCTAATTCCAGTGCTATTACTCTCTCTCTAAGCTCCCTTTCTCCTACTTATACCAAATAATATTTTCTTAATTTTTAATCTATACTAAGGTTGTACTTTATATTCTCTCTGGGCTTAATAATAATAAGGTGCATAGACCATATGGTATTCCTCCTGTTGTACTAAAAAAACTGTGTCGAATCCCTGTGTAGGCAATCTTATTTTTTGGTCATCTCTGTATTTTCTCTAATATCTTCCCTGCTTGCTAGAAGTTCGTTCTCATTCAATCTGTCCCAAAGAAGGGTGAACTTCCTGGGAACTCTGAGGCTGGATTGTGAATCGCCATGTCTTTTTATTTGTATATATTTGTTTTATATTTGTCGGTATATTGAAAGGAAATATAGTGAGCTGGTGTGGTGTAGCCTTAAGGAGAGGAAGTGTTTGTGAGAGTTATCTGAACAACTCTTTGTGTCGGTGAGGCACAAAGAAAACCAGAAAAAGAGGACCGGCAAATGAAACAAGACTTCCATCAACTCTATATGCCATAACTAAAAACGCCTTCCCGAGGTACTGCCCTGTTCATTAGTGCCTACAATCTCCGCCGTAAAGTTAAAACATACATTTCCAGGAAAAGGCCATCATGACCTTTAACTCTGGGTCATTATTTTTCAAATTTCACTTTAGGTTCCTGGGCCACTGTTGGTCAGACTGAGATAACCAACCTAATAGTGTATTCGAGCTGTGCAATAATAGGTGAAACAATTATTCATATATCAGATATTGGTGCTGTGTTCACCCCAATAATCCACACCTCCCACACACTAAAACCCCTATGTCACCTGCTATAATGCCTTCTAATTGGAGGCTGCAGGTAGGGTCTCACCACCAACAGGGAACAACAGATTTTCACTGATAAGTGGAAATTCATGAAGCACAGGCATTATTAAAACAACGTAATATTATCTAGTGCTTCTAAATGTGTATAAAGCGTTGCAAATACTTGTACAGCAATTAGAGCAAATATATAATACACAAATAAATGTGTGGGAAATTAATTAGGCGAGACACAATTTTACCATATGGATAAACTAATATATATATCTATCGAAGAGTTTTACTAGACTGGACTTGGAGATGGTAATTGTACTTTATTGACACTTGGGGAAACGGTGGTGATATATTAATATAAATATATATATTTGTTGTTCTTGCTATGTGAGTGAGGGAGACAAAAGGCAGAAGTGCCTGTAGCGAGTGCCTCCCCCAGAGTTGAAAGAGTGACAGGGCCAAAATCAAGGGACGTTCGATCAAAAATGCCTGGACACACAGATTTTGAAGCAATTTAAGTCATAGGAAGAGGGAAAGACTGATTCTGGGAGAGAGTTCCAGAGCTCAGTTGTTGAATAGAAAAAGGTTTGGGAGTATCATTTCAATCTAGAGTTGGAGAGTTGCACAGAGTAGGGGTGGGATTGTGTTGCAAGACGGGTACTATGTACCCTACGTAAAAGAGGTGGTATACACTGGGAGAGCTCTGAGGAACACTGATTATTGTAGTAGCGATAGAATAGCGAGAAAGATGCAACATTGCGACGAAGAGAGAGAGGTTGCATAGAGTTGGTGAGTGGATGGTAGTTAATGATACGAAACACTTTCCTTTCTACTTTGTATAGGAGTGCGGTGTGAGACAATCCTCCCAAGACATGTAAACAATACTCAATACAAGAACGCACTGTGCTCCAGTACAGAACAAGAAGCTGTACAGGGGTAGAGAAATCCTAGAGGCGGTTGAGCACACCCAGCATCTGGGAGACTGCCTTAGCAACACTGGTATGGTCCTTCTAAGAGAGATCAGAAGAGAAAGAGACACCGATAATATTGAGAGAATATGAAGGATTGATTTTTGTATCGTTGAAGTATAAGGGATAGTCTTCTGGGAGTTCCTGACAGGTAGAAAGATGGAGAAATTGGGTTTTGGAAGCATTAAATGCAACAAGGTTTTTTCTACGCCAATTAGAAATGGTAGTTAGATTAGAAGATAAGTGTTGTATGCCCCTGTACAGGGGCACAGTGCGTCATTGTATTGCGTATTGTTCACATGTGTTGGGAGGCTCCTCTCACATAGCACTTCTAGACAAAGTAGAAAGGAAAGCCTTTCGTATCATTAACTCCCGTCCACTCACCGACTCTCTGCAATCTCTCTCTCTTCACCGCAATGTTGCATCTCTCTCGCTATTATATCGCCACTAAAATAATCAGTGTTCCACAGAGCTTTCTCAATGTATACCACCTCCTCTCCATAGGGTACATAGTGCCCATCTTGCAACACAATCCAACCCCTACTCTGTACAGCTATCCAACTCAAGAGTGAAAGGATACTCCCAATTTTTCTTCTATTCAACAGCTGAGCTCTGGAACTCTCTCCCTGAATCTATCTTTCCCTCATCCTATAACTTAAATTTTTTCAAAGTTCGTGTGTCCAGACATTTTGGCTAGAACATTCCTTGGTTTTGGCCCTGTCACTCATTTAACTCTGGGGAAGGCACTTGTTACAGTCAGTTTTGCCTTTTGTCTCCCTCATCCACATAGAACAAAATAATCTATATATATATATACCGGTATATATATATATATATATATATATATATAGTTAACATAGGACTTCAGTGGCAATCAACCCTACTTTAAGTCAAGATTAGCGTCAGGACTGGAGCTCCTTCTAGGGTACGTTTATTGTTTACTGGAAGGTAATTTAAAGGGCCGCCTGAACATTAACCCTTAATTGGCGGCGCGCAACTTATGTCGTGTGAAATAAATTTGGACTAAGTGGCGGGTCACAACTTATGTCGTGCGCCATTTTCAGCACGTAATGTTGCTGAGAGAGAGAGCTGAGCGGTGTGAGGAGCCTAGCAACCCTATGACCACTCACGACCACCGCGGTGGACCAACTGAGGTGCCTCCCACCCTTCCTTCCCCTCTCTCACTCGCTACACAGGGAATTATGTAGGGAAATTACCTAATTACAGGGTTTTTGCACTCGTGTTGCACGATCGTTACAAGAGAACCAGCGGTCGTACAAGGATGGTTCGGGTGTCATTGGAAAGCTCTGTTTACATCCTTTCAGGGATAGATACTTGTTTTACGCTCTGGGTCTTATTTAGGCATGAAAATGATCACGTAAACAACCCTATTTAGGGTAAAAACACCTCGCTGGGCGCTACGGTCCCCTAGACCGCCTAGCCCGCTAATAAGGTGTTAAATTACAGATGACAGTAGACTAGAACATCTCGCACCATTAGCGTGGCTGCCCACCTCTCTTTATAAATAGTTGTCTATGACTCTGTGACCATTCTCTCCAATATAGGCAGCAGTTTGCAAGCTATAGTACATCTGTGTTGAGTATAGATTAGTATCAAATTTGTAATTTGTATAATTTGTCTTTGTCTTGAGTCTGCCGCCCCCAGAAAGAAAAGGAAAAGTGGGGAATGGGCCTGAGTAAATACATACATATGTGTAATAAATATACAATTTGATATACTTCAGTCATAGAAAGTGGTAATCAAGTGTAACCAATTGTTATCAAATTTTGTGAATTATTGTTGATTGCTATTGTAAATTATATTTAGTTAAATCTTAATACGTTTTCTTAGACTTGACATTTAATTACTTGCCTTGAATTAGCCCTTATAAGATTTGTCATTTAACTTCTTTTCAATTACAAGCCAGTGTGTTCAGTTTGTCTTTTGAGACCTGTACAGGTAAATTAAACATTTGTGAAAAATATTTTGAGCACTCCTATGATTTAATACCTTTATAATAATAATGTATGTGCTTATAAGATAATATTTACTTCAAGTATATTTGAACTATAATGTTGTGCATTGCATCAGCAAATATATATATATAATATATATATATATATATATATATATATATATATATATATATATATATATATATATATACAGTATATATATACATATACATACAGTATAATTATATTATATATGTGTGTATATATATATATATATATATATATATATATATATGGAGGTTAAATCACAAATACATGTGATCAAATTATGTAGTAAAACTCGGATTAACCTAAAGATGTCTTGAGAGAATAGACGAAAGTTTGGTGTTCCATTGTTTCAATTTTCCTAGCGAGTTTTACTTCAATATATATATATATATATATATATATATATATATATATATATATATATATATATATATATATATACTGTATATACATACCGTATACTGTATATATTTGTTTTTCTTTACAAATTGATAAGGGCGAACTTTAAACAAAAGCAAGGAGGAAAGCCCTCTACCTTTTACTATTCTAATTTGCTTCTTCATTCCTTCTCTCTAATTCTTAAGAGACCTCTGACCTCCTCAACCTGTCTATTATTATTAGGGGTTCGACCCCTATGGAGAACCCCTATTGTAATCATTAACTCTACTTATTCATCCAAATTATTTTTCCATGCCGGTTTTTACGCAATAACTCCAGAACCGCTTTTTGGATCGGGATCAAACTTTCACAGAAGGTGCGTTGTTGTATTGGGCAACTTTTGATATGTTAAACATCCGACATGGCGGCCAAACAGGTCCGTAGCAGCCGATTTCCCGAAAAATTTGACACCTAAATACCGTCTCTCCCACTCATAGGAAATTATTGGGCTTTGGTATATGGACTCCACTACTAATGCTCTGCAAATGTTATAGAAAAGCTTTTGCTTTTTCACCTGGGTTTTTTTCCAGCAATCTTGAAAGAAACTTTAATTCCACTTAAAATTCCACATCTTGAAAACTAAGCCGATGATCAAAGCCATTATTGCGTAGTTGGGTGAGGCTCGCAATTCCGAACGTTTTGATACCAAAAGAATATAAATGGGTGGAATAGTTTGGCCGCAGCATTGAAAACTGTCTATTCTTAAATGACTTTTACGCCTTACGAGCGGGCCCGTCAGTAACTTCTACTACCCGCCAAGCGGGTTGTTTTTTACCCTAAACGACCTTGTTTCCGTGCTCTTTTTCATGCATAAACAAGAGCCAGAGCGTAATACAATTATGTATCCCTGAAAGGGCGTTAATTGAGCTTTCCAATGACACCAGAACCATCCTCCTACGACCACGCGTTCTCTTGCAACGATCATGCAAGACGAGTGCAAAAACCCTAAAATACGGTAATATCCTTACATAATTCCCTGTGTAGCGAGGGAGGGAGGGTGGATGTGTGTGGAGTAGACGTCAGTAGGCGCGCGGGACCCGTGCCGAGCGGTCATGAGCCGAGCTACGCTCCTCCCATCGCTCGTCTCTCTCTCAGAGCCATTGTTGCTCAAAAATTGCACACGGATTCAAGTCGGGCCTCGCCACATAGTCCTTGGTTCTCTAGCCCGACTTAAGTCCACCCCCGCCAGACAAGGGTTAAAACTGTATTAGCTACCCACACAACGTTTTCAGTCTTCAGTCTATAGGCTTCCCCGCATCCCCTAGTTTTGCTTAATAATATTTTAGTTAATCATTCAGATCCATACATTTTTTAAATTGAACTCTCAAAATAGTTAAGAGTCCCTACGAATTCCAGCAATTATTTAACCAACCTACCTATACATACCTACCCTACCAAATAATAATGATAATTCAAATTTATTTTTGGTGAATAGCAGAGTATTGGCTAAGGATTTTAACAAGTCCTCCCTTTACCAAATGCTTAGTTTAATAACATAGTTCTAGACCTTCAAAGTTTTGACAATTTTTGGTGTGGTGTGACTTACCTTTCCTCCTCCCTCAAACAGCAAGCAATGGTATCAGGGCATCAAGAGCGTGCTTCCATATTATTATATATAGTCCGGATTTTACGCAATAACTCCGGAACCGCTTGTCGGATCGGGACCAAACTTTGACACAAGGTGCATTTTTGCATTGGGCAACTTTTGATATTATATCCAAAATGGTGGCCAGACACGCCCGTCGCAGCCTTTCCCACCCAACCCATCTCGTCCTATCTAATTTTATGTTGAAGCTCTATTGTTCTTGATAGGTAGCCTATTGCACATATCTACAACTCTGTTACTAAACGAATAGAGGCAGATCCCTTACACACCCAGTCTCTCTCTCGCTCGTTTGTTTGCACACCGGTACAAATAAGGCAGATCCCTAACACATTTTTTTTCCCTTTCCCTTTTTTTTTTTTTTTTTTTTTATTAAGGTGACAGTTACAAAGTGGTGTACAATCTATCTTATCCTAGTTACATTATAGTTTATCTTATTGTACCAGTACCTCCCTACAATCAACCTAGTTGTTCCCCAATTCGGCCCTCCGCCACGACCATTTCAAAGTCCAAGTCTCTCACTCTTGTCCTCTGTAGTGGGGAGGACCTTGTACCCCTGAGACATAGGAGACATAGGAGACATAGGAGTGCAACTAAGATGAACACGGGAATCTGCAGAGAGACAAGTGGCCCACAGAAGGCAGATCCCTTTCACATCCAACCCATTTCGATCATATGACTATCTGATTTTATCTTGAAATTCTCTATTGTTCTTGATCCCACTATAGCACTAGGTAGCCTATTTCACATATCTACGACTGTTACGAGAGAGGCAGATCCCTTACACAGCCAATCTCTCTCTCTCTCTCTCTTATTTGCACACTGGTACAAATGAGGCAGATCCCTTACACATGCTACCAAGATGAAAATGGGAGTCTGCAGAGAGCCGATTGGCCCACACACGGCAGATCCCTTTCACACCCAATCCATCTCGTCCTATCAATTTTATGTTGAAGCTCTATTGTTATGATCCCACTATAGCACTCGGTAGCCTATTCCACATATCTACAACTCTTTTACCAAGCGAATAGAGGCAGATCCCTTACACAGCCAATCTCTTTCTCTCTCGCTCTTGTTTGTTTACACACTGGTACAAATGAGGCAGATCCCTTAAACATGCAACCAAGATAAAAATGGGAGTCTGCAGAGAGCCAAGTGGCCCACATAAGGCAGATCCCTTTCACACTCAACCCATCTCAAACGTTACCTGTTATTTACACTACTTACTATACACCCATGCTATCATATACCTGCAACCAAAACACAATTGTAAGAAATAGGAACATAAGAAAATGGGAGTCTGTAGAGAGCCAATTGGCCCACACAAGACAGATCCTTTTCACACCCAACCCATCTCATAAAAACTCTCTCTCATCTATCTCTGTCTTCCTTACATTTATGACATCCTAGTCTCTCTCTCTTTCTCTCTCTCACAAATGAGAACATAAGATAACCGGAATCTGCAGAGAGCCGATTGGCCCACACATGTCAGAACCCTTTCACACCCAACCCATCCCGCGCTCTCTCTCTCTCTCTCATATTTATTGCTATCTTCCTTACGTTTACGACATCCTATTCTCTCTCTCCCTCACAAATGAGAACATATAGAAAATAAGAAAACAGGAGTCTGCAGAGAGCCGATTGACCTACATAGGGCAGATCCCTTTGACACCCAACCCATCTCGTTCTATCTAATTTCAAGTTGAAGCTCTATTGTTCTTGATCCCATTATAGCACTCGGTAGCCTATTCCACATATCTACAACTCTGTTACTAAACGAATAGAGGCAGATCCCTTATACAGCCAATCTCTCCCTCTCTCGCTCTTGTTTGTTTGCACAATCTGTTCCTTCTGTAGTTTCTCCATGCCCTATAAGTTAAATGATCTTTTGATATCTGTGACACAGCTTTTGTATCCAACACAATACCCCGCTTGCAAAACCGCTCGAACCCCGGACAACGTTGCTTGTAACTTTAATTGTGATTATTATTATTATTATTATTAGTAGTAGTAGTAGTAGTAGTATTAGTATTAGTGTATAAGCTGTTGCAGCCTCCCAACGAGGTGCAGATACACCTGCAATTGATAAATCCATACAAAATACCCTAACGTACTAGAGAGACACTCCGACAAACAAAGACAAAAGGAAAGGGCTAATTAGAGAGCCCAGAAAAGATCAGCAAGTCGACTGAAACACCAATGTAAAAAAACAACCCATGATAAAAAAAGAAAAAAGAAAAAAAATGGTCGTGAATCCTGGTATAGATACCATAGTTTAAATTTCCCGGGTTCCCGACAGCTGGTTCCTTTTTGTTTATACGCATTACTTTATTTATCTTTGTGGATAAATATTACTGTGGTTGCACCAATTATATCTTAGTTTGTTTTCCCTTATTACTTAATCACGGGGGACGATATAAAACCCTTAAATATATTTTATATTGTCACGACAAAAGGGAATCTCAGACACACTTCACACAGACTTCACCCCGCTAACAACAAACCATCAGTTGCTGCCACATAACACCAGAACTTCCCTGATATTCGCCTACCAACCTGTCCATCACCTAATCTACACTCTTTGCATCACAGCTAAGTTCCTTTAATACTAGAAGTACTTCATAGATATTACTGGGACTACCACAGATAGCCGACATATACATAATAACATGTAAGTCAACCGCCGACCCGGTAACATTTTTATAGCCTAGGCCAATTCATCTTTCCAGGTTTAGTTATTTAATTTATATCCGTTTCTTCTCTACCCCCTAGGAATAATAAACAGGATATAATTGGTGTCGTGTGACCAGGATTCTGGGCCATCTGTTATATATTGATAAGAATTGGGGGGGTATTAGGCCTGACTTGTCTGCCTTTGTGTAGAGCTGGGCGATCCAGTGGACAAATGCCAAGGGGCGCACCGGGGAAAGCTGCAAGGACGGGGGGCGTCGGCCAAGAGTTTGAGCCATCGTCCGGTGGTTACCCTGTGCCTTAGAGAAAGGTGGCCCTCTTCGGCCATTCGTATGTCCGGGATTTTCCGCTGGACCTTCCAGTGCAGTGCCCTGCTTTTTCTGTTAAGCAGATATAATATAGACCAGGGGCATGGGTGGACACTGTCAGGCAGACCTCGGCCTGGGATGCGCTCCTAACCTACAAGCCGGGTCTTACATTCCTGATCCTCGGGGGCAACGATTTGACCCTGCAGACTGATCTTCAGCGGGTGGCCCTCTGACTCCAGTCTCTAGCTGAAGAGATCGAGCAAAGGACTGGGGGTCACTGTCTGGTGGTCAGTCTGGAGTCTAGGATAAGCCCTAGGGGTATGACCCCCGAGGAATATGATAGGGCCAAAAATGGTGTGAACCTCCGCTTGCGGAGAAATCTCCCATTCACCAAACAGAGGTACTTTGCCATGGGAATGAGTAAGACCGACTTGTGGGACGGAGTGCATTTAGATGCGCCAGGGAGCCGGAAGGTATTAGATAGGCTGCATGGACAGAGTGCATACCTTCTTTGAGAAGAAGGACAGGGCTGAGGAGGAGCATTCGACGCAATAGGCTAGATCTCAAGACTATGACGACAGCTGCGGCTGTTCCTCCTTCAGAGGAGTCTTGGTCCTTCTTTCTCTTTCTTTTCCTTTCTTTTCAGGCATTAACTTTGTAATTTGTTAAAATTTAATATAGTAAAGTAAATATTGTAAAGTAGAGAAATATGATATATGTAAATTCACATGGGGCACGCGATCTGCATGCTTCAATTTGCTTGGTTGCTATCGTCATCAATGTAAGTACGTTAGCCTAGGCTTAGAATAGATTAGAATAGGTTAGCCTACAGTGACGATTAGTATTGTTGTTCCTTAAGCTTTAGTTACCGTAATTTTTTTAAGAATGAAGGAGAAAGTAAAGTCATTGCGGCGTTACAGGGCCGCCAATAAGGGAGGGATTACTAAGCTTACCTCTAATCTGTCTGATTTTATTGAACATGCTGCTACACTGCATGATGTAAGGGGTGTGAAAATCACTGTAGAAAAGGCCCTAGCTGATATAGAGTCGTATAACGTAGAGTTGTATAACTTATATTCAGATTATATTCTTATATTCAGTTAGAGGAGGAGATGGTGAAAGATATGCAGTATGTTAATCAAGTAAACAGTCAGTTAGCTGAGTTGGATAGTGCTCTCCAGACAACAACTACTGGTAGATCTCATGATAGCGCAACAAGTAGGAAACAGAAGGATATTAAGCTACCCTCCCTGAAGTTGCCAGTTTTTGACGGGGATCCAACGTAGTGGGTGGGTTTCTGGGAACTCTTTGATTGTAGTGTTCACTCCCAAACCGACTTAACTGACATTCAGAAATTTACGTATCTAAAGGAACAACTTAGTGGTGAGGCTCTACAAATTGTTAGTGGGTTTAGTTTGGTCGCTGCAAGTTATGAACCAGCGGTCAATATTCTGAAAAACAGTTATGGTCAAAAGGATCGCATCAAAGCAGCTCACATAGCGAAACTGTGTAATCTCCCGCATCCTAGCCAGCAGGTCAGTGCTCTGAAAGATTTTTCCACGTCATTTGAGTGTGCATTAGAGTCATTACGCTCTATGGATGTAACAGTAAGTGAAATGTGTGCGGTACTGTTGCATAATAAACTTCCTAGTGCACTCTCTGCGGTGATTAAGCGTGAATTAAAAGACAACTGGCTGGATGTGGATGAATATGTTCGTGTGTTTAAGACTGAAGTGTGCAATCTAGAAAGTAGACATAATCCACTAGAACAGTTTGGGGCGACCGCCACAGCAGCATATGCGGTGTATCCGAAACCCGATACCAAGCAGAAGTATGGATGTAAGTTGTGTTTAAAGACAGGACATTTTGGGGCAAAGTGTGCAAAATACAAGAACAGTCCCGCCAAAGGTGTTACGACCGGGACTACGAATAAAACAAGGGCACTTAATGATTGGACTAGTAATAGGGCACTATGCAACAACGGTACGCTAGAGCCAAACCCTCGAACTTATATGCCGGCGAACAAACCACCTATACCCTCCAGAGTTAATCTGCGATAGCGGGGTATCCTTAACTGGGCATAAATGTACTCTACTTCAGGCTAACCCACACTGGTATAGCCTGATAACAAACAAGATGCAAGGTACGTTAAAATGCATAAAAAGGAATCTATGGAAAGATCAATTAAATCACTGCAAGATTGAATACAATAAAAAGCTGCTTCAATACAGTTACTCTAAACAACAATAAACTCTTCACTCCTATATGAAAGAAAGTGAAGTATAGTCCTACAGCATAGACCTGGAAACTTCTGAAGAAAGTCTGATGCTCATAAGATGCTCGTATCTTAAACTATATAAAGGCAGGAGGCAGGACACCACATGTGTAAATCGAATACACTAAAAGATAGGACATATAAAGTTAACTGACACGAGAATACTATAAATGCGCAACGGTAGCAATGCTCGGCACTAAAAGAAGTACTTCCTCATCAACGAAACAGTCTGCTATGGTTGTGCGGCTCAACAACAACCGAGACTAATAAATGCTGTGAATAATAATGCGTACATATCAAAGAGCTTATATTAAATACTAACAAGTGTCTACTCGATTAATAATGTCTAGCTGGGATACTCTAGGTAAGGAACTGGGGTTGAGCAAGACAGGCTCGTAGCCTAGCGATGTCCTTAAGACTGCATCCTTTGAGTTACGTTAATTGACTAGGGTGCTCTCTTGATAGATCCAGATCACAAGTATCTGGTTCTATCCTGGCGACCCTCTAAAGACAAGCAAAGAGGCAGCAGAGTGTGGAACTGGTACAGGCCAAAACCCTCAGTCAACACAATGCTGCACTCGCAAAGGACGCAACCGAAAAGACAACCCAGGCTACCACAGGACCGGTCGAAGTCGTGTAGGTATAAGCAAACCGTACACACATCGGAGACAACGACTACAGATACCTTATCCCAGTCTAGCATTAAATAAAAGAGCAGAAACACTAAATCAATAATGGAGACACACACAAAGTTCTTAACCTATACTAACTAAGAACCCTCAAAAACCTATTCTAAGTACATGTAATTATCTCTGAGGACGGCGCTTGTAATACAATGGGCCGGCTATGGAAACCGTATGCAGAACCCAAGGGGATAAGTAATTGAATAAAGGCGAGAAGTAATGGAAAAGAAGAAGTTCAGAGAGAGAAACAGTGATAAAGGTGGTGATCGGGGGAGAGTATGCAAAGGGATGTTAGAAGCACGCGCGCCAAGCCTGTCCTGACGAGGACAGCTCCTGGGCACCCTCATGTAGGAGGTAAGTTACACAGGAGCCCGCAAAGGCGCGATGGTCGGCCAATCACGGGCCGAGACATCACAAGACAGCAGGTGTCACGTGACACAGCAAGACACGCCATCCAATGGCGACGAGAAGCAGGAATGCACCTGCACCTACAGACACTCACTACTATCTCGCTCTGAAAGTCTTTCTCATTCCCACGCTGGTACTATCATCACTACTGTTGATATAAAATATAACCCGTTGTCACAGACGAAAACAAAGACCACCACTGGACTGTCTGTGACAATGCGATTACTAGGAAAGAAAGAACAACATTCTCTGATAACTGTAGCCCATTTCGATGTCCCTGGCGAGCGCTAGTGGCTAACGAGAGGCGATTCTGCCAACGCTGGAAGACGTCACACCCCGCCCAAGATATAGGACACTCAACATTAGGCGAGCTCCATATCTGACAAGGCAGAATGCCGACAAGACCCGCCACACCTAGGCACTCCACCAGAAATGAAATGCAAAGCTCAATTCTTACATAAAACACATATTAACATAAAGAAAATCTTATAACTCCTCCCAAACACAATAGTATAATTTAGCCTGCTATGCTCCCTGAGCGAGCTTCACAGAGTCCAGCCTACTAAGTGAAAGACAGGTTCAACTTAAGATTTTAGCTATAACATTGGCAACTTACAATAAACTATCAAAAAGAAAAAGTTTTTATGTGATTTTTTGATTTAATTTTAATGTTGTTTTTGACGGCTGCTCTACAGGGGCAAGCCTGTTTTTTTCTCTCTACTCTCAAACACACACTGACTGAACGGCGAGGGTGCTCCTTGAAGCGTACCCTCCCATGACAAACAATCAGCCACAACATTATCAGTGCCCTTAACATGCCACACATCCAACTTGTGTTCCAGCAGCAAAACAACACCTGGCACTGATAAACTGCCCAGTTCATCACAAGACTGGCACTTCTCTTCGCTCTTTCCGGCAACGGGACCTGCCAAAAACCTTTCACTAGTTCTATTTTCGTGATAAGCGATGCAGCCCCGATGCGGTCTATGGTGTCGTCAACTCTAGGCAAAGTATAGGCGTCTGTCAGGGATAATGCACACACACTCTTGCAATCAACATACACACGGATCTTGCCACTTAACACAGGTTGCAAATTTACAGGCAACGACCACTCACGATATTCCTTATCCCTCAGACCCTTCGTCAACATGTAGTCCAGCTCTGCTTTCACCACAGGCTGTCGAGCAGGATTTATACGGTAGGGAGCCAACTTGAGCCTTGCACTGTCTCCTGCCTCCATGTCGGATTCTACCCCATACATCAGGTCTGGAGAATCAACAAACATGCGGATGGACTGCCACAGCCTTGCAAACAACTTCTCTTGACGCATAGGAACAAGAGGTTGCAACTTATCTCGACGAACAACATGCTCATTGCCCTCCCACAACCCAGCTGAGACCACAGTTTCTACACTATAATCTCCCTCCTTCTCCACCTTTGTTCCTAGAACAGCCAGGTCATGAGAGTGACAATCTGTACCACCTGTGCAGTCACTCCCACAGTTCATAATTGCTAATGCTCCCCCGCCGATACCGTACATGCGCACCCCCCGCATTCCTTGCAACTACATCTGCCTGTGCAGCATCACCGCCTTCAGTGACATGGCCAGATACAGTCGGTCTATGGTAGGGCTGTTGCATAATACTAGAGCAGCATTGGGAGGCTATGCGACGACCGGGCACATCTATTCCACAGCCAACCTCACCAATCTGCTCAATGTCCTGATACTGACTACCCTTAGCAGTCCTGGGTCGACCCTGACCTGACAACCATGCCAAAGCCTCATCGCCCACCTTGAACCACTGAAACAACGAGGCCAACGGTCTACTCACACTCAAGTGACCTGTCAGCGGAACATCGTGCAACGCATGAGTTGTGAGGCCTGGTTGCTCGGCACAAACAGTGGGGTATAAACCGAGCGGGTGCTGGAGCGCTGCACAATGCTGCTCAGGCAGGTGCTCTAGTGCTTCCACAGCCACCTGGCTCGTGTCCCCCGCCCACTGCTCCACCGAGACATGACAATCCCAACTCTCCTCCACCTGTGCCCCACTGCCCCCCTCTCCTTCTCCACCTTGGCCGCTGCAGACCAACACAGGGACAGTAGGCTGCTCAGGTGGTTGCCTCACAAACTCTAACAGGTTCACATGACATGTTTCCCCGTCCTCATTGAGTTCAATAGCCCCGTTACTACACTTCTCAAGCTCAGGATCATCTATCTGCAGCCGACAGCTATCCGAAGGAGCCAATCTATCTAAGTGCTCCCGGAGCAACTTATGGCCTCCCCCGATACTGGACTGTTCGATCCTATCTTGCTTAAGTGTGTAACGTTGCCGTCTCGGAGTTTTCTCACGCCCTACCTCCTCACCAAGTGTGACAGGTTCTGGGGCCACTCCGGACCTAAACGTTGGTGCTAATACTGAGTCGCCAAGAAGAGCCGCTGGATCAAAACTCACAAAACTTCTCCCAACTTTAGCTTTCTCCTTCCGACCGTTCCTCCGCTGGTCTAGAGACTGAGGAATAGGCTGTGACACCTTAGATGCACGAGATCGGGTGACAACACACGCCTTCTGCTGTAATTGACACCTCTCGACCAACTCCTGCCCCTCCCTACTCACGTCGGCCGCCCTCTCGGCAGCGACTAAGGGTGGAACCTCAGAAGTAGGCACCGCAAAATCGTTGCCGAGAAGAAGGTCGACGCCCTCTACTGGCAGTTTCTCTACGATTCCAACATCTATCTCTCGTGTCACACCATCAACCTCCAGCTCCACTCGAACCAACGGGTATGACCGTGTAGCATTAATACCCTGCACCACAACTACCCGTGCCGCGTTTATAGGTTGGCCTGTAAAGTTTTTCATCAGAGTCTGGGATGCACCTGTATCACGCAACAACTCCAACCCCTGCTTGCAACCAGCCCAACTCACGCAGCCACGCCCTCTATGGTCGCAAAAAGCATCGCGGACAGGTTTCGAGCCTTCCGGACACTCCTTCACTGGCTGTGCCCCCGCATCTGACATATCACCCCGGGTAAATGCAGAAGACCTCAGAGACACCCCAATGTTGCTAGCCAAAGACACAACTGCTGTAGGTTGGTTACTAGGGCAGGAACGTGCAAAATGCCCCTTATTATGACACTTAAAACACTCTACTTCACCCTTGGAGTTCCCCTGAGGTGGGGAAGGGCCCTGACCTTTCTTAAACGGGACGGTTTTTGGTTTGTGATCAAAATTAGTATCATTGCTCTCACTTTTGTTATTAAATGTTGCATCACTGACTCGGGGGGATGGAGTGTTGCACCCCTTGTTAACTGCATCGGTCCGTTGTGCAGACCCGCACCAACGAATCAGGGATAATCTCAGGTCAGCCAACTCAGCTGCCTTTTGTAGAGTTTTAGGCTGTTTCTCTTTGAGGTTCAAAGTCAGGTCGCCGCCTGTGCATTTAAAAAATTGCTCTAGAAGGAATAACTGCTCAAGCTCTTTGAACGTCGTCACCTTCTCTGACCTCAGCCAAGTTCTCAAAGCATCAGACAGTTCCCGGGCATGTTCTAGAAAAGTGCACTCACGACACTTCGTAACACCCCGAAACTTCAACTTATATGTCTCTGGTTGTAACTCGTACGCCCGCAGAACAGCTTCCTTCAATACCTCATAATCGATGCAAGACTCCAAGGGCAATGCATCATAAGCCTTGAGTCATTTGCCAACCAACCTAGAGGAAACAAGGGCTGCCCACTTAACCTCGAGCCATTGGTGCTCCCGGCACTTCTTCTCAAAACGCAGGAAAAACTCGGTGACACCCGACTCGTCAAATGCAGGGACTACCTGAACAAGGTGCGATAAAGACTGATCAAGACCTCGATTCCCAGAACCGAGACGCTGCCCTGTCGACTCCACCCGAGACTTCTCAAGCTCTATGTCTGCACAGTACATAGCCTTTCTCTCCTCAGCCTGAATCCTGAGCTCAGCCTCCCACTGCCGCTGCTCGAGCTCAGCCTCATGCTTTCGTTGCTCAAGCTCAGCCTCATGCTTTCGCTGCTCGAGCTTCTGCTGCTTAAGTTTGGCGAGCTCGAGCTGAAACAACATCTCGGAAGACAAACCCTGAGGAGGGGGTGCTACTATTGGGGACCCACCCCGTGAATCACCTAGAGGCATACCCAACCGCCAGCGGGCATCGGCCTGCGGGAACGTACCCGGCTCCGGAGCCCGAGGGGGCGCCATGGTAGGAGTCGAGTGGAATGGGGGCTGGGCCGAAGGTGCCCTAGCTCCCGCTCCACCCAAAGCCCCACGCACCCCACCGAGCACACAGGTAACCAGCTCACCTCTCGACAAACCGCTAGTACCGGGAAACCCTAAGACCGTGGCTAAACACTGCAGTCCGTACCGGTATAGCCCCGACACCCGATCCGCCGACACAGGCTCCTCCAAAAATATCAGAGCATCCTCCTCATTGTTCACCACCCAAACGCCTCTTAACAACTCCACCTTCTCCACCTCCTCGCCTGCTTCCCGTACTGTGTCCTCACTGTACACTGATCCGTCGTTCGACATAGCGTGTTCCGGAAATCCTCAACGTTTATAAAAAAAAAGTACCTAAACTCTCATGCAGCACTATTCACTCAAAAAATGCTTGAAGACAACTCAAGTGCTATACTACGTTGCCAAACAAATTCCAACGTGTCCAAAATATTCCTCAAAAAACAAATGTCCAAAAATCCTGCAATTATATCTTAGTTCACTAAATCCTAGACTAAGGTCGCCATTTGTTATGACGACTAAGATAAGATACTAGGCAAGGTCGCCATTTGTTACGACCGGGACTACGAATAAAACAAGGGCACTTAATGATTGGACTAGTAATAGGGCACTATGCAACAACGGTACGCTAGATCCAAACCCTCAAACTTATATGCCGGCGAACAAACCACCTATACCCTCCAGAGTTAATCTGCGATAGCGGGGTATCCTTAACTGGGCATAAATGTACTCTACTTCAGGCTAACCCACACTGGTATAGCCTGATAACAAACAAGATGCAAGTTACGTTAAAATGCATAAAAAGGAATCTATGGAAAGATCAATTAAATCACTGCAAGACTTAATACAATAAAAAGATGCTTCAATACAGTTACTCTAAACAACAATAAACTCTTCACTCCTATCTGAAAGAAAGTGAAGTATAGTCCTACAGCATAGCCCTGGAAACTTCTGAAGAAAGTCTGATGCTCATAAGATGCTCGTATCTTAAACTATATAAAGGCAGGAGGCAGGACACCACACGTGTAAATCGAATACACTAAAAGATAGGGCATATAATGTTAACTGACACGAGAATACTATAAATGCGCAACGGTAGCAATGCTCGACACTAAAAGAAGTACTTCCTCATCAACGAAACAGTCTGCTATGGTTGTGCAGCTCAACAACAACCTAGACTGATAAATGCTGTGAATAATAATGCGTACATATCAAAGAGCTTATATTAAATACTAACAAGTGTCTACTCGATTAATAATGTCTAGCTGGGATACTCTAGGTAAGGAACTGGGGTTGAGCAAGACAGGCTCGTAGCCTAGCGATGTCCTTAAGACTGCATCCTTTGAGTTACGTTAATTGACTAGGGTGCTCTCTTGATAGATCCAGATCACAAGTATCTGGTTCTATCCTGGCGACCCTCTAAAGACAAGCAAAGAGGCAGCAGAGTGTGGAACTGGTACAGGCCAAAACCCTCAGTCAACACAATGCTGCACTCGCAAAGGACGCAACCGAAAAGACAACCCAGGCTACCACAGGACCGGTCGAAGTCGTGTAGGTATAAGCAAACTGTACACACATCGGAGACAACGACTACAGATACCTTATCCCAGTCTAGCATTAAATAAAAGAGCAGAAACACTAAATCAATAATGGAGACACAAAAAGTTCTTAACCTATACTAACTAAAGAACCCTCAAAAACCTATTCTAAGTACATGTAAATATCTCTGAGGACGGCGCATGCAATACAATGGGCCGGCTATGGAAACCGTTTGCAGAACCCAAGGGGATAAGTAATTGAATAAAGGCGAGAAGTAATGGAAAAGAAGAAGTTCAGAGAGAGAAACAGTGATAAAGGTGGTGATCGGGGGAGAGTATGCAAAGGGATGTTAGAAGCACGCGCGCCAAGCCTGTCCTGACGAGGACAGCTCCTGGGCACCCTCATGTAGGAGATAAGTTACACAGGAGCCCGCAAAGGCGCGATGGTCGGCCAATCACGGGCCGAGACGTCACAAGACAGTAGGTGTCACGTGACACAGCAAGACACGCCATCCAATGGCGAGCGAGAAGCAGGAATGCACCCGCACCTACAGACACTCACTACCATCTCGCTCTGAAAGTCTTTCTCATTCCCATGCTGGTACTATCATCACTACTGTTGATATAAAATATAACCCATTGTCACAGACGAAAACAAAGACCACCACTGGACTGTCTGTGACAATGCGATTACTAGGAAAGAAAGAACAACATTCTCTGATAACTGTAGCCCATTTCGATGTCCCTGGCGAGCGCTAGTGGCTAACGAGAGGCGATTCTGCCAACGCTGGTAGACGTCACAAAGGCCAATAGAGCAAGCCAGTTGAAATTGTGCGTCGGGTGCCTGTCGTCAGAACATGGCAGCCAGGGGTGTACTAACCCGAAAATTAAAGGATTCTGCCAACAGAAACATTTTAAATATTTGTGTCCGACGCCACACCTTGAACAAACTGGACAACCAGTGGCCCCTGAACCAACTGTGACCATGGCTGTGGCTTCAGGCCGTAATGCAGTGTTGTTACCTACCATTCAGATTCCCTTGACCGACAGGAACGGTCATACCAGTAAAGTAAGAGCTTTGTTGGACCAATGTTCGCAACGTACCTTCATCTTGCGCTCTGCTTTATCGCAGCTTGATTACATTAGGGTCAGTAAGGAACAGCTAAGGCTCCAGGGATTTACTGGCTCACTTGGTAGTACTGAATATGAAATAGTAAAGTTAACCTATCATCACAGAAGAAGGGTGCGTAAATTGAGGGCCGTTGTGGTGGAGGAGTTACCAGTATCCAAACCAGGGAGAGGATTAGGGGTGGAGGTAAATGCTATCAAGGCTCGGGGTTACAATTTAGCCGATCAAGGTATCACTGATGGATATATGATAGGGTTACTGATTGGGGCGGACTTTTATTACCACTTTGTACATTCAGGCTATGTCAGGGAGGGAAGTATAGTATGGTACCCACAATTTATGGTTATGCACTGAGTGGCACTTATCAGTCAGATATACTGTAGAAGAGACCCATGTAGAGTTAGTCACTGTTCTTAAGTTAGCAGTAGGCCCTTCAGTGGAGATACAGGAAGATATTGGCAGGAAATCTCCAGAATTAAAGGATCTGACAGCTCTATGGGACTTGGACCATATTGGTATAAGTCCTAATGAGACTGGTAAGGGTGGGGAGAGAGTATTGAATAGATTTTCTGAAACGGTACAGTATTCCGAAGCACAGGGACAATTATAGTCAAACTGCCGTGGAGAGATAACATAGATAAATTACCTGATAACTTTAAGTTAGCCCTGGACAGAATGAGAGGATTGCAGCGTAAATTTATAAAAGATCACAACTACTGTCAACAGTATACAAAGGTTATGGATGATCAGGTAGAAAGGGGGTTTATTGAAAGGGTAGAAAACAGGTCCATCGCTAGTGCTGACCTCACCCAGGAACTTCTACGCTTTAGATGTCATCAATTTGCCTGGGTGAGTGATATTGAGAAAGCATTTCTCATGGTGGGATTGAGTGAGAAGGATAGGGATGCTACTAGGTTTCTGTGGCCCGTTGATCCCTTGGATGTTGCAAGTCCTTACATTGTCTACCGGTTCCGTACAGTACTGTTCGGGGCCACCTGTTCCCAGTTCCTCCTTAATGCTACCATTCAAAAACACCTGTCTATGATACATGAGAACAGTGAGGTAGTTAGTAAGCTAAAAAGGGGGTTATATATTGATAACTTGCAGGGGACTGGTGATGATGTAAGTGATTTGCAACAACAATGTTGGGATGGCCGTAGAATATTTTCCAGCGCTAACCTGTCTTTACGTGAGTGGGTCACGAATAATGAGAGCTTGCAGGAACTGTTGCACCTGAAGGGTATAGCTTCCGCCAAACAAGACGGGGTTAAGATACTTGGCGTTGCGTGGCTAACTGATAAAGATATGTTACAGGATATTTTCCGCAGAAGTAGCCCTGCATTGGTTACAAAACACGAGGCTCTAAGTCTAACCGCGAGTGTGTTCGATCCTCTAGGAGTGTTGCTACCGGTAACCATCTGGGTGCGGAGGTTAGTACAGGACTTGTGGAGATTAGAGTGTGGGTGGGATGTACCCATTCCAGATGACATGAGAGCTAACTGGCAGGGTATTTATGACGATATGATAGATAGTACAGGTATCATGTTTCCCCGTCGGGTCACTAATTCTAAGAGGGTTACGCTGCACCTATTTCGTGACGCTAGCTCAGTAGCATATGGTGTAGCGGCCTATGCGGTTGGTGAAGAGGAGAGTAGGTTAGTAATGGCCAAAGCTAGAGTGGCGCCTATTAAGTCCCTCACCATACCTAAGATGGAATTGACTGCTGTTCTACTCGCAGCTCGTCTCGCATATTATGTATGTGAGGCCTACGCGGACGAGCTGATTATAGAGAATATATACCTCTGGTCGGACAGCCAGATAACCCTATGCTGGTTGTCTAGTAAGAAGATTTTGCCTATCTATGTTCAGAATAGAGTTGATGAGATAAAGTCATCAGTCCCCAGCGCTCATTTTCATTATGTGTCCACAGAGGACAACCCCAGTGATTTAGTCACCAGAGGGATTTCATGTGTCCTTAGTTGCTTCTTCGCTTAGGTGAGGAGGGCCCACATGACTACCTCACCAAATGCTATGGCCTGATCATGGCCCAATAGGGGGCTCAATAGGAGGGGACACCACTGTGGGTTGTAACATGAGTCAAGAAGGAACCCTGTCATTGCCGGTACCGGTTGCCCCTACTGCCATATTGAATTGGGACTGGTATGGCTCATATATGAAGTCATGGCATGTAATGGCATGGGTCCTTAGGTTTATTAAGACTCTTAGAGAGAAGACACGACGTGGCGTAACAACGATTCCGTCAACCAACGATTCCAATATGTAACAAAACTCTCACACGACCTGTGGAAAAGGTGGAACACTGATTATTTAATAGCACTCAGGGAGCAACATCGTCACTTAATGGTAAAAAGAGGGACAGCATCGCCGCAAGTTGGGGACGTCGTTCTAGTACATGATGACGGCCCCCGACTTTTTTGGCGTATAGGTCGGATAATGAAACTTCTTCGTGGTCCTGACCACGAATGTAGGGTAGTTCAGGTAAAAACAGGAGCCGGTTTGACTACCAGACCTGTGGTTAAGCTATACCCACTAGAGATAGATTTAGAGGTAGTGGATGGCGACTGCAAGCCGAACTCTGATAATATCCTTCCTGCTACTGGAGGGGACCGAGGTGATACCCCTCAGAGGCCGTCACGTCAGGCTGCTTTGGGTTCCTCCCAATTGTGGCGATCCATGATCGGGACGGGACAATTATAAATACTTTGTATAGCTGGTGGCGAAGTATGTCATGAATCCTGGTATAGATACCGTAGTTTAAATTTCCCGGGTTCCTTTTTGTTTATACGCATTACTTTATATATCTTTGTGGATAAATATTACTGTGGTTGCACCAATTATATCTTAGTTTGTTTTCCCTTATTATTTAATCATGGGGGACGATATAAAACCCTTAAATATATTTTATATTGTCACAACAAAAGGGAATCTCAGACACACTTCACACAGACTTCACCCCGCTAACAACAAACCACCAGTTGCTGCCACATAACACCAGAACTTCCCTGATATTCGCCTACCAACCTGTCCATCACCTAATCTACACTCTTTGCATCACAGCTAATTTCCTTTAATAATAGAAGTACTTCATAGATATTACTGGGACTACCACAGATAGCCGACATATACATAATAACATGTAAGTCAACCGCCGACCCGGTAACATTTGTATAGCCTTGGCCAATTCATCTTTCCAGGTTTAGTTATTTAATTTAACTCTGTTTCCCCCTAGGAATAATAAACAGGCTAAAATATATATATATATATATATATATATATATATATATATATATATAACAGTATATATATACATAAATACTGATGCAATAAAACATTAAATGTATACTTACAAACAGGAGAACAATACTCAAAATGAGGCAAAATATAACCATAAACATATTTTATTACAGTCGTGTTACAAGCAAATGTTTTATAACACTTGCAAAGCAAACCTATTTTGTGCGCAATAGTAGAAGACGAGGAAAGTATATGCTTCTCGAATATCAACTGAAGATAAGGAGTTACTCCCAGCAAATGCAAACTTGTCACATCTCCATTTATTTTCACCAGAAACATGCTAGCAAGGATGAAGACGATCTACTGATTATTGTTGGGGTCTGGGCAATCGCACCCCCCCCCCCCCCCCTACACGTCTTAAGCTCCCACTACTACATACCCCACCAGGTAAGGCAAGGATTGTTCAGGACCCCTCGACCTCCCAATACACCCCCTTGGACAAACATGGCCTGGACTAGCACCACGTTGGAGATGCCCAGGTCATCACTTTGGGAACGGACAGCCATGGAAACCAGGGACGGACGCCAGCCTATCTACCCATATGGGGTCAGGGCGGAGCAAACGACCTATCATGGACCAATCTGTGGATCAGTATCCGAAGGCATGAACAACCCTTCGCCCCTAATTGGCCCTCAAGACAACGGGGAGGCACCCACAAGAAACCGACCCAAATTCATACCCGGACGACAGAAAAGAAGCAGAACGAATGCAGCCTACCACTGGCAGCACACCTCCTCCTCTCCTTTGGCACCACAGCCAACCCAGGCCTATACGCCAGACCCTTCCATCCCGGTGATCGACCTAATGACGCCAACCGTAGAAGATTTACTGAGTGCGGAAGATATTTACCCAAATGGCCCTCCCCGTCCAGCCACGACCGACGATGCCCCATCCATAACATGGAAGAGCTATCCGGCCATGAAGCGAGTCCCAGTCTGCCAGTAGCAGAGATAACGATAGTTTTGGCAGGTTGCCCAGATCTCAAGTAGGAGACTAGTATCAAGGGACCCGGAATATTACTACGTTGAATTCAAACAGCCACGAATCAACAAGAGGATCAACGAGACCGAGGAAGGATGATGGAAGAAATAGAAGTTCAACTGAATAGTATTAGTTTTACATCGAGTATGAAAGAGAACCCCAGCGAAGTAGTGCCCGCCGACGACAAGGACGAGGAATCATCGTCGCCCCCTGAGTGTTAAGGGGACATCACTGTAAAGAAGGATGACGAACCTAGTGAACTCAAGGAGAACCGTGAGTAATACTAACCCTACAACCCGTTTGCTGTAACATCTTCAATGGAATTGTAGACGTGAACCCTCTTTCCCCCTCGTACGCCTAATTCTCCGAATAATTCTCTTAACGCATACGTATGCCCTGGTTAGGCGAAGCTAAAGTTGTACTTTCACTGTTATCCTGGCCGAGAGTAAAGACCTATTCCTGTTAATCTGTTTGGCATTCACCCCCTTGACTCGCGCTACCACTATACTCAGGCTGAGGGGGTCACCTTTCCTGGAGACATGCATTGTATTGCTTTTAATGTGTTATGTGCTTCTAGTGTAATTATAGTATCTTTGTATTGCTGAGTAACCTGTGTATCCAGCAGCGAATGGGGTACCTAGGCCTAGTATTAGCTCAGAGTTGGTTTCCTATATATTGAAAGTGAGAACGAGAGTATACCACATACCAAGTGAAGGTTATTGTATCAGATTGAGTGTATTCAGTGCTCCGTGCCACGTATGGTGCTTGATTACCCACTGTGAGTGAAGCTTTGGGTAAGTTAGATGAGTAACATAATTAAAGGTTTCCGTGAGTAACAAAGCGATCGGTCCCGCGTACGGTGATTAATTACCCATTGTGAGTGAAGCCTTGGGTAAGTTAGACAAGTAACGTAATTAAAGGTTATCATGAGTAACAAACAAATCGAGAGTATTCTGTGTTCCTTTCTGCATACGGTGATTAATTACCCATTGTGAGTGAAGCTTTGGGTGAGTTAGATGAGTAACATAGTTGAGGTTTATTTTGAGAAATGTATTGATAGTGCATTATATCACGTCCTGAGAACGGTGATCATTGACTCATTGTGAGTGAAGCTGTAGGCGAGTTGAGATCGTAACATAATTGAAGGTTATTGTGTTCTATGAATAATGGTAACGTCCGGATGCTGACTAGATATTACCAGTTGCATTATTATCGAGTTAGAGTGATCCCCGGGAGTATTAGCATTCGATGTTGTGATAACCAAGTGATAGGGTTATATAATTATGTTGTATATGTTATTTGTATGATTTGAAGTTGGTCAGTAGGACTGAGCGATATACGTTGTAATCTGTGATTTACGTAATTATAGCTATCCCCAAGAATAGAGTCAATTGTGCATTTCCTATATCCCCACGTGGATAGGTCTCCCCCATATAGGTGATTCTGTGGAGACAGTTTGCCTATATCTCCCCTGACCGTTATAAGTCCAACCCTGCTCAGGTAAATTGACCGCTAAACCCTCGCAGTGATTATATTCTCATTACCAACACCCGCACAGCTTGGGAGTCTGGGTTCACGGTGAATGTAGTGAATATTATATAGGAATATGTTGATCATTCCTTTGCACACTGTTATATGCCGACGTGAGGACATAATCTCATAAGGGCAAATTGTTGATATTTTGATTCGCATTTCCGTACTTTGAATGCTACGGATATTTGGTTGAGTTAGCGCATTAAATATCTTGTTAAGCATTAATATAAATATTTAGGTAAATAGGTTTGGAACTTGAGAGTACTTGAGAGTATTGAGCGGTACTTGAGAAGTAGACAGAATGGATAAAAAACATCATCTGAGGAAGAACACATAAAGTGCTCTTCCTCAGATGGTGTTTTTTTTTATCCAATTAGAGAGTATTGGATTAACCCCTTATTTTAAAGAGTAAATCTGTGATTCGTTTCCCCCTTGTAGTAAAGGTTAGCTTCCCTTTTCTTCCGTTAAAACCTTTGTTGTGCTTTCGTCTTCAGTTTGAAATTATACCCCTTTGTTAGCATAGTGATCTGACAGTATCACATTTCTAGGTGAGCCTATCAGGGAGCTCAGGTGAAGGCCGACCCTTTCTTGACTTGCTAAACCTGGAATATTGTCCTGTCTGATATTCCCTGTCTTAACATCTCTTCTTGACCTACCCCCCAGTCAGCCTTTGTTTACCACCAAATTTCCGCTAAACCCCTCGCTACCTCAATTCCCATATTCTCTTATCATCAGGTTTATTTGAATATTATTTGTACTGTGTAGTATATTATATATTTTATTGATTCAGCCCAATCCTTAGATTTTTCTGTTGGTATTGTGCTTCGCTATTGGTTGTAGTTGAGTTGCCTCTACCCCACCTTGGGGAAGAGCTCTGTTACGTAATGCTCGAGGGAGAAGTGCAGAGTATAACTGACTTTATTTTATCAGAAAGGAGAACTATATCTGACCATTGTACACCAATAACTTTGTTCAATTAGATGTATGGAGTGTAAATATACCATATTGTTACTGTACATGATTGATTTGAATCACTGCTTGGCTGGTTCAATCAGGTTGAGCCGAACCTAACTGTGTGTTTGTGCCCTATACCTATAGACACAACAATTATCGTAGAGTGCATTTTCTTAGCATTAAGCTTCATACCCCACAGTTCACAACAAAAAAGTAATCTTAGCCAAGTCCCTGTTTAGAGATGCTGCAACTTCAATTCTACTATATGGTGATGGAATTGATGAAAATAATGTTGTGTCATCGGCATAAGAAATGAGTTTATTTTCAAGCTCAGAGCCAAAGTCAACAGTACAAATATTGCATAACAGAGGCCCAAGCACACTGCCCTGTGGAACACATGAAACAACAGATACAGCAATAGAAGTGTGCCCGTCAACGAAAATACATGATCTGTTAGTCAACAAATCTTTAAAAATGAGTTGCAGCTTATATAGATGGGCTTTATGATTAACAAGATCAAAAGCAGAACTAAAATCCATAGCCACAACACGAGATCCGTATCCATTGTCCAATGAAGACTGTCAATTATTGGGTATCAATATAAGACAATTGCCGTATGAAGAAAGGCGTCTAGCTAAAAGCCTCTCGAAGATCTTGGAGAGGATAGGCGTTATAGATATAGGACGATATTCAGATGGAGATGAAGCAGTAGCTTCCTTTGGAATAGGAGTGATACTAGACTTACGCCAACAAAGAGGAAAACTACCAGATTTCAAATGCAACCTAAATATTATGGCCAATTTAGGGGCTAAGACCACAGCAATCCTCTCAAAGAAGAGAGGGAAAAATCCATCAGGGTAAAGATCCAGTAAATATTGTTTTCAATTCACTTTGATTTGAATGCTATCCACTTAATTAAGATTAGGACTAGTGAAACATGTCAAGAGCAATTGAAATCCTGATCACTCTGCTTACTTATAAAAACCTTAGAAAGCTCAATAGCTTTAATTAATGGATCAAAAGAGATAGAACCATCACAATCACGAAGTGGGAACATGGTGGAGTCAATACCAAATAATAAGGACTTGAGCAAGGCCCACCATTTATGTGGCTGCGCAACTGACCTAAGATATACATAATCATCCCAAAGCAACATGGTTTGATTATGTCTCCAGCGGTGATAAGCAGCCTGCTTGTTATTAAAGGCCCGTTTACAGTCATCATTGAACCATGCTTTATCTTTGATACAGGATTTGATTATTTTAGAAGGGACTCTTCTCTGAAAAATATATAGAAGAGAGTTATTAAGAGCTGCAGCCGGGTTATCTGATCGTAATATGAGATTCCATTGGATATTGGTAACATCATCAAATACATTATCCCAGTTAACTGGAGATATAAGCCAGACTTAATGAGACAGTAATATCAGGCACAGTAAATTCAAGATTAATTTTACAGATGATGGCATTAAGGTCAGAAGTACTCACTGCTGCAAGAACTGCAATTTCGACACCACCAGGAATATCCGTTAAGACAAGATCAAGACAATTTCCAGAAATATGTGAAGGTCCAGTAATAAGCTGTTCGCACCCAGATAGCTTAGCAAAATACAGAGCAGCGTGATGTCACCATTTCTATTTGTTTAGAGAGACTGAGTTCAGCCACTCTTGATGATGTGTATTAACATCTCCAACAAAAATACAAGAGGACTTGACAGTAATAGACTGAATTAATGCCATGGCAGTCATATAGATTATAATTGGTTTTAGGATTTCTATACAGGTTAAAAATGTAGTGGTTATGATATTTGCTGGAAACTTTAGCTAACTGGAACTTGTGGCAACCACAAATAACCTGTGTTAAATGCTGGGCATTATAGCCAGATCAAATGTATAAACTAATTCCACGAGCTCGATAAAAAGAGTCCCACTGAATAAGAACAGGTTTATTAAAATCGGGTATGAGAAGCTCTGAAATGTCTCTAAGGTCAAAAACAAGTCTTTCAGAACAATATACAATATCATAATCTACTGATGCCATAGTGAGATCCTGAATATTCTTATAAAGTCCATGGATGTTAGAAAACAGAATACGGCAACTTCTTGCAGAATGACTATGTGGACCGGGATTCAAACCATATCGGGGGAGGTGTGGTGGAGTGGTCTTGCCACTGGCCTGGTAATCCAAAGGTCCCGGGTTCAAATCCCGATGTATCAATGGGAAGATATTACTGGGATGGAATTTGTGCTGTACCTGGTATCAGTGCATTACCACAAGCCCACCGAAACGTCAATAAAATACCCTCATTGTTCCCTGATTAAATAGCACTGTATGAATATTCCCATATTCAAAATATGCTATAGGGGTGCAATGCCTGGTGAGTTATCTGCTCAACAGGTGGCGTTGTGTGTGTGTAAGTGTGAGAGTCCGAGTGTAGGGGGTGAGGCAGTGAAGCACGGGAACGAGGTGGCTTCAGAGATGGGGTCGTTTCGGGCCATGAGTGAGCACCGTGCCTCATGTGAAGGCAAGATGGCAGGTGCTCGTTGTACTCTACGTGCTTCACATGTCTCACTCCCTAGACTGGAACAAGACCTCACAGGCTTCACTGTTCATTGTAAAGCGGTGAATGTTAAGGCTGAGCAGCCTATGCCCGAGAGGAAGTAAGTTGGAATATAGAAAAAAAAAAAAAAAAAAAAAAAAAGGGGAAGCAGTAGTGGGGGATTATTAAGACATGCACAGAGATAACAGAAAAGAAGGACAATACTCTTAGAGATCCACCAGACCTTAAGTCTTCCATATCAGCCTGCTGTGACCACCTTTCTTTCACTTAGCCAGTGTCTAATCCAATCATACATTTTGCCCTGTATTCCTGTGTCTCATATATTCTGTAATAATTTATTATGTGGGAGAGAGAGGGAGACTGACCGACCATTTTTGGGACTCGATGATATTCCATGCCGTTCCTTGCAATACCATGGTCTCACAAAGGTTTTCTGTTGCTGCAAAACAAAAGGAAGTGCTCTGGAGTAAAAAAGATCAGCTTGGATTTGGCACGGAATGCCAGGAAATGTCTCACGGAGTGGCCAGAAGTCGACACACACCACAGAAGTTTTGAACATGTTCACAATTTCCCTGGCGTTTATGCAAATATCTTGTCAGATGTTTTGTCAGTTTACTTGAAAGTACTGACAGGAAATCAATTGATTTTTGCGATAAACAGGTGCCTGCAAATTCCTTATGCTAGCCAGTGCTGTAGGTTATAATACTTCCTCTGGAGACAGTGTAATGTTTCAGGGTTTAGGGAGTAACTATTTTTCTGTCCTTTTGAGCAGAATGAATTTTGAGTTGGATTTTGTTAAAAGTGCAGTTATGGTAGGATTGGTTGAGGCACTCCCTATGTACTGTATGGTGTGAATCTTCTCCTTGGTAATAATATTGCCCAATGTCAGGGTTGCCCAGCTTCCCAGTTGTCCACTGAGCCGGTGTTTGCCATGGAGACCCGGACTTGGAGAGGAACACCCCTGATGCACATTTTGACATGGGCTGACACTAGGGCTAAGTTTAAGGTTACTGGTGACTTACAAGGTGATAATGATGATAATGTTCTCTTAGCTGATACTTTTCTAGCTAATTTAGACCACTATGAGGCTGAGGCTGTTCCCCGCAATGTTGATAATTTGTCACCTCGAGAGTTGATTGAGTTGTACCTAGTGGACCCAGAGTCAAAAGGTTTAGCTAGTTCTGCTTGTAGTGAGGAAGAGTCAGCGAGTGCTTCTACTTGCTATTTCTTTAAGTCAGGAGTAATAATAAGAAAGTGGAGACCCTTAATCCTTGACAGGTAACGCCGTTGCCTATTTGCACTCGCGTGGTGTGCAAAACTATTTTGTTTTACTCTACGCAGCCCACATGGCCGTTTCCTCAGTTATCGGCCTGCAGGCGGGCAGTCTACGGGTAGTTCCAGTGGTGAGCGGAGGTACGCCGCTCCAGCCCTATCCCAACACGCTCAAACAAGAATCCGCCGTTGCTTAGATGCAACTAGCTAACCTGGTAAGTAACTTTACTGATTGTGGATAATTGTACATATTGTGCCTTTGTGAAGAATATGTCTGAGATATCGATCTAAGACTAATAGGCAACTTAGCCAGATAACGGACCATCATGCTCACATAAGCTAGCTTGTCTCATGTTGCCATATGTGCGTCGGTGATTTTTTTTTAAATTTGTGTTTTTCCTTGATTTTCATATGTGACCATGGTGCGACGAGTATGGACTGCAGAGGAGGCTGCAACGTATTGCTTGCAGAATGATGAGGACGAGAGCGATAGGGAGATTCAGACTAGGTGGGAAGATGAAATTCAGGGCGATTCTTCAAAGATATACAAGGTGGAGAGTGGCAACACCGAGGCCCCCGTCTCGCCTGACGCCACCCACCCGGCGCCAGTCACCGCACCTCCGTCCTCGCCTGCTACCACTCGCTCCTCACGCGCTGACTCCCTCAGGAGGGTTAGAGAGTCTCTCAACACCTTCAGGAGGCTTGACTATCAAGATCCAGCCCCGCATACCCCCGAAGAAGCCCCTGACAACCCGGCCCAATCTCTGGACTTACCTGGCACCCCCGGTCCATCTGGCGTCACCCCTGGACAGCCTTTGCCAGTATGACCCCCTTACAGGCACCCACACCCTCTCCTGAAGGTGACTTGTCACCAAACGAGGAGAAGAGCCAGAAAAGGAGGAGGGGTCCCCTATAACCTCCTGAGGGGTCACCCATTCTTTTGCTAGATACACCCACAGATACCGCCAGGGACAGAACGATTTGGCACAGAGACCTGAACCCAGAACTACCCACACTCACCAGGACGTTCCTAATAGAGGAAGGGGGACCCACATTGGTGACCGCAGATGCCAAAACACCTGCCCAGCTACTCTCACTCTTCTTGACAGACGCCAGCCTTGCAGAGATCTGTGTCCACACCAACACGAAGATGGAAACCCTGAGAGAGAAATATAAAATTCAAGAGCTCCACACTATTCGACCTATTGGCATAATGGAGCTAAAGGCTTTGTTGGGCATCCTTATGTCTGGCGTCAGGAAGGACAACCACGTCGGGACTTCAGAGATGTGGCACCCTCTTCGTGGGGCGTCCCTTTACCGTGCCACCATAACTGAGCGCCGTTTCGCCTTCTTGATGAGGGCACTACGCTTCGATGAGTCAGCCATACGAGAGGAGAGGGTGAAAGTTGACCGTCTTGCCCCTATCAGGAAAATCTGGGATGCCACAATCGACGCCTGTAAGCGGTGCTACAAGCCAGGACAGCACATCCCTGTGGACGAACAGCTCCTTCCGTTTTGTGGCCACTGTGTCTTCAGGATGTACATGCCTAACAAACCTGCCAAGTAAGTTCTAAATCCATAATTAACACATACTTACCTGTAGTTACCTGTGACCAACACAATTTGAGCACTTACCTACCTTTGATGATTTATTACATTTATGTGTGGTTCCTGTTTCATTGATGACCTTTACTTACCTGTGAGGACTTTACCATGCTGATGATTCATTTGCCTATCCATTTACTTACCTGTACTTACCTGTGAGGACTTTACCATGCTGATAATTCATTTGCCTATCCATTTACTTACCTGTACTTACCTGTGAGGACCTTACCATGCTGATGATTAATTTGCCTATCCATTTACTTACCTGTACTTACCTGTGAGGACCTTACCATGCTGATGATTCATTTGCCTATCCATTTACTTACCTGTACTTACCTGTGAGGTCCTTACCATTCTGATGATTCATTTGCTTATCCATTTACTCAGGTCAGGATATTCCTGTAGGTGGTATTATGGCTGCCTACAATTATGAGAAAAATGGAGCACTCCTGGTCAACCGCACCAAGCCCACCAAGCGTGTCATGCTCATGTCAACGGTGCACCATAATCCCACAATCACCGAAAAGAAAAAGACTGACCTGCAAATGTTTTACAACGCCACAAAGGGAGGGGTCGACACCTTTGACCAGCTTTGTGCCACTACCACCTGCAACAGGAAGATCCGACGCTGGCCCATGTGCTACTTCTACGGCATAATTAACCTGTCCATGACGAACTCCCACATCATCCACAACATAAAGCACCACAACAAGAAAATGAACAGGGTCACCTTTGGGTTCAAGGTGGCTGAGGAACTGTGCCACCCCTGGGCATCCTACAGATTGAGCCAGCACAGGAACCTTTCTAGAGGCCTCAGAACATTTATCGGCCAGGCCTTCAACATCCCCTACGACGCCCACCCAACTTGATGAAGGCCGAATCAAGCTCAACAAGAGACAAAGATGCCACATTTGCCCCACGACAGCGACAGGGAGGACCCGGATGGGGTGTGGCACCTGCCGGAAGCCTGTCTGCCACAACCACCTCATTCCAATCTGCGACACCTGCAACACGTAAAGGTGAGACCCTCCCATATGTTTTATATTGTCTATGAGGTTCCTTAATACAAGCTCAGTCAAAATAGGTACTATAAAGTGCAATTTCAGAGACTTATGTGTTTATTTCCTAAACTTTTACAGTTAAAAATCAGCAAAGTTGTTAGTTTACATCAGATTTTAGGCATTTATTATACTCAGATTTCATTTTTATTCACACTAGCTAGATAGCAATCATAAAGAAACCTCCATTTCAAATTTTGTTGCAATCCATAAATATTTAAGGCTTCAAGAGTTTGTTAAAGGGCAAGGTGAGAATTCTCGGGATCGCGAGCCAAACCCGGCACAGGAGCGCCCTCGCTAGATGAGCGCCTGGGCAGTCCTACGTTCAGGCTATCACCTTTTTGCCGATTATATCGTGTTTATAAGGCCTTATAGTATAACTGTAGTGAAAATCAGCAACATTCATTGATAAATAAGTGCACCACAAATTTGGTCCTCCGAATTTTCCTTAAATGTTTTGCCTTTTTTTCAGTTACATCCATATAAGATTTTGTTGGTAGAATTTATATTACTCCGATTTTGATTATTACACTGTGGTATCATACTAGGATCATGTGGCAAGCACTGTGTTGAATTTGGTATGAATCCAAGAATATTTAGGTACTCTCCCGAATTTTTCAAAATGGCCTTATTTTTTGGGGGAATTTTGTTTAACCCTTTTTTCAACTTCGCAGGTCTCTCAGCCTATGGGGTCTGCAAGGTTGCCACACACACTGCAGGCTGCTTCACCATTCCCGTCCACCCCACCAGAGTGCCAGCTCCCTCAAGACAATTTGAATATTTTGTTATATTTTTAAGTACAACCTACTAAAAACCTCTACTTATTTTTGTATTAATAACCTTTACCAACATACTGTATTCATAGGATGTTACTGAATAAGAACACAGGTAATAATTATTGACAATATTACTGTGTATAGTATAGTTTATGCCATCAAACTTTGATGATCACATCGTAATGAGGATATGTTTTATTCTTATATACAAGCTATATTAAGTCACCATCTTGAAAAAACTTGTATTCTACAACATTTTAAATACTAAATCAGATAAATAGAACTATTAATCACGAATGAAGTAGTTACCCAAAACGATTGTAATTTGGACAAGGATGGGTATTTTCGGCCAACAGTAAGCAGTAAACAAACCCACTGCAGAAAACATCAAGATTTCAACGCATACGTATAACAGTTTCAATGCTAGAGCAAAACTGTTGTTGACAGTGATAAGGCGTATAAATCAAACGGGTGGCTAACCAACTCTGCTAGAGCTGCAAATGAGGTCACTGTGAGTGGAAGCACAAAGAGTTGAAGTGCTGATCAATAGCACAGCAAGAGGTGAGAGTGAGGCTAAGTGGCTGAAGGGTTTGCTGGGATGGGGTAGGGACGGATCGCTAACACAAATCACGCCACTATAGATATAGTAGCACATTTAAAAATACTGAACTGGTGCTATGTTATGTACGAATGTATAAGGGAGTTTGTTAATATTTATCTTCGCATTTAACAGTTACATGTATACATAGAAGGACTTAGCTTTTTCACTTAGTATATTCTAGTCAATTCAATGATTATATATACACTGTATATATATATATATATATATATATATATATATATATATATATATATGTTGTATATCCACAGGGAAGGAAGGAAAATAAACACGGAGTCCCAAGCGCTTTCATGTATTATATCTTCAAGGGACAGAGGACAGGCAGAGAATGTTCATATACAATGTGAAATTATTGAAGTGCAAATACTTAAACGATTTTTTTTTTAACTAATAATATAAAAATTGAAAGGAAAATGATTATTTGAGGTTTTGATTATACTAAAATCTCGTCTTGATATATATACCGGTTCAGTATATTAAAAAGAATGTGTTGATTTTCCTTCCTTCCCTGTGGATATTCAGCATTGCATGAATAATATTGCAACAATACATATATTGTTTATTGTGATAATATGAAAAGATAGAATGACAACAAATAGTATGAAACTTGACATATTTAGAATCCAATGTGAAATATTCAATCGTAATTAGGATACGTAAAAATAGGTGACTTATTTTGGCAAAATAGAAGCAGTGTAGTCCTATCTATAAAGTAAGATTGTATGAAAGATGAATCGGTCTACATTGTTAATAATTGTTTGCAACTTCTGATATCGTACTATCCAATGTAGATTATTTACGGTTAAAGCTAGTATTTCAATTTTTATTTTGCTATTTTCTAGTATTAGATTGTGCGCAGCTGTACCATTAGGTTATTAGACTTACTAACAGAACTTGCTTTTCTTGATCGGTCCCAGTGATTGTATGCCGCGTCAGTGGTTCAGCGGCCTCTCTCCCCGGCTTCATTCCCTTCCACCATGTTACCCTGCTCTGCCTTCGTCATCCTCTGATCATCCGACTGTGCCGGCTTCACTTTGCGCTATATTGACTCCTTTCTGGTTGGTGGGGGCCAGCGCTTCCCTGAACCTGTGACCCGTGGCTTGCCCGCTTGAGGGACGCGGCACCCGCGGTGGTCGGCTCTGGTATCGGTAAATCCTCGGCTTTCTTCGGGGTTTCTTAGTGGGCCCCACCTTTCCGTCGGTGACAGGGACGCCTTCAGCTTCTGGGGTTTGTGTTGGCCCCTCCGTCCTCGCCTCTTCCCTTCACCACATGTCTTCTTCCTGCCGGGTGCCATCGTTCATCACTTCATCTTTCCTTCCATCCTCGAGTCCTGGGAGTTTTGTTGCCCTTCTGCAGCCCCCCCTGAGTTCCTGACGTTTGATCCTCCTTACTGGGAGGCCGCTGCGGATTTGACCAACACCGTTTCAGGGTTATTAGGGCTCTGCCCTCACAGCCCTCAAATCAAGAATCAAGATCATCATCTTCAATCCCTGCACATTATCTCCTCTACCAACAACATCAATATTGCTTCAAAAATTCAATACCGAAGAATCAACACTTCAACGTACATATAATTCCTTTTGGGTACACCTTCACCTCTCTAGCAACACCAACAACACACCAGCACAAAATATCAACAATACCTCCAACTCTCACAGTAACACGTACACAACATAATTCCATTACTTCATTCTCACGCTGCACCGCACATCAATTAAACCTAATGTACTCATTTCCTTTCCCAGTAGAACAATAGTCAACTTTGATCCACAAAACTGTGCTCTATTAACCACGGTGCTTGGTCCATGATTGTTTAACCCCTTCTGTACCAGCGACGTTACATTTTATTATATTCTAGGTATGCTTAGACGATTTTGTGCCGCATAAAAAAGGATCTCTAATGGTAAGAAGGGTGAAGTGATATAGTTTGAAGCCTGTTAATTGCTGGAGGCCCTTTTTAAGCTGAATGAAATAGTCTAATAGTAGCCAGAATAAAGTTATAATGACGACGCTGGTACTCAGAGGGTTAATATAGCACACTTGTAATTAAAATTGGGGTCACAAATCGAGTATCTTACAGATATTCTGCAAAACATAATTGTGCTTAGAAATCCAGGAGAAAGAATATTTATTCAATTTGGTATTGATAAACAACTTTGTAAGCATTTATTTATGTTGTACGAAGTGATAAAAGTAATTATAGTCAATCGTAAATGTTGGGCGATATTTAGAAAGCTTGTAATATTTTCCTGACCCCGATAATACATTTCGCAATTACAGTTTTTCACATCGGTTAATGGAATTACTTCGATACGACATCTTCCCCCCTCTCTTCCCCCACTCGACTCCTGCCTCCTCCTCCAGGTTACCAGCCCTGATTGACTCCTGAAATGGGCACCACATCGAGGCCTGGAGTAGCCGTCCTTCTGACCCCTTTGTCGTCCCCTACTGATGAAGTGCCATATCCCCGAGGTACGCCGAGTCTGACCTAGAAGTGTGGTCAGCCCCCAAATATAGACTGTGATGCAAGGATCCACCTTGAGTGTAGTAGGATCACTGTTCGTACAACCGTGGCATGCAGAAGTTGGCATACAGAATGGTCGAACCTTCGCAGGGAGAGGACGCAGTCCGAAGCAAGCAGGTACGAAAGAACAAAGAGATCCCCATTATGCAACTACGACATGTAGATGTTGACCCAAGGTGTGGTTGGGCCCCTTGTATACAGTCCAAGCCCAGCAAGAAGTCGCCCTGATGAGTGGTGAGACCATGTTAATACTACCGTAGATTCAGAAGTCGACACAATGTATGGTTGAGCTCTCGCTGTGTGAGGGCACAGTCCGAGGCAAGCAGGCATCCGAGAGTGACGAGATCCCTGTTATGCAACTATGGTATGGAGAAGTCGAACTAAGTGTGGTTGGACCACAGGTGTGTTGCATGAGTCAGCAAGACATTGCCTTGAAAAATGGTGAGACCCACGTTCATCCAACAGACGTATGCCCCCAGCCTATATGAGTATTGTTATTGTTGTAGTAGCCTCAATATTCTCTTTTATGGGAATCCCGCCGCAACCAGGTAGTCCGCCACTTGCCCCGGGTGGGTTCAGAGATCTCTGAGTGAAGTGATGTTGAAGTTATGTCTGTGCCGGGCAGTGGAGTATTAGCCCTCTCGCTATCCTGTGGACTCGGGCATTGCCGTTTATCATTCAGAAATAGAGTTCTCTCAATCTCATAATTACCTTTCCAACATTAGTTGTTTGCACATAGCTCACTCAAATACAACTGCAGAGGTTGAAGCAACCAAACTAAAGGTTTCTAAACACCCCTGACGGTCACAAAGACTTTTAAGTATCCCAGAAAGGGCACACATCGCGTCTTATGTGTGAAAGGGTTAAGTGTTCTGTGTTGTCAGTGGGATGCTGACAGCGAAGACAAGAAGGGTCTTGAGTTGGATCTATTCTATGTTTGTAATCTTGTAATGACGGGTTTTGGCCGGATCTGAGGCATGTAAGTGTGACTTAGTTTTCTCTGGGAAGCGTGTTTTCCGATGGGTTAATCTTTGGAGGTGGAGAGCTTAGGATTGTGTTATGTGGTCTGTTGTTAAAGCTTGTTGGTTAAGGTGCTTGTGTATGTTGGCGTTTGGATATGTGGGTGGGATGTTACGGTATATTTGGTTGAAATAATGGGCAGGTGTTTGTTTCATGTCTTGAGGTGAGGGTGGATGATGTGTTAGGGGGTGCCATGGGTGAAGTGGGTCATGGGCTGAAGAGTAGTGTTCCTATCATGTCTAAATGGGTCTTCAGGGGGAGGATCTGTGTTTCTGCATGTATGTGATTAATTGTGTGTGGTTTGTGTGCATCCTGTTATGATTTTGAGGGCTTTATTCTGACTGGTTTGTAGTTTCTTAATGTTTGCGGTTGAGGTGAAGAGTGACCAGCCTTGGGAAGCATAGTGTATGGTTGTGCGGATGTACTGTCCTTGCCTGTCAGGGTTTTGAGGGTGTTTAATTTGTGTAGGGCTCCGGGGATTGTGTTTTCTATGTGTGGGGTAAATGACAAGTGTGTGTCATAAGTTATGCCAAGTATTTTAGGGGTTTGGTATAGGGGGAAGTGATTCGTTGAATAGTTTGACTTGTGGGTGAAAACGTGATACATGCCTGTCTGGGGTAAGCAAAGTGGTGGAGGATTTTTAGGGTGAGACTGCCATGCGGTTTTGTAGGAGCCAATGTTCCAGTTTTCGGAGGTATTGTTGCAGATGACTTGCTGCTTGTTCGATATTACGGTGTTGTGAAGTGATGGTGAGGTCGTCTGTGTATGAGAGGATATGTGTTTCATGTTTTGGGTTCGGTTGTGGGAGATTATGGAGTAAATGGTTGAAAAATGTTTGTAATAGAACTGCTCCTTGAGGGACACCGTTGGGTAGCGTACATGATTTGGATGTGTGATTGTTGTAAGTGACGTGTCCATGTCTGCCAGAGATGAAGTTTTTGAGCCATTTCTTGTCATTGTTGTGTAGTGTGGTGTTTATTATTTTCTGTGCGAGTGTATGTCGAGGTACAGTGTCGAAGGCCATGCTGATGTCTATAGTTGCCATTACGGTGCGGGAGGGTGGGTGAGCTTGGTTGAAGATGTCTAGTATATGATGTGTAGTGTTGTGGTGGAGTGCTTAGGCCAAAAGCCTTGTAGAGAAGTTGAGAGGGGGATGGCTGGGTTGATTCTATGGAGGATGAGTCTTGCTAGTACTTTGGAGATGGTGGGTAGAAGGGAGATGGGTCTATAAGAGGATGGCTGGCTGGGAGGTTTACCTGGTTTGAGGATGTGGATGATTGTGGCATACTTCCAAATGTTTGGGATGGTGTTGTGGAGCCAGGAGTGATTGGAAATGTCTGTAATGGTAGGTAGTGCATTGGGGCCTAGGTGTTTTAGGCTTATGTTTGATATTCTGTCTGTTCCGGTAGAGTGGGAGTTGCTGAGTGTGCCTTTTACTTCAGTCCCATTGAGAGAGGGTAGAGCGTTGGTTAGGTTTCTTATTTTCTGAGTGTTTTTGTGATTCTTCTGTGTGTGTGTGTTGTGGGCTTTTGACAGATTTTCGTGTAGTGATTCATCCGTATGTTTGCTTGTTGTTATTCAGTGGTGACTGTTATTTGTACTGAGGTTTTCATGTGTAGATGGAGGAGAGTTGTGGGAAGTGTCTATGTTTTGTTATGGTGCACCATGATTTGTTTTAAGATGTTCTGTGATTGATGGTTTCTAGGTAGCCTAGTTTAAAAAAAATATATATATTTCCCGTGTTGCGGGATCATAGGCGACGGGTAGGGTTAATGAGGAGTGGAACAAGGCAACTAGTTGGTGGCAGAGTTGTGTGAAGACAAGTGATGATCAGAGAGGAAATTAGTTTAGTTAAGGATATAAGGGGGCCTCTTTACTTAACCCACTGAGCCCCAGCTAGTTTAAAATAAATTTACCACCAGGGACCAGCAGGTTTTGAAATGTTGTTTTTTCCAGAAAAAATAGGGAATGGGTTAGGAATGAAGGAAAAACCACCAAAAAAACGATCCTCTAGGTCAAAAAGGGGTCCTACGGTGCGCCCGAAAGTTGATTTTGCAAGAGGGGAAAATTGAAGGCAAAAACACCCAAAAACAGGTTTTTGCACGCGCACACGGTTGGACTTTGAGAGTTGTCAACCATCGGCATGGTTGCGTGGGATACTTACACAGTTCCCATACAAATCTGAGCCCTCTAGGTGCCATAGGACCGGAGTAATTAACAGGGACGACACGTTGTCGTCGCTGGGGTTTAGCGTTACATACATTGCCGACGACAACGTGTCGTCGCTGCTCCTCTATGGGTTAATTTACTGAGGATGATAAAAGATTATCGGTGAATCGGTGGAAAGCTACGTTTAGGTTAGTACTAACATGTTAATGGAATGGAATGAGGTGAGGTGAGAGAACCAGTTGAGTTAGGTCTGGTCGGGTCAGTAGTTGGAGAGCGAGTGAGCTCCCTATCAGAAATTGCGGGAGGCTTGCTGTTCCGCACATGCGCAAAGAGGTCGGGACTTAATTTCCCTACCCAGAATTTATTACCCAAGTTTATAGGAACGATATATTACTTAATATCTAATACAGAACATAATTCAATATTCTTCCCATTTATACTAAATCATATTATTATGATTCTTATTCCTACAAACTTATTACTTATTACTTAAGATTACACATAAATTTAGACTGTCCAATACTTATGGAAATAAAAGTATGGACATATTCCCGCCACCGAGTTTATTCAACATTTACAACAGCCCGGAGGCCAACTTATCCCGCCATAATTGGGAGGATGCTTGAGCCGCCTGTCGACGAGGACGTCCACTTTGGTCGTCAACAGGATGGCCATTTGAATTTGCCTCTACGGGAACGTCTCTGGGCAATGTCTCCAAGGTATCACCCTTGCTCTCAATATTCCCTTCAGAAGGGTATAAACGGATAGTTGGCCGTGTGAAGATGCCCGTCTTGGTGCGGATTTTAGCCACTCGGACTCCACCATCACGTCCGGGTAATAATTCCATGATACAGCCCAACTTCCAGAAAGCACGAGGACCCTTGTCATGGATGATAACGACATCACAGATATTTGGCCACTGATCATTGATTGGTCGAAGTTTATTCCTATGTGCCGCCCTGAGTGTCACCAGATACTCATTAGACCAGCGTTTCCAGACATCCTGCGATAATTTGCGGATATATCGATATCTGGCTGAGATCACATCTTTGTTGATGTAGTTCGGGTCCTTAATCTCATCCTCCACTTCACTCTCCTCAGGAAGATCCCGCAACCGATGACCCCACACCATCACTGAGGGTGTGATGGGGGTAGGATCCTCTAGGTCACCCGATGCATAGTAGAGAGGACGGTCATTGACAGTGGCCTCACTTTCAAGGAGTAGAGTCGTCAACTCCTCTAAAGAAATGAGGGCACGTCCTATCACCTTCTTCAGTCCCGCCTTGACAATGCCAATGGCTCTCTCTCAGATAGCACCAAACCATGGCGCTCTGGCAGGAATAAACCGCCATTCACATTGCACATTGCCAAGGTGAAACTGAACCTTAGGGTGATTGCATACATCGGATAGGTACCTAGAGCCCCCAACAAACGTAGTTGCATTGTCACTCAAGATGATACGGGGAAAACCTTGTCGACTGCAGAATATTCTGAAAGCGTGGAGGAAACTATCACAGGTGAGATTGGTGACTACTTCGATGTGTATCGACCTGGTGAATGCACAGGTGAATAGGATCATGTAAGCCTTGACAGGTGAGATTTTGATAGGGATTGCTTCACTATAGACCACCCAAGTGACTTTATAGGGGTTTCCAGGGGTGGTCCGCAGGGCAGGTAAAGGGGGGTAGTCCCGCGTAGTCGTAGGGTTTACCTTGTACCCTACGACACCACCTGCCGGATTCTAGGGACCCACCATTTCTGTCTGATGTAGGTAACCACGTGGCCGACTCCATAATGGCAACAGAGCCGATGGCACCTATCTACTATTAGGTGGGTCAAGGGATGTTTGGAGGGCAGAAGCTTTGGATTTTTGCACAATTCCGAGATAGCCGCTAATCTCAATCTGCCTCCACAATGTATAATCTCTCCCTTCAGGTGTAGTCCTAACTGGCAGATTAAACTGTTTCTGGACTGTTCACCCTTCACCAGTATTGAGTACTCCTGCGAATAACTTTCCTTTTGGCATAATTTAAGAAGAATATTGTCTGCAGTCCTGATTTTATTTATGTTGAGGTGAGCACTACCTGTGGGAGGCAGGCCTTTTAATTTTGCATTTACATTTTTGATGAAACGTATCACCAATGCCGTGACACGCTGTAATTTTTCATAGCTGCTATATCTGTCCCAGTCCCATAACTGTGTGTCATCTTGGGGCACCGTGCCTACGATTTGGGTCACGATACCAGCGGGCTTTTCTTTGAGATCTATGTTTTCTAGCCATCCATCGGGGTTCGGGACTCTCTCTCAGAGCTAATTATGTGCTCAACATCGCATACGACTTAAGACGGGCCCCGCTCTTTAGTCCATGGTTCTCTAGACCACCTTAAGTTGGGCCCCGCCAAAGAGGGGTTAAGTATTATAACAACCTCAGTGTTGGAGCAAGACGTGGTTGCAACATAAGAACCACTAAGGGCATATCCGTATTTGGTAGGAAGTTAACCCAAATTTCCTGCCCTTTTGTAGCCAGGTCGCACTATATTGTAGTACTGGTCGGCACCTATTAGTACCTCTAATTGTGCTGTCTTGGTAGCATATGAGTCGGCCAATTTTATGCCACGACGCTGTAAACTAGTGATTTCAATTTTTAGACTAGTTTCGCCCTTGGGTTCGGGGAGATCGTCGACAAGTATTGCGTCAAGACGATGAAATCTGCCACGATGTATATACTTTAGTGCTACAACAGGATACTCACGAGAGGTTTGGGTTCCGGTGAAGACTCAATTGTTCCGTTCCCTTTGATTCATAAGAAAGGGAAGGTAATACAGAGCTCTTCACGAAAGTCCTCTGCGAGCACTGATCAAGTAGCGATCTGACCTTTACGGTCTTCTTGTACTTACCCTTTACAGGCAGCTGAACTGTGGGTAAAATTACTGTCTGTTTACTCATACTTACGGACATTGTTGTTGAGGTTGTTGGAATTGACTCTACTATATTACTACTACCACCAGCTGCTGAACTCACCTCTCTCTGCTTTTGGCACAGGGACTGAAAATGTTTGCCACGGCTGAATTTACAATTCTTAATATCAGGGTTTGTACAGTCGCGCTAATAAGTGATGTCTCGGCACCAAGTATATTTTAATCACTAATTGGTATCAGCAACATCTAAGCTTCATTTCTTCATATCGAGTGAAATATACAAACATGCTCCTACACTTACCCACCCTATTCAACATCTGACAGGCATAACTACAGCACAGAGTGAGCCAAACGTAATGACAGCTGGGACATGACTTATTAGCGCGACCGTATACCCGTTACTACCGTGTTCACTGAAGAGACACCTGACACAGAGCTGTAGTGGCCTGGCTCTCTTTATTCTGAGAGAACCTGTCTTATATTTAAAGCATTTGTACCAGGATGATTTTTCCAGGTACACAATTTACAGGCAAAGTGACAGCTACATAGGAAATTCCTTCACAGGGGTATCTTGACCAACCATGTTGTAGAGTTCTGCTTGAAAACACTGTGTAAAAGTCTTATAATCTAGACTCTGATCACCCATCTCCCTCCTAATGGTTTCCTTAACTGGTGATGGCAATTTATTCAAGAGTGTCACCAGGCAGAATTCCTCTAAACTTACCCTTTGACTAGTCATAGATCGCATTGCACTTTCCATATTGGCGTAAAAAGACTTTAGTTGTGCTGTTTGATATTTAGGTGAGACAAGGTCATGAAAGTTCATGATGTGTGCTGCTTTTACTCTGTTGGGATGCCCGAAGGTCTCCTGAAGCAAGTCCATGGCGGGGACATAGCTTGCACCCTCAACCGTAAAACCTTCTACCAATTAATAGGCGTCTCCCTGTAGCTGACCCCTCAAGTACGTCAGTTTTTGAATCGCACTTAAATCAGTCCTGTCATTCACCACACATCTAAACATATCCCCAAATCCCATCCATAATGTGGGGTCGCAAGCGAAGGTAGGCAAAGTCAGGTGTGGCAATTTAACACCTGATACTTTCTTTGTGTCGGACCGATTATGCCCTTCTGAGTTACCAAGTTTCTCCTTCAGCATAGCGATTATCCCATAGATTTCTAATAAGTAGATGGTATCCTCTTGGTTTTCCTTAAAATACTCAGTGTCAGAGGTATATAGCGGCAACAAGACATATTGATTGTCTTCATACTTGGCAACGTGTGTCTGCACGCTATTCAATTTTGCCTCGACTTCTACCTGAGTTGCGGTTTCCAAGAACTCCTCTAAATCCCTTGACAGGACGGTTAGTGACCCTTTAATGCCTGCCCTACGGTGTTTGCCTTGGGCTAGATCGTCCATTGTCACCTTTAGTCAAAAGCGGATGGAAATTGCGAAATACAAAATGTTTATTATTGTTTCAGCCGAAAGATAAATTTCTTCCGCCGATCTAACTCGGTTCGGAAGCAACACTGACACACGACGGCGGTATTCATTGGTGGGAACTTATTACATGGTGATATCAAGGATCAAAGGAAGAACACACATTTTGAAGTAAATATATTTAGGCTAGTTTATCATTTGTGGTTATGCCAACACTAAATCGCAAATAACTAAATTTGGTAGGCTAGATATTTAAATTCAAGATGTTAGGCTAACATGATGCTAAATTTATAAGTTTAGGCTTAATTATTGGAAATACAAATTTAGGTTAGGCTAACTTACTCGACACCAAAACTCAAATAATTTCATGAAGATTAACGCCCTAAGAGCGGGGCCGTTTGTAACATCTACTACCTGCCAAGCGGGCATATTTACCCTAAACGAGCTTCATTCCATGCTCTATTTCATGCATAAACAAGAGCCAGAGCGTAATACAATTATGTATCCGTGAAAGGGCGATAGTAGAGCTTTCCAATGACACCGAATCATCCCTGTACGACAATGGGTTCACTTGCAACGATGTTGCAACGCGAGTAAAAAAAACCTAAAATACGGTAATTTCCTTAGATATTTCCCTGTCTAGGGAGGCAGTGGATGTGGATGGGTGTGGAGGAGAGCCCAGTTGCATTATGGGTGCCGTGCCAAACGGCCAGAGCCCGTCCGCGCTCCTCCCACCGCTCGGACTCTCTCTCAGAGCCGATTATGTGCTCAACATCGCATGCGACTAAGGCCGGGACCCGCTCTTTAGGCCTTGGTTCTCTACTCCGACTAAAGCCGGGACCCGCCAAACAAGGGTTAAACTTAGGTTAGGCTAACATAGAAATACTCTATTTAGGTTAGGCCAATTTAATGACAAATTAAAATGTTAAGAAAATATTAAGGCCAACCTTAGAAATAAATTTAAATGTTGAATAGGTATAGCTAACCTAACTAGTGACACTTTACAATGCGAGTGTTGGGCGAACCTACATATTCATTTCAGAAAAAGTTCAAAGCACTATAGCTATTGCTTCGGCACAGCCGCTGCGCCGCTGACGCACAACAACACAACCATGCCTCCGACATATGCTAGGCCATACCACAGCAACCGCGCTGCCGTCATACCACAATAAACCGAGATGATTTAATTAATTATTTTCGTTCGAAGGACCATTTATTATGTGGTTATTCTTGAAGTAAATAGACTGTAGAGTTATACCAAACCACACAATAATATATTTACCTTATTGCCGGATCGTAGGCAATGGGTAAGGTTATTGAGGAGTGGAACAAGGCAACTAGTTGGTGGCAGAGTTGTGTGAAGACAAGTGATGATCAGAGAGGAAATTAGTTTAGTTACAAAGGAGTACAAAGGAGTATAAAGGAAATCAAGCAACAAAAGATCTAGTGACCCTTCTAGGTTGCTTGTCCTCCAAAACACTGAGGATCAAGTGTCCAAACAGTGGTTTAGAGTGGGTAAGGGAACATTGGAAAGGGAATTACTGCCCTGGAACTAATGTCCGTGGCAGGATTAGGAAGTTAGTAGGGGACAGATGGCTTAGTAACTGAGGGGGGGATAAAATAAAGTTATTCATTTACAAACGCAGTCAGTCGCGGGTTTGATGCGAGATATTTGTCTACGCGGAGTTTAAATGAATCAACGGTGATGCAGTCTATAACATTTCGGGGAAGCCCATTCCACAAGTTGACAACTCGATTGAAGAAGAAATTCTTAGATTCGTGCGAGTTAAAAGATTTACCAATAATTTTGCAACCGTTTCCCTGCGTGTAATTAGATTGGTCGATAGTGAAGTACTTACTACAGTTCATATTGTCGATGCCTTTGATGATTTTGAACACTTGAATTAAGTCACCTCTTAATCTGCGCTGGGTTAAAGGAAATAGATTTAATTCTCTGAGACGCTCTTCGTATGGTTTGTTCTTTAGGCTAGGTATCATTTTGGTAACTCTACGTTGAACTCGTTCTAGCTTGTTTATATCTTTTTGGTAATAAGGGCACCAGGATTGAACGCAGTATTCCAGAAGAGGGCGGACTAAGGAATTGTAAAGGGTTAGGATAACTTCTTTGGATTTATGCTCAAATGACCTGCCTATAAAGCCAATTATTTTGTTTGCCTTATTAACAACTTCTGAACATTGTTGACTCGGTTTTAGGTTACTCGATATTGTTACTCCCAGATCGGTTTCTCTGTTTACATTCTTAAGCTGAGTGCCATTCATCGAATAGTTTGCTCTCATTTAGGTATCCGATATGTAGTACTTTACATTTATCAGCATTGAAACTCATTTGCCAAATTTGGGCCCAACATGACAATTTATCTAGATTGTGTTGCATATCGTCAACTTGTTCTTTTGAGAGTACGCTATTTGCAATTTTTGTATCGTCAGCAAATTTTGAGATTGTACAGGTGAGACCCTCATCTATGTCGTTGATGTAAATTAGAAAGAGAATTGGTCCTAGTATCGATCCCTGGGGTACCCCGCTACTTACATTGGTCCATTTAGATGCCTTACCGTTTATGACTACTCTTTGCTTTCTGTCGCTGAGCCAATTTTCTATCCATTTCAACACACCGTCTTGTATTCCATGCGCTTTTAGTTTTAGCAGTAAACGTTTGTGGGGAACTTTGTCAAAGGCCTTTTGAAAATCAAGGTATATAATATCTACAGCTTTACTCTCATCGTAGAGGTTGAGGATATCGTGGAAGAAGTCTAAGAGGTTTGTTAAACAGGAACGTTTTTTACGAAAGCCGTGTTGAGTATCTTTAAGTATGTTATTTTCCTCTAAGTGATTTACGAGTCTGTCTCGTATGACCGTTTCTAGCATTTTACATACAACTGAGGTTAAGATAATTGGACGATAGCTACTGGGTAGGGATTTGCTGCCTTTTTTGAATATCGGTGTTACGTTGGCTAGCTTCCACTGATCAGGCATAGTTCCAGACTGCAAGGATTTATTGAATAGTAATGTCAGTGGTTTGGAGAGCTCATCCTTAGCTTCCTTTAGAACTCTAGGCGAGATTGTATCAGGTCCAGGCGTTTTATTTACCTTGAGTTTATCTAAACAATTCAATACTTCTCTCTCTGTAACGGTGATATTGCTTAAAACATCTGAATTATCAATCTGAATCGGCGATGGTGTAGGGATATCACTGAGGTCTTCTGTTGTAAAAACTGATGCAAAAAAGGTATTCAGGGCATTACTCATTTGTACTTCGTCTTTGGTGTATTCTCCATTTTCATCGACTAACATGGTCCAACAGTTGAAGTAACTACTTTTTTCTTTCTGATATAACTATAGAATTCTTTCGGGTTTGTTTTACTTTGATTCGCAATATGTAACTCTAAGGTCTTTTTACTTTGCTTAATTAAATTTTTGGCTTTGCGTCGTAGCTCTACAAATTTCACCCGTTCTTCGTCATTTTGTGAGGATTTTAATCTATCATTAGCAATTTTTTTAGCAAGCAGGCAGTTTGAAATATCTTTATTCCACCATTTGGGCTTATTATTATGGCCTGGACGCCAGGACGACGGAGGATATAAGGGGGCCTCTTTACTTAATTTACTGAGGATGATAAGAGATGATCGGTGAATCGGTGGAAAGCTACGTTAAGGTTAGTACTAACATGTTAATGGAATGGAATGAGGTGAGGTGAGAGAACCAGTTGAGTTAGGTCTGGTCGGGTCGGTAGTTGGAGAGCGAGTGAGCTCCCTGTCAGAAATTGCGGGAGGCTCGCTGTTCCGCACATGCGCAAAGAGGTCGGGACTTAATTTTCCTTCCCAGAATTTATTACCCAAGTTTATAGGAACGATATATTACTTAATATCTAATACAGAACATAATTCAATATTCTTCCCATTTATACTAAATCATATTATTATGATTCTTATTCCTACAAACTTATTACTTATTACTTAAGATTACACTTAAATTTAGACTGTCCAATACTTATGGAAATAAAAGTATGGACATATATGGTCCATTTCTTGTTGGGAAGGTGTTCTGTTTTGGTGAAGGATGTTTCTGTGTTTGATATGGTTGTGTACTTTTGTGGGTTGAAATGTTTTCTGTATCCTTGTGGTATGTGTTTGTGACTGGCTTGTTGATTGATGTTTTGTTAAGTGTACTGTGGCGTGATTAAGTGAGACCAGAGTGCAGTGTGAAGTCTTCCAAATTGTGTTCAATTTATTGTGTGAATAGGGGTCAATTTGCCTTTTTGTAGTTGGTGTATGTTTTTGCATATTTGGTATGAGTGGGATGTTATAGTTGGTAGGTGATATGGATTGGGAGGTGGTCAGAGGCTAGATTATGTATTGTGTCCCATGTGGTTCATGTGTGTAATGTGTGAGTGCAATATGTGATATCGGGGGATGTTGATTGGTGTGCAGCATTTGGGGGATGTCTGGCTGTTCTTAACCCTTCTTTAGCGGGGCCCGACTTAAGTCCGTATCTAAAAAGCTGGACAATGTGGCGGGGCCCGACTTAAGTCTGTGTGCAATTTTGGCGCAATATTGGCTCTGAGAGAGAGCCGAGCGGTGGGAGGAACGTAGGTTACCTCATGACCGCTCGCCACGACCGTCGTGGGCCCACTGACATGTATTCCACACTACTCCACCCTCTCTCACTCGCTACACACGTAATTATGTAACGAAATGACCGTATTTTAGCTATTTTGCCCTTCGGTTGCACGATCGTTGCAAACAAGCTACAGACCAACATGGTGAAACACATACAATAGCACTGGATATATCAAAGGCATTTGATAGAGTCTGGCATCAATCCTTATTGTCGAAGATGTCACACTACGGCCTTGCATCATTAGTTCCACTAATTTCTTCTTATCTTCATAACAGAAAAATACGTGTAATGGTAGATGGCCTTTATTCTCAATTTCACTCAATAAATGCTGGTGTTCCCCAGGGATCAGTTTTGGCCCCAATTCTGTTCCTCATTCATATCAATGATCTCATATCTACCACTCATAATCCAATATATTCCTACGCAGATGACTCAACACTCCACAGTTCCTTCACATTTACCAATTCTTTCACCCAACCCGATCTTATAAATTCAAAAATAAACACTGCAATTTCTCTGAACCAGGACCTTTCTAGAATTAATGGATGGGGACAAAAGAATCTAGTTTCCTTTGATGCACAGAAAACCAAGTACATTCAATTTTCTAACCGACAGAATCTCACTGACTCCCATATATTTTTTAATGATGTAAATATTCCCACTTCCCCTAGTATTGACATTCTCGGTGTAACATTAACTACTAACTTGAGCTGGACACATTATGTTAGAAGCATTGCTAAGAATGCCTCTAAAAAACTGGGACTCCTGTACAGAGTTCGAGAATTCTTCACTGACGAGCAGTTGGCCGTGATATATAAAAGTCATGTGCGTTCTCAGATGGATTACTGTTCACCTCTGTGGGGTGGAAGTGGAGTGGTTGCATTGAGGCAGTTGGACAAAATTCAAAATAAAGCTATTAGATTAATCAATAACCCTGCAATCACACAGGACCTTCCTACATTATCCATACGAAAAACGTTGCATCCCTTGCATTATTCTACAGATATTTTCACAGCAATTGTTCCGAGGAACTTGCTTCAATTGTGCCGCCTCTCCACATCTTTCCCCGTAGAACTAGGGCAGCTGAGAGCGCCCATGAATTTACACTTTCTCCTCCACAATGCAGAACTTCTGCTTATCAGAATTCATTTATCCCCAGAGCTACTACTCTTTGGAATTCACTTCCCTCGAATTGCTTTCCACAAACTTACAATCTACAAATGTTTAAATCCAGTTGTTACAAACATTTTATGAATGGAGGATGCCTTTAGGCACATGGACCTTTTTGTTTTATCTGTGTTTTTCCTTCCTCCGTTCATTGTCTCTTAAAAAAAAAAAAAAAAAAAAAAAAAAACCAGTGATCGTAGAAGGATGGTTCGGGTGTCATTGGAAAGCTCAATTTACGCCCTTTCAGGGATACATACTTGTATTACGCTCTGGCTCTTGTTTATGCATGAAAAAGAGCACGGAAACAACCCCATTTATGGTAAAAACAAAAACGCTGGGCATATATACCACCTAGGCCCCTCGTTGAGTGTTAAGTTAGGAATGTTTAATGTGTGTAATTGGTCCATAATGATTGTTCCTCTTGTGTCATTGTTGTGAGTTGTGAGCTATGTAGTGTGGTGTGCGGTGAAGTCTCCTAGTCAGAAGATATTTGGAAGGGTTGTAAAATTATGAAGTTGGGATGTGTATTGTGGAGGGCATGCTGCAGTGGGTGGTATGTATGTGTTGACAATGTTATATGTGGTGTTGTGTAGTTTTACCTGTATGGATTTGATTTATAAAGGTGTTTTCGTTGTGTATAAGTTGTTTGGTGTGTTGTGTTGTTTCAATGAAAGGTATGTTGTTGTGTATGAGTATAATTAGCCTGCCTCCTTGAGCATTCTGTCTGTCCTGTCTTAATGTGGAGTAATTTTGCATTTGTGGAGTTTTTGAAGAGTGTCTTAGTTTGGTCTTACGTATGAGTGCAATGTGAGTGTTGTGTTTGTGGAGGAAGTGTTGTAGTTATTTGGGCTTGTTTTTTATTTAATTTATGTTAAGTTGTATTATGATTAGTATGTGTTGTTGGGTACTGGTATTCGTATTGTGTTGTGTTGTGTGTGTGTTCCTTGGTGGTGGGGTATTTTGTGTTGCAGGTTCTGGAATTTGTGGTGGATGTTGTGGTGGGGATGTTATGGTGATGGCTACTGTGTGTCTTGTGTATTTGGTTGTGGGCATTTTAGTGATAATTTTTGATGTTGAGGGGGGTGGTTATGGGTGTTGTGAAGAAGGAGAGTTGGTTGGGGTTGGGATGTTTGGGAGAGTTTGAGTTGGTGAGGATGGAAGGGGATGTGGAGGTGGCTGTGGTAAGCAGCAGCAGGTCCAGGTGTTAATATATTGTTTATGTGAGGTGAGTATAGTGCATCGTAGGTGGACTAATTTATTGCAGGCATTGCTTTTTAGTGAGACGTGTCGTGTTGTGATTTGTAGTGTGCATATGTGACAGGTGGGTCCAGGGTTTGTTTCTATGTCTCCGGCTAAGAGTAGTAGGAGGGATGTGAGCGCCGAAGGATCACATTCCTTTTACAGAAAAAATATATCTCTCTCTCTCTCTTTCGAGAGATTTGACGGCCTGGGGCTGCACCTCCCCATTAAGGGAGGTTAGAGGAAGGTGAGATATGTTTGTGGTAGGGTTTGGGGGGGGAGGTCTTCAATCCAAGGGTCTGGTCACAGGGCGATATTTCCTCCGTCCGCAGTACCCTCCAGCAGCGCCACCGTCGTGCAGGTGGATCAAATCGGCGCCTAAAATTGCACGCCGTGCTAATGTAAGCCACCTTGTTGCCTCTTTGATCAGTGAATCTCTCTACCAGCAACAGCGGTATTTATTTTTTTCTATCGCCCCTCCCCTTGTAATACAGTGTACTGTATGTCCAGAGATATTTGAATTATCTGTCCCCTTTCTGTTAACTCGTTAAGAGTGCATCTATTACCCCTTTTTGTATTAATCTCAGAATCATCGATTTATGTGTATTCCGGTCGTTGAGAGTAGTGCGAGTTTTTCATAGAGTTTTAGTCGCCTCATGTGATATGTCTATAAACCCCACCTCCCTAAGTGTCCCACATCCCGAGATACTTTTACGTAAATTAGTCTAGTACGAGTTCCTTTGATACCTCTTGCTAGATACTGAAGTGTTTATACTATGTGATTATAGTATTATTTAAGTAATTGAATTCTATTAGAAGTTGAATAGTTTCCTTGTGAAGCAGATGATTCTAGGGCTTGGGCTAAGGGCCGAGTAACTAAGCATGCATGTGGCACCCCCAAGAGTATTTATCTCGTCAGTCCAATGATCATGTCATTGATTAATTGATCAATGCATGTCTATGTGTATAAGGAATAAACGTATCCCCAAGATCTGGTGTGTTAATTCTCGAAGCAACTCCCTGTGTATAATCACTGAATCAGAGTTCCTAGTCCTCATCCTTAGTACTAGTAAAAGAAAGACGGCACTATGAGGCTTTGTGTGGATTACAGGTAACTTAACCCATTGGCTGCGGGAGCATTCTGGAACGTCCTGATAATATAAGGCAATTTACAGGCGCTTAAAGCCTGTAAAATCGAGTGCGAGGGAGCGGGAGCGCGACAGGCCACACGTCCTTCCTCCAGTCAGCCGGCCACGGCACTAAGGACTCTGAGCCATGCTCTCGCAAGATATACAGCGCTGCCAAAGGCAAATGTAGCGCGACATTAGCGATAATTGCTCATTATAGTGAATGTCTATAGTAGAGTGCTGCGGGTGAAGCCCACGAGCTACAAAGCTCGTTTTGGTGTCATTTTGAAGCTATTTTCTTCTAGTTTTTGGCTCAATACATTTCATTTCATTCAGACACTAGCCTAATCAATCAAGAGTGCCTGAATGAGCTCTAATATGGCGGAAATAGGCGGAAATATGACTGCACCGAAGTGGTTAATGATGTCACTATTAAAGATGTGCAACCTCTTTCCAAAATAGATGCTCACTGAAATTACTCCTTTGGATATCTACCTTGGACTTGCAAAAGGGGTATTGGCAATTTATGTTGAGAGGGAAAGATCGGGAAAAGACTGCTTTTGCTACCAGTGAAGGAAAACTTTACCAATCCACTGTATAGCTGTTTGGAGTGTGTAATAGGTCAGCTAGCTTTACTCGAGTCATGGAAAAGATCTTGTGTGGGTTGACTTGGCAAACCTGTTTAGCCTATTTAGACAAAGTCATAGTGTACTCTACTACCTGGCTGGAACATTTAATGCATTTGGCGAAAGTATTCCAACGCATCTGACAATTAGGATTAAAATTGAATCCTTCAAAGTGCCAACTATGAATGTAAAGGTTGAAACAAAGTATATACATGTGTATATAATATATCACTATTATGTAATTGCCAGGAATACTGTTTACATTTTCTAATGTCAAATAATGGGACTATCCTATTATTCGTGTTTAACTAATTCAGGTGTCTTTATAAGAGAGGCAACTCTCAATAAGGCACAGCCAATTATGTACTGTACTAAGATAATATTACTTTGTATTATAATGTTCTTGGGCTGAATAAACTATTTCAATTCAATTCAATTCAATTCAACTAGGGGCCAAAGAAGTAGCTTGTTTAGGTAATGTAGTCTCCCGACAAGGCATCAAGCGTGACCCTCAGAAAATGAAAGCCATCACCCAAATTCGGCCTTCTTCGATTATTTGTGAACTATGATCTTTCCTCGAGATGGCATCCTACTAACGCCCTTTTATCTCCAACTTCTCCAACATTAATCATCCTCTTAATGCACGGTTAAAAAATAGGAAGAAGTTTTGATTCCGATCAGGAATGTTAGGCTGCTTTTGAAACCTTAAAGTAAAAACCTATATCAGGAGTGCGTTCAGTCTACCCTATCAGGCAATAATGTTTCTGTTTGAGCAATCCTGTTTATGATCGCGCAGGGTGAACGACATTGATAGCCAAACATTGATTCTTGACACTGATTGGTCAGTGGCTGTGAGCCCGAAATTCAATTTTTGTTGGCGATGTCTGCGAAGGTTTTAGGCCCTGTAACATGTGCTTTTTCGGTCTATTAATTTCAATCAATACATTTAAATAAATACTATCCATCAATATAGGCTATTGGCTAAGGTAGTCACACTGTCAGCTACAGTCTACATCCTTGTTCAAGCTCAAGACAGACGGTAGGCTACCATCAGGCTATTATATCTTATAATCTTACCAGGAAATGTTGACAAAGTTATTACGGTCGTTATCTGGCAAAGGTAGCTCTTTATTCCCTGTGCAATTCTCAAACAATTCTCCGTTAGTCTATTGGGGAATTAAAAAGTATATATTATTTTCCTGGCGATGTATGAATAGGCTGAATTATATAGTTTATATATAGGCTATTGTTCTTTACCTGACGATGTAGCCTATGTGGAGGCTGAATTAAATAGTAGCCTGTATATAATATTATCTCTTCCTGGCAGTGTAGGCTATGTATAGGCATATTTTCTTTTCCTGACGATCTATGTGTAAGCCTAGCCCCTATATTAATGGAAGGTTCATTAATATTATATTTTAACCATTAGATTACCTTTGAAAATTTAACTATAGCGTGGGTAGGCTACCTTAATAAACATAGTTTAACTGACCTATCATTCTTCGATGCAATTATGCCTCAGAAATTGTTTTTAAGAAATGTAAATAGAATACTCGATCAATAATATAGACAAGCGCCGAAAAACCTGTACAGCAAGTTAGGCTATAACCCGTTAAAATATAGGCTATCATTCAATTGGCATAGTAACAACTGTAACATTACCGATATATAACTATAAAAATGAAATACAAACCGCATAAAACACGTATAATAATCAATCAATAATATATAGACAAACGCTCAAAAACCTGTACAGCAAGTTATAACCCATTACAATACATGATTGGCATAGTAACATTAGAAACATTACCAATATATAACGATAACAATTAAATAATAACTGCAAAAAAAATAAAACATTAACTCATCGAGCCTCGAACCATTGCGAGTAGGCTTACGGATTTAAAAGCGAAGTCGTTACCAACTACGCTACGCTTACCGCACTGAAGGCCTGACGAAGTAGCTGTGAGACTTGCGCTCCGAGGTGCTTGTTTTATGTTATATATAGCAAAATGGTCATGATAACTATGATTTTTATAGGTGTGCCACCTTATAATTGAGATTGCGACATAAATAACATGGAGGGAGGCTATTTAAGCTTAATTATGATAATATAATGTCGAGGTGAGAATTAGGCCTACTGTTATGATAGCTTCGCTAGTCACCTCCACGGAGTGTTAGCGTGATCGCCGTCTGATTGCAAACAATTACAAACGTGATTCGTCGAATCAGAGGCGATCACGTTCAGTAGAGCTATCCCGTTTGCGTGTTTGGGTAGACTGAACGCGCTCCAGGACTCAAAATATTGTCATCCTGATTTCTCAAACACCAATAACCCGCAAAATGCTTGTAATTTAATGACTTTGTATCACCCCCCGTGCCAGCCGATTTACTATCTATCTATCTATCTATTGCCTGACGCCGTGATCCCCTTCGAAGGGGTGGCCACGAACGAACCGCCCCATGCACCTCTGTCCCCAGTCAGTCGGCGCCCCTCCCCCCAACCAGCACCGCCTTCGTTCATGTAGTTCCTCACTCCATCCTTCCACCTCATATTCGGTCTACCTCTCCCCCTCTGTCCCTCCACCTCGCTCTCGTACACCCTCTTAGTCATTCTCTCGCTTTCCATACGTTCCATATGGCCGAACCATCTCAAGTTGTTCCTTTTCACACTTTCCAGCACATCTACCTCCACACCACACCTCCTTCTTACTTCCTCATTAGTCTGTCTATCCCTCCATGTAACTCCGCACGCACTCCTTATGTAATTCATTTCCACTGCTCTCACTCTTGGTCTGAGTCTCTCAACCAACGTCCATGCTTCGCTTCCGTAAGTCAGTGTCGGGATTACCACACTGTCATGCAAGGACTTCTTCACTTCCATACTGACCACCCTATTTCTTGTTACTGCTTTTAGCGTTCCTACAACCCTCTTCCCCTGTTGTATCCTCTTCCGCACCTCTTCATCCATAGTCCCATCTTTACTCAACACACTGCCCAGATACTTAAAAGAGTTGACGATCTCCATAGCCTGACCGTTCAGCTTCACCTCACACTCTGTGACTTCACCCCTTTCGAAGACCATAACCTTGCTCTTCCCCGTATTTACCTTCAAATTCCGTTTTTCGCACACTGTTCCAAACTCATTTACCACACCCTGCAACTCCCATCCTGCAACTCCCATTCATTATCACTCATCAGAACTGTATCATCCGCAAACAGCAGTATAGGTAGCTTCCACTCAATTCCCTCCCTTTTCAGCGATACACCAACATCCACTGCTCTTGATAGTATTTCTTTCATGACTCCATCCATATATACAGTAAACAACCACGGGGACATCACACACCCCTGTTTCAAACCAACATTCAGGTCAAATTTACTATTTTTGTTTTTTTATTCGCTAAATCTATCATGTTGGATGAAAAATGAAAGATAGTGGTAATAATAGCACTCACCTAGTCCATTTTCGGCCGAAAATATGTTGACAATGTCGTATTTAGCGAGTTTTAAGTATCGATCTAAATATTGTAGAATTTATCGTAGACTTTATCGCATTCACGGTTATTCCGACCAACTTCCAAGTGCTCCCACCGTCTGTTTTTTTAAGAATGCTGGTATTTCAAGTAGTGTTATGTTGAGCATGGACTACCTTTAGTACACACGCATAGTTTTTGTGATTTAGGTACAAACACAAGAGGCACTATTGTTACGCAAAATATATTAAATATGCATTTTGCAATAACATTTGGAGTTAGTTTTTTCTTTGCAAACGCACTTTGAGAGTATTCGGAGAATATCAGCATTGCATATGAATTTATTTTTCGATGCACAATTCTTATGGGGATGCAAACACACTCAGGAGACGATCTACGGGTTCACAAATTACACAACTGTTTATGTCACATTATCTTCCATCATTTATCATTGAAATTCATTGGGCTTGTCTTTTATCCCTTACACATACACTAATGATTGCCACAATGTCTTATAATATAAAATCACTGGTAAATATTCATATACTTATATTTATTCTTATATTCTAATCATAGACCCCTTTACATAAGGACTGGAAACGAGCACTCTCGGAGTTTGAAACTTGGGTCCATTGCTTAAAAGCAGTATCATGAAAGCAGTGGTCTCTCCGACTTTCTTAACCCTCCAGCCCCGGCTATGTATTATATATATATTCCTCGAAACCCGGGTGTTTTGGCCGAAAAACGTCTAGGCTAGGCTACTGTATATTCGTTAATCAGACTGCTTCCCGCATTCCCGCGCATCCCCTAGCGTAGCTGTGTTATTTACCTGTAGAATGGCATTAAGTAGAGCTCTCTAAGTCAACTGGTTGAGCTGTGATGATGATTTCATTGGAGATAACTTTATGGCCAAAACAGCCACTTTACACCACTTTTCGATACTTAACAACAACATACAGGTACACACGAACAAGCGACGCTCTCCTTCTTGTGGCCGGAGATGCGGGGCGTCGGTCCAGCCGGCTGTTGTTTACATGCGTCGGACCGACGCCTCGCACACGAAGCTCACAGGCTTTCAACCACTGGGCGTTCAAGAGGCCTTCCGGGTACCTGTTATATGCTTTTTTTATGGGCGTTCAAGAGCCCTTCCGTGGTGAGAGGGTTAAACACAAAAATATGTACACAAACACAACTTTACATATAAATGCATGTAATTTCACACGCAATCGTCCATATCCCCGCCATATTGGCGACATAATGCCTCGCCAGAAAACGAACAGCCCAGGACGATGCCAGACGCCAGTCACCCACGAGACACGTTAGAGGCAACACATTTTTGTTCTGTTGTTCGTTATCTCTCAGCTTATTGTAAGTAATTTTCTTATAGATACTTACCAGTCACAAAAGGATCTGCGTTAACAACTTATTTAGCTGATCAATATTAGAATTGAGTTGATGTCAACGGGTTGGTTTGATATGTACTGATAACCATTTTACAACTATTCTTGTTTTTTTGCTTTACAGGAACAATGCCGAAAAGATGTGCTGCATTCAATTGTCGTGGAAACTACAGGGGAGAGCCATACAGTCCTATGGTGTGTTTCCCGAATGAAGAACAAGAACGACATGCATGGAATAGTGCTATGCCAAATAGCCCAGAAAGTTTGAGAGACAGGTCGAAACTATGGATTTGTGCATCACACTTCGACTGCGATTGGGTCACAGTTCGGGGAGGAAAACGACCAGCTGGGCCTCCTACAGTTTTTAAAGGTGTACCCAAGTCTTGCCTCAAACAACTTACGTCAGCTCCTAGGTTAACTAAACCAGTGACAAGTGAAGCAAGACTTAAAAAACAAACTGAATTTGAAAATGAACAAGACAAAATGCATAGTTATGACAAATTTGCAGGAGAGATTGGAAAACACTTCCCTGAGTTTTATATAATGCAAAATGGTAGAGAACTGACAATGTTTAAGACAGATGGTAATGGTAGAGCAGTTGATAAGTTTCTTCATTTTAAAGAGGTACAGTCTCCTTTTTGTTTTCTGCAGCTGGTAGTAGCAGAGAAAAGTGGCTTGGAGATACCAAAAAGTAAACTGAATCTTCAAAAAAATAGCTTGGTAAGTAAGTGGTCTCAAATTGAAGAAATAGTGAAAATTATGAACACTCATGAAGCGACTAATACTGACCGCTTAAAAAGAATAATTTCAGAACTTGACTCTATCACAGAATTTCATGAAATTGAAGGTTTTCAGTTCATTCAAGCACAGTTACAACTCCTTCTTATTCCTCCTAAAAATCGCCGATATACAAAGCATATGTTAATTCTTGCAGCAGAACTGTTTTGTATATCACCCGCAGCATATAGAATGCTTAGAAACTCCAAAGCAATTAGTCTTCCTTGTGAGAAACAGATTCGCCAATTGTTATCTCGCACTTATGCTGACAAGTGTCTCCCAATCCTTTTTGATCAGTTGAAGCCACAACAGCGGTTAGTTAACATTTTGTTTGATGAAGTCAAGATTAAGCAGGCCCTTAGATTTACAGGAGAGCATATAGTAGGCTGTGCAACAAACGGACCAGAAAATCTAGCAACATCTGCTCTTGCTATTGAAGTTGTTTGTCACTATGGAGGACCACGGTACATCATACGAATTCATCCTGTATCAAAACTGAATGCTATTCAACTGAAGGAAATATTACTTGAGGCTGTATATGTTGTTAAAGCTAGTGGTGGCCATCCAGTATCGTTCGTCTGTGACAACTGTCCACTGAATCAAGCTGTTTACAGAATGCTTGGGGGTCCTGGGAAAGTAACACTAGCACCAGATGGCATAAATGTTTTCCTTGTCTATGATTATGTTCACATCCTCAAGAATATGAGAAACAACTGGATCACAGAGAAATGTCAAGAATTACATTTTAGCAAGGACGGTACAGAATATTTGGCGTGTTGGAGTGATGTTAAAGCTCTTTACAATGAAGATCAGAAGACACCACTTCGTCTGACAAAACTCACACGCTCATCAGTATTTCCTAAACCATTGCAACGTCAGAGTGTGCCCTTAGTTTGCCAAGTGTTCAATGAGAAAACGATTGCTGCATTTGAAGGTCTTAAAGGAACTGTTAAATTTCAGGATGGAACAGTGATATACATAACACTGGTAACCAATTGGTTTAAAATGATGAATGTTAAAAGCAAGTACAGCGCAGTTCATTTACGAGACCAATATCATGAACCTTGGACATTAAACTGTACAAACTTCAAAGCTCTGCAGGAAATGTGTACAGTTGTATCCAGCTGTCGGTGGACTGGTGGGCATGGCAGAGAGAAGAAACTAACACAGTCAACAGCAGATGCCTTTGTCATCACAACAAGGTATAACATAGAAGCAGCACAATATCTTTTTGAAACCCATGATTTTGCTTACATCCTACCTGCTGTTTTTTCACAAGATCCCCTAGAAAAGTTTTTTGGTCAAGCAAGACAACGTAGTGGAGGAAATTTTTACATTGACATTGGGGATGTTCAAACAGCATCCAAAGTACAGCAGTTGCATCAGCTGTTGAAACGTGACATCGTTCCTGACCGAGCCAAAGAAGTAAGCTGTGAATTTTGTACAGCAGCAATAGATGATGGTGATTTACAACTTCTGGAAGAGCTGACATTACAAGACACTCAACTACTTCTAGATTCAGATGATACTTTAAAACATAAAATTGTCTACATTGGGGGATTTTTAGCTCATAAACATGGACAACAGGAAGTAGATTCTGGGGAATGCTTGTCATCAGAGTTTTTGACTGCGCTCAATCGAGGTGGGCTGAGTATGCCTACACTGGCTACTGTCTTCTTTGTACATAGTGGCATCACCCTTCAAATGTCTCTTCAAGACTCGAAAAAGTGTTGTCGCAATTACTTGAAACAATGCTTGTCTTATGTAGATGCTCCTTTAGCTAGCCATTCAGGAGCATGCCAGACATTGTGTAATGTGTTGTTTAAGGCCTTTGTATTTAATACAAGCGATTGGGAGTGTACACTAGGATGCTTAAGGCGACAAGAGAAACTTTCTAATGTTTAAGTTAATTATTGTGTTATGTTACTTTTGATATATGTAAAATTATGTGTAAAGTAATATTTTGCAAAGGTTTAACTTTAATTTCTTCTAATATTTAATTAATGTAAGTCATGGTATGATGCTTTGCTTGTATAATACATGTTCTTATAAACTATCTCATTATAACTGTATATTTTCCTATTATGTTCAATCACGAAAGAGACTTATGAGTCAATCAACCAAAAACAAATGTTTTATTTTCCTTTACTTGGTTGCTCTAGTTAATAAGATGTTGTAGAGTAAAAACACAAAGTCCCATATCCAGTAAAACTAAAATAAGATCTCAGTTTGTGGGCCTGACAATGGACCCAAGTTCCGGGACCTGAGTATGGCCGACGCCAGTCCTTATGTAGAGGAGTCTATGATTCTAATACACATACCTGTACATGATATATATATACGTTTTTTGGTACAAATTTACTATAGGGGCACGCAATTGACAGGTACCACCAAGGATTTAATACAGAATTGTTTTCAGTTTCCACACCAAGCTACACCCTTTTTTGGTGTACGAAACACTAAGAAAACAATGGAGACACTTTAATATGACTAATATTAAACGAAATATAAAAATAAGTCGGTGAAAAAATTGCGTTCGCGGGAGTAACGTCTATCGTTTGTTGACATAGCGCTCGAAGTTATAGTAGGCTACTTCGCGCATCTAACTAATTTCCCAATATTGGCGGTTCAATTAATATTTAGGCCGTGGGATACAGAATATGCGTTGAGAGGGGCTTTGCCCCCACTCACCCCCCTAGACATATTGTCATCATCATATATATTGCCAGCAGGGGGCCAAAAAACTACTGCAAATGTAACTAACATCGAGCATTGTGTGAACAAACCGACGATCAACTCCCGATTCTCGGCCCAAACACTCTTTTATATTCTCGTTGAAAACCACATTAAGAACTTTATTAAATAGTTTATATTACTAGTATTAGACCAGAAAAGGGTGTAGGTTGTTGATGTAGGTGCGAACACCTAAATTAAATCTCTAATAAGTACGTGGTGGTTTCTGTCAAGTGTGTGTCCCTTTAGTAAGATTCTACCCATGCTATTAACGCCTTACGAGCGGGCCCGTCGGTAACTTCTACTACCCACCAAGCAGGTGGTTTTACCCTAAACGACCTTGTTTCCGTGCTCTTTTTCATGCATAAACAAGAGCCAGAGCGTAATACAATTATGCATCCCTGAAAGGGCGATAATTGAGCTTTCCAATGACACCAGAACCATCCTTCTACGACCACGCGTTCTCTTGCAACGATCGTGCAATACGAAGGAAAAATCCCTAAAATACGGTAATTTCCTTACATAATTCCCTGTGTTGCGAGGTAGTGAGTGTGGATGTGTGTGGAGGGGACATCAGTTGCCGCACGGCACCCGTGCCGACCGGTCAGAGCCCACCTACGCTCCTCCCACCGCTCGTCTCTCTCTCAGAGCCAACTATTGCTAAAAAATTGCACACCGCCTAAAGTCGGTCCCCGCCACATTGTCATTACTTCTCTAGACCGCCTTAAGGCGGGCCCCACCAGACAAGGGTTAAAATTGTGGTTTGGGAGGTGGGAAGGGGCTGGGTGGGTGGGTGGGGGGGTGGGGGGGGGCAAGAAGCTCGAGGGGTAGGGTACTTGTGGTATATACGTGGAAGGCGTGGGTAATTTAGTTTTGGCACTACATTTTTGTTTTTTTGGCTATGCCGTATCTATACAGACCTGACACTCAGGAGGTTAAAGTCTATACCGATGCCTCTGATTTGGGTTTAGGAACAGTATTAGCCCAGTAACAGACAGGGAAAGAAGGCATCACTGCGTGTGCCAGCTGATCATTGAGCAAAGGTGACAAAAATTATAGTGCCACCATGAAAGAATGTCTAGCTTTGGTTTGGGCTGTGCAGTCAGTCGTATCTCGCAGTATCAAGTTTGAAGTTATTACAAACCACCATTGCAACCCAAAATAGCCTGTTCGTGCGGTGGAGAGAGATTCTAGAAAAGTTCACTTTTGATATGTTAAACATCATCCTGGGAAGCTCCATGCTAATGCAGATTGACTTTCTAGATTGCTGGTGTCCACAGATAAACTAATTAAGGTAAAGCAGGATCCTTGGCCTGATTGGTTACCTAAATTTGGCAAGAAATGATCACAGCAAATGATGGGGAAGGAAGAGACCAAAAAGGGAGCCTTATCTTACCCCCAGTGATGGGTTGATCATACAACTCTTGCATGGGCAGAATGGTATCGGTGCTCATCTAGGTTAAACAAAGTACTATAGATATTGAAACCCTATATCTAAACAAGTCACCAAGGAGGTCAAACATAATTGTGTAGGATGTGAAAGGGGTAAAGGTTTGCAAGGACCCAAGTACAAAATCGGAAGTATTTTGCATAAAACCATGACAAATGTTACTGGTCGACATTATGGGATCTTTACCTCAGAAGAAAGGGAAGACATATATTCTATCTTGTGTAGATTTGGGTATTTTTAAGGTACACGATAGCCTGCCCCATTCCTGATAAAGGTGCCTCGACAGTTGCTCAGGTTTTGTTATATCAGGTAATCTCTATTTAAAGCATCCCAAAAGGTATTTTGAGCGATAAGGGTAGAGAATTTATCAACGAACTTTGGTATCGAATGGGGAATAATGTTGGATATCAGGTTCGCCATTCTATATTGGACACAAGGAAATGCTAGCTGTGAAATAAACCACCGCACTGTGGAATATTGTTTATGTCAGCCTCCTGGGACATTTGGCTTCTAATCCACAAAGAAGAGTTTTCTGTCCGTTGATCTAGTATTCTTTAAATTATGAGGGATTGCTCTTATTTGCGGTAAATGCAATTTTTCATGTTCTTCCCCATTTGCCAATGATGTTCACATCTCTCTGGATGTGATCTGCTGCAACGTGATGTTCCTCGGTAGGGTTGCTTCTGTGAATCTTTAGGCCACCTGCATAAGCTACAGATTTAGGGAGGAGGTTAAGAAGATCGTCAAAGTATAATTATGTTCCACAGCAATGGGCCAAGTAGACTTCCCTGAGGTACACCAGCACTGATTGGAAAGCTCTCAGACTCTCAAGGACTGAGCACCACAGGGAGGCTTCTATCTTCCAAGTAGCTTTTGAAGAGTTGGTACATCTTTCCTGTGAAACCAAAACTTTGAACAATGGAAGGCAATCCATTATGTAACACTGTGTTGCACGGCAATTTTGAGGTCTATTACTCTCGTTTCTTTGTTTCTGTCCATCTGTTTTATCCGTTTTTCTGTTATTTGCATTAACAAGTCCGAAGAAGATTTTCCAGCTGTGAACCTAAATTGACGGTGTGACAGAAGCTAAGTATCTATGATATAATCTTATATACAGTAGTGCCTATAAGGACCTGTTCAAATACTTTTGCAGTGATGGGCAACAATGAAATGGGACAGTAGTTTCGCGGAATATATATTTTCTGTATAATATGTGGCAACTGTCCTTTTATCAAGCAAGTTTGGTAGAGTGCTATTAAAGGGGAGGCCTGTACCTGAGCACAGTTCTGAAGGACTTGGGGACTTACTCCATCAGAACCCGCCACTATATTTGTGTCTAATAACGTTAGGATGTTATTCACAATTGCCTTGTCCACTTTCAAGTCTGGGAGGGTCTTTTTGTGCGTCGAGGCAGAACTGGAGTCTTTCTCTTTGGGTTTTGTACTGACATATTTCAAGAAAAGTGTTGGGCCAGTGTTTGCACTTGATAATTGTTGGCAGATGTATCTGATCCATCATGACGTAGTAGGGAGGAATGACATAGTTTCAGGAGAGACATTGTATGTGTTTCTTTAATTCCCATCACTGTTTGGATCCTATGTTTCCTCGCTTCAGTTTCTGTTGACTCTCAATGTTTTTCTGTATTTGCTTCAGATGATATTTGCATATATCTTTTTCAAGCCACATACATTTTGAAAGCATCTTGATGACACCAATGTTTTGTTATCAAAGTGTTTGCTTAAATTCCTGCATTATGGTATGGATAATACTGTAGGGTGACTGCTGGTGGATACATGGTGGTGTGCTGCTCTACATCATCTACAGTCACTTGCAGGAATTGGGCAAGGATATGCTGGTCGTAAAGGTGGCTCCATGGGCCTCTTTGAACTGAACGCAAATGAATTGCAGTTTGGTCCGCTTGTTCTTTAAAATTTGCTGAAAACAGTTATGTTTTGTTCGACGGATATCCAACTTCGGCAGTCTACCACAGAATGACCTTTTCTGCTGCAGTAGTTGCAGTTTATCCTGAACCTGCAGGTGCTACTGCTGTGTCCTCTGTTCTTACACAGGTCACACACTTCAACATCTCTCTCTCTCTCACATATGTTAAATCTGATGCGTTTCTAAATTTGTTTCCGTTTTCATTCTTCGCCGTGCGATCCTTCACTCCCTCTCCCCATGATACATATTTCACCTCCAGCAATCCTCCTGTATTTCACATACAATCTATATTGGCCATCTGATATCTTGTTGTAGACTCATTTGGCTCTTTCTGCTCTTATCATTTATCCATATATTTTTGGAAGCTATTTGCATTAGCCCTCTGGATGTCTGTGTTGTTTTACTATTTGTTAGTCTGAAACAGGGGTGTGTGATGTCCCTGTGGTTGTTTACTGTACAGTATATATGGATGGAGTCATGAATGAAATACAAGGAAGAGCAGTGGATGTTGGTGTATCGCTGATAAGGAAGGGAAGCGAGTGGAAGCTACCTGTACTGCTGTTTGCTGATGATAAAGTTATGATGAGCGATAATGAATGGGAGTTGTAGGGTCTGGTAAATATGTTTGGAACAGTGTGCAAAAAACGGAATCTGAAGGTAAATGCAGGGAAGAGCAAGGTTATGGTCTGTGAACGGGGTGAAGTTGAAAGGTCAGGCTATGGAGATTGTCAGCTCATTTCAGTATCTGGGCAGTGTGTTGAGTAAAGATGGGAGTATGGATGAAGAAGTGCGGGAGGGGTGCAACATGGGAAGAGGGTTGTAGGAACGCTGAAATCAGTAACAAGATATAGGGTGGTCAGTATGGAAGTCCTTGCATGACAGTGTGGTAATCCCGACACTGACTTATGGAAGCGAAGCATGGATGTTGGTCGAGAAACTCAGACCAGGAGTGAGACAGGTGGAAATTAGTTCCTTGAGAAGTGCGTGCGGAGTTACATGGAGGGATAGACAGACGAATGAGGAAGTAAGAAGAAGGTGTTGTGTGGAGGTAGATGTGCTGGAAAGTGTGAAAAAGAACACCTTGAGATGGTTCGGCCATATGGAATGTATGGGAAGCGAGGGAATTGCTAAAAGGGTGTACGATAGCGAAGTGGAAGGACAGAGAAGGAGATGTAAACCGAAAGAGAGGTGGAAGGATGGAGTGAAGAAGTGTATGGATAAAGGCGGTGCTGGTTGGGAGGAGGGGCATCGACTGACTGGGGACAGAAGTGCATCCGGCCGTTTCGTTCGTGGCCACACCTTCGGGGATCACGGCGTCAGGCAATAGATAGATAGTCTGTTTCCCTGTCTTCCCACTCTCTGATGTGTTGTGTATGTTTGTCTTTAACCCTTTTCTGTACCAGCGACGTCTGTTATATTTTATTCTAGCTATATTTAGACAATTATTGTATGCAGCTTATGGAAGATATAAGGTATGGTAGTTAAAAGGGTTGAATGATATATTTCTAAGTCGCATAATTTCCAGAGATCCTTCCTAAACTGTATTAATTATCTCAGTAGTAGCCAAAATAATAAAAACATGTTTCTTACGGTGCAGAAGGAGTTAACGATCTGTCTAACTTAACTTAATTGGGAAGGCTATCAGCCCATCAGGACTATTAGGCCTGTCTAACTGTTTTTGTTTTGACTATTTATATACATCTGCCCTAATTATTTTGTGTATTAGAACCATCGACCATCACATTCTAGCGTGCTCATAATTGTGTGCTAACTCCTTTCTGCTCACTTGTCTGACTAACTCACTCATATCACTTTCGTTCCATCACAATAATTCAGTTTCAGGTTGACAGCTCTCTCTCTCTCTCTCTCTCTCTCTCTCTCATCAATTTACAACATCCCTTTCATTTACCAAAGCTTTCCTTCTAGTTGCTATACCCTGAATGTCGTTATAATCTGTTATTTTTTCCATATCTCATTCACTTACCTATACTTCCTTTCATCATTTACTTGAATTATTTTTCTCTTATCGTTTTCCCTCCTCCATCAACTCACCCGTCCATTCGTCTGCCCTTCTGTATTATCATTGCTTCCAGACCGACATATCATAAACACCATTGTGTTTCTCTTTCTCTACACATGCATCATTCCGTCCTTAAACGCATATTCAAAGACTTGTAATTACCAGATATTATCCAATTAATTTTTTCCGTTCAATCATACTGCTTTAACTATGCTGAATCCATCCATTTGTCTAATTTATTTTTTAAATCCATAGCATCTATTATCTATTCCACCCTTTCAACAATCTATCATTCTACCGTTCCATTATACCTTCAATCCCTGTGACTTATTCAACTCTCCCACCTCCTTGGAGCTGGTCGAGATGTCTGGGCCATCATCTCTCTGATTAATCACCTCAACTGCCTAACATATGGCGTCACAGATTGTGTTCAAATGTGAATTCAGTGCAGCTGAAGGTGATGGACTTACTGGACAGGCAGAGTAATAGGATTATGAAAGCGTATCCCGACGGAATTCACACACACACACACACACACACACACATGTACAGTATATATATATATAGAGAGAGAGAGAGAGAGAGAGAGAGAGATTGTAATAATTCCAAACTCAATATTATATACTACGCCCTATATATTATAATTCCAAACTCAATATTATATACTACGCCCTATATATTATCAGATTGTAGCAGAGGTATGAAGGATATATGTTAGTATGATGGAGTATCTGAGCAAACTGTGTTCATGGTGGATATATTGGTACTGCAATTGATTTATCTGTGATGTAGATGATTTCAATCATTTACAGATCAATCAGTTAATAGAATAGGACATTATTTTCCGTTAACTCACGTCTTGAATTGTTTTTATTCTGACTACGGTTAAAATGTATTTCTTTTCATTAATAACTATCTGCATCGGACAAACATAATGCGGAAATTGATGTTAAACCTATAAACAAACATTGGTGATCCATTACCTTAGAAATATATTTTGTCGTGTTCCTATTTCAGCAATATATTCATGCTAATCGGCCGACTAACAGAGCTATGGATTGCGATTATATCCTGATTATTTTCAAAACTATTGGGATCGCTGGATACATTATTGTTTCTTATATGGTGCTTTAATACTGTTATGCGACGCTATAATTTAGCACGCTGTATAATAGTTCGTTATTTCCACCATAGGAAAGCTCAGAACTGTAAATACTCAACTGGTACACAACTGACTTTAATAACATAAATCTAATATCAATCACCACCAATGTCACAGAATACACAGTTTCGGTACACACGTTTTATTTCTCTATTAGCTAGGGTACAAGTATAGAACAATTGGATTGTGTCTCATCTATTTAGAAATGAGCTCAATGTCATCATATGATAGTAATGTAATAAATATGGATATTCCTGATTAATACACTGACAGAAGTAGATAACATGAAATCATGAAATAGTACAAGTAGAGATACACAAGATTACTATGTAAATCACAATATAAATAAACACAGAGAGGTTAGTCTCAAACAATAATTAATATCCTGGAGGTAAATGGCAAACGCGAGGTAATAGAAATTACTGCAGAGGCACATACACAGTGACAAGTTTATATGTAAATAAGGATATTTAATGATGTGTGAATAACTTTACATTAATTCAGCAAATAGAAGATATACATTTTAATCAACTCAAAGAGTCACAATAATGAATATAAATTCAATGAGATAGTAAATAATTATAATACCCTGTATGCGAGGCTGAAGATCTCGCCGAGGAGAAGTTAACGCGACGTGACAATGACAGGAGTTTATATTTAACTCAAACAAGGCTTAAACTGAGTTTGAAGTCAGGAAGCATAACCTTTAACATAGTCTAACTAAGAGACTGGCAAATAAACACTCTGTGAACACTTACACATGCAATCGCGTACTCAGCTAATAACAACACATAAAATATGATTTGATTGAGTGTTCACTGGAATGTATGTATAATATGCATGTATATATCCCGAACGAATTATATGTATAGCTCTTATACGGAATATAGAAAACTATATTCCAAGAATTATATATATATATATATATCAATCCCACGTATAGAGTTTGTTCTGTTCTCTCAAAACGAGTGGCGATGGCTAGGAGAAGGAGAGAATTAATAATCTCTAAGATGACGTTAAATTGAACACTAAACATATCTTATTTTTTTTTTATTTTTTTTTAAGAGACAATGAACGGAGGAAGGAAAAACACAGATAAAACAAAAAGGTCCATGTGCCTAAAGGCATCCTCCATTCATAAAATGTTTGTAACAACTGGATTTAAACATTTGTTGATTGTAAGTTTGTGGAAAGCAATTCGAGGGAAGTGAATTCCAAAGAGTAGTAGCTCTGGGGATAAATTAATTCTGATAAGCAGAAGTTCTGCATTGTGGAGGAGAAAGTGTAAATTCATGGGCGCTCTCAGCTGCCCTAGTTCTATGGGGAAAGATGTGGAGAGGCGGCACAATTGAAGCAAGTTCCTCGGAACAATTGCTGTGAAAATATCTGTAGAATAATGCAAGGGATGCAACGTTTCTTCGTATGGCTAATGTAGGAAGGTCCTGTGTGATTGCAGGGTTATTGATTAATCTAATAGCTTTATTTTGAATTTTGTCCAACTGCCTCAATGCAACCACTCCACTTCCACCCCACAGAGGTGAACAGTAATCCATCTGAGAGCGCACATGACTTTTACATATTACGGCCAACTGCTCGTCAGTGAAGAATTCTCGAACTCTGTACAGGAGTCCCAGTTTTTTAGAGGCATTCTTAGCAATGCTTCTAACATAATGTGTCCAGCTCAAGTTAGTAGTTAATGTTACACCGAGAATGTCAATACTAGGGGAAGTGGGAATATTTACATCATTAAAAAATATATGGGAGTCAGTGAGATTCTGTCGGTTAGAAAATTGAATGTACTTGGTTTTCTGTGCATTAAAGGAAACTAGATTCTCTTGTCCCCATTCATTAATTCTAGAAAGGTCCTGGTTAAGAGAAATTGCAGTGTTTATTTTTGAATTTATAAGATCGGGTTGGGTGAAAGAATTGGTAAATGTGAAGGAACTGTGGAGTGTTGAGTCATCTGCGTAGGAATGTATTGGATTATGAGTGGTAGATATGAGATCATTGATATGAATGAGGAACAGAGTTGGGGCCAAAACTGATCCCTGGGGAACACCAGCATTTATTGAGTGAAATTGAGAATAAAGGCCATCTACCATTACACATATTTTTCTGTTATGAAGATAAGAAGAAATTAGTGGAACTAATGATGCAAGGCCGTAGTGTGACATCTTCGACAATAAGGATTGATGCCAGACTCTATCAAATGCCTTTGATATATCCACTGCTATTGTATGTGTTTCACCATGTTGGTCTGTAGCTTGGTTGATTTGATGCGTAAGAAGGCAAAGAATGTCTGCAGTTGATCGACATCGTCTAAAACCATATTGCCTATCACTGATTAATTTATTATTCTCCAGATGCTTAATTATGTGATTATTTAATATAATTTCAAAAACTTTGCCAGGAGTGGAAGTTATAGCTATTGGTCTGTAGTTTGATGGATCTGAAGAGGCACCTTTTTTAGGAACTGGATGGATGTTTGCTTCTTTCCAGGGTACTGGGAAGCATGAGGTATGAGTACACAGACGGAAAATTTTTGCCAATACAGGAGCGAGCACCAAGGAGCAATTCTTAAGTACTATTGGAAGAATTTCATCTGGACCAGGAGCCTTATCTACTGAGAGATTCTGCAAAATAGTTTTGACATGTCTGGTGTGGATCTTAAGTGAGGGAATTTCAGGTGAAGTAAAATTAAGTACAGGGACATCTTGATTTATTTCATCTAAGGTTGAGTTGGTGGAGAAAATATCTGCAAGAAGGTTAGCTTTACCTCGTGGGTCACTTACAAGATTGCCAGTCGGAGATTTTAATGGTGGAATGGATGAAGCAGTAGTGAAGTTGGATTTGAATGAGTTAAGAGTAGACCAAAATATTTTGTTATCATTTGGATTATTTAGAAGTTTATTTGCCTGCTTATGGAGAAAGTTTGATTTAGTTAGGTTTAATACAGTTTTGGCATGATTTCTGATGTTTCTAAAGTAATTAAAGGTTTCATGTGTTTTTGATCTTGTGTATGCATTGTAGGCTAATGCTTTTTGTTCAGTTACTCTAGCACAATTATGGTCAAACCATTTAGGTGAATTAGATCTTTTACTGTACTTTTGATGAGGAATAAAAGTTTCCATTCCAATTTTTACAAAATCTTGTATGTGGCTCAAGGTGGAGTGTGCATCATTAGAAAAGAAAGAGGTCCAGGGAATATCAATAAAGAAACCTTGAAGACCCTCCCAGTCTGCCCTATCGTAATGCCATTTAGTCACCAAAACAGGTTCAGAGTGGGAAGGTGTGGTAGGTGATAGACAGGTGGCCTGTATCAGACAGTGATCAGAAGATCCAAGTGGGGACCTCACTGTAACATCATAATTTTCTGAATTGGTTGTTAAAAATAAGTCCAGTAGGTGGGAATTATGATTAGGATTATCTGGTACACGGGTGGGTTGGTTGACTAGTTGAATGAGATTAAATGAGTCTGCAAATAGCTCACATTCAAGACCAGCATCATCAGTCCTGGCTGAATGAGTGAGCCATTCAACATTATGGACATTAAAATCACCCAACACAGTGATTTCAGAAGAAGCATTTAAGTTGAGGACACTGAGTTGTGAGGACAGAGAATCAAAAAGACTTTGCTCTGGAGGAGTATTTGGGGAACGGTAGATGCAACATATGTATTTAAATTTACCAGCAGAAATTAATTTGTATATAGAATAATCAAAATAGGGACAATTGAAACTAGTAACCTCCTCCAGGGCAATTTCAGATTTTGCGAAGCAACATACACCACCTTTAGGTCTGAAATTTTGGAGCAGTTGATAACCTGGAAAATTAAATCTAGATGTGTCAGATGTGGATGTTACTTGAGTCTCTGTCAAAAAAAGGAGAGTAGGGGATTCTGCTTGAAGAAATTGGTGTACAGAATTGATGTTAGAGTGAAGTCCCCTTATATTACTAAAGAAATAGCTGTACTGACAAGCAGCTTTGGGACGTTGCAATGCTCTTGACACAGTCGCATGATGACGACCGGGAGGGCCCTGTGTCAATAACCCAACCCTGCCGGGGGTGGATATCCGAGGGACCACCAGGTTTGCTCTTAACAATTGTACTGCCATATTTATAAGGTAAGTGTATGGTGTTACATGTATGATATGTAGTGGGAAGAGTAGTATTTTATGGATAGAGGATAGCGATGTAGGGCAATGTCGTGAAGTTGGATGTGTATGTTATATAAAGAGGGTTTTCCTGATACCCCTGATGTGTGAGGCAGAAAGATATGTATCCAGCTACCAAGGCCTGGGAGAGAAAATGGAATTCAGGCTATTCCCCGAGTCTCCCGAAACCTTGGCGGTAGTACTTCCCTGGGCGGGGCTGCCTACCCCTACTACCTACAAAATATAACCCTTCGCAAATAATCATCAAAACACTTTATCGAACGAGAGGCACTTAATTTGATTGAAGTAGAGAAGTAGGAGACCATGAGAGATCTGGTCACACGTGGCGACTGAGTCCGTTGTCCGCTTCTGTTGACACCAGGGGGACGTCCTCTTCACACACTCTCACTAGAATATGCACTTTCTAGCTCGCCTACACCACTTCTTCGGGGTCACTTCAAACAGCCACTTGTAGATACTTTTAAGGGGATTCTGGCTAACCCCTACCGAAGTATGTTCCGAATCGAATGTTGCAGCTATTAAGCACGTTCGCCCCGAGAGGAGAGGTACTCGAAAATGGATTCGACTTTGCCTACCAAATTCTTGGCTCAGGCAGGTAATGTTCCGTTTTAATTCAGGTGTCTGGTTGGGGCGTTTCGGAATATGAGAGGCATGAGAATTATAATGTTTGATTATTTCCGAGGTTATTAAGGTTCTTAAAATTATGATATAGGCCTATATATTGTTACAACGGTGAACACATTTTTTAATGATTAAAATTAGATGGATGGATGAAGAAGCTTTGATGTATGGGTGATAATTGAATTACAGTTTTGGATGTCTACAGGTATTTGGCACATTATATGGAATGGATTTATTATGAGGGGGAATTTGAGGATTGTATTTGTTTATTTTCTTAGTGGTTGTAGTTGTAGGTATTATACTCTGCTTGAATATGCGGGAATTTAGGAGGTTGGTGCCATGGTCACATAAATATCTCTTCATCGTAGTCCAGGTCTGGCTCGGGCAGGGAATTCTCACCTCGGGCAGGGAGCGGTCATTTTTTATCCCACAGTTGGAGGTGATTAAGGTGAGGGAGCGGCCTGTGTTGGCCCACACAGGTAGTGGGGCTTTGTTTACCTTGAGGCTGGTGGTGGGGGAACTTATTCATTGGTCTCTCTCTGCATTGGATGGAAGCAATGCGGTATTATTATTATTATTATTATATGAGATGCCGAAATCTCCAACCAGGGTGCAGAAACACCATCAAGATCAATTCACACAAAACACCCGGAGGCACTGGAGAGAGACTATGGCAACTTAGAAAAAAATAAAAACATACACTGTATACTGTACTGTACATATACACATATTAAACACAGATAACATATTATGCAGTGGAGGATATCAAGCTTAAATATAATACAATAAAATAGAATAAAATAAGTTTAAAAATTAGAATTAATGCTGCAAAAAAGCATTAACTCTAGACTTAAAAATGGAGATATTAGCTGAATTGACTAGCTCATTTGGCAACTTATTCCACAAGTCAACCATGGCCGGCACAAAACACCGTGAAAACTGTGTAGTAGAAAATTGTGTAGTAGTACTGTGTAGTATTGTGATGGTTGTTGCTTTTCCAAGTACGGGAGCAGGTTCTGGTGACGTTTTGGCTCATTATGTTCGAGCCCCGTCATCTCACCATCGTCGTCCATAAAAAGACTTGTCCTCGAGGTTGTAATAAGTCTGCTTTTGGATGACTTCAGATCGGATGCCAGGGGGTGAGGGATCTGCCGGCGGGCTGCTTGGAGTTGTAGGTATCGAAGTGGTGCAGGTGCAGGGTTTGCAGGTATCTGGTGGTGCGGGCAGGTGGCTGTGTGGTGGTGGTAGAACGGCCGCCATATCTCGTACATTTGTGGTTGTGAGATCAGAGGAGGAGAAGGGGTTAAGGGATGGTGATTACATAATTGTGTTGGTTGCGGTTTGGAGAGGGGGAATGAGTTAGCTGTAGGGTGTTTTACTGGAGAAGGGAGAGCAGATTTGGTTGTGGAAGGGGGTGGAGAAGGAAGGTTATGGGAGGTAGGGTGAGAAGATTATCGAATGTGATTTGGTAGACGAGAGGGAAGTTTTTGCGTGGGAAGATTAGGGGGAGATTCAGTGGTATTTGGAATGATGGAAAGTGAAGAGAAAGTGGTTTGAGAGTTGGGTGATGTAGAAAGTGTGGGAAGATCAGAATTGGTGGAGAAGAGGTGCTTAGAAGCGTCAAGGTCAGGTGGTTTAGGGGGTGTGCGGTAGGAGTCAGATATTTTTGTTGTTTTTTGAGAGAGGGGGGGAAGAGGAATTTAATGGTGGAAGGGTTTTTAAGGGAGAAGGAAGTTTAGGTGAGGTAGAAGTAGAAGGTATGTGAATGAGTTTAGTGTTAACTGTAGAGCGTTTTAAAGGAGACGTAGAGGTAGAGGTGATTGATGGAAGAGGAAGTAGAAGGGGTAGTTAAGTTAGGAGTGGAAGGTTTGTGCATGAGTTTAGGTTTAGTTATAGAGGGTTGTGAGGGAATGGTGGAGGTAGAGGTAGAGGGTTTTATAATTGGCATTGGTAGGCGTGAGGGAAGGGTTTTCGTTGTTGTTGTTCCCCAAGCTGCCTGGCCGATCAGCCCCAAGGCCCCGAGCAATTCCAAGGCCATAACCGAGTGCCCCCACAGAACCCTCCCCGCCGACCACAATAAAGCCTGGGTGACCGAAGCCACTCCATGGCGGGGGGCTGAGGAGGGTGCGGAAACGCCCGGGAAACCAAAGCCCCACCCAGGGCCCTGTGCCCCTCAGTAATTATGAAGAGAAAGTTGAGGGGCAAGGGGAAAATGTGACGCTTTGGCTTCCAATCTTGGTAGATTGGGAGGTCAATCCACGGAAGAGACGCCGTCACTTGAGATCTAGAAAATATATAAGTTAAAGGAAAAGTCAGAGTAAGCTATGGGTATGGCAGAGATTGCTCAGCTCTCACTCTGATAGACCAGCCCATCACCACATGACTAGAACCCAATCCTCTCAGCATCAGCTAGGAAAGGCCCTAGAAAGCCGCCTTTGGCGGGGGGATAGCTCCCTTATTTCAAACCCTTTCGGTGTTGGGCACCCACCCTGATGGGTTTTCGTAGGTAGAGTAGCTGGTGAATCAGCAGAGGGAATAAGTGAAAGGGGAGGGGAAGTTGGTTGAGTAGTTGGTGAAGGGGAAAGCATAGAGGAAGGTCAACTTCGGATGAGGCGGAAGTGAGGGGGGTGGTGGGGGCGCGAAGAAGATTTGGATAAATACTAGTGGCACGGGTGGGCGGGACTGACGTGGGGCGGAGGGGGGCGCGCGAGAGTATTGGTGTGATTGAGGTGGTGTGACTTAGAGGGAGGAGGGGGAGGAGAAATAGTGGGTAAGTTATCATTAGTCGGAATAGTTGTCTGTGGTAGAATGGAAAGAGGGGTGATTTTTTTTTTTTTTTTTTTTTTTTTTCTATGTGATTGAGGGAGGCAAAAGGCATAACTTCCTATAGCGAGTGCCTCCCCCATAGTTGAAAGAGTGACAGGGCCAAAATCTAGGGACGTTCGAGCCAAAATGCCTGGACACACGGAGTTTGAAGCAATTTAAGTCATAGGAAGAGGGAAAGACTGATTCTGGGAGAGAGTTCCAGAGCTCAGCTGTTGAGTAGAAGAAAGTTTGAGAGTAACGTTTCACTCTTGGGTTGGAGAGTTGCACAGAGTAGGGGTGGGATTGAGTTGCAAGACGGGTACCACGTGCCCTACGTAAAGGAGGTGGTATGCACTGGGATAGCTCTGAGGAACACTGATTATTATAGTAGCGATAGAATAGCGAGAGAGATGCAACATTGCGGCGGAGAGAGAGAGATTGCAGAGAGTTGGTGAGTGGACGGGAGTTAATGATACGAAAGGCCTTCCTTTCAACTTTGTCTAGGAGAGCAGTGTGAGAGGAACCTCCCCACACATGTGAACAATACTCAATACAAGGGCGCACTATGCCCCTGTACAGAGCAAGAAGCTGTGCAGGGGAAAAGAACCCCTAAGGCGGTTGAGCACACGCAGCTTCTGGGAGGCTGCCTTAGCAAGACTGGTAATATGGTCCTTCCAAATGAGAGCAGAAGAAAAAGAGACACCAAGAATATTGAGAGAAGATGAAGGGTTGATTTTTGAATTGTTGAAGAATAAGGGATAGTCCGGTGGGAGATCCTGACGGGTAGATAGATGGAGAAATTGGGTTTTGGAAGCATTAAAGTTAACAAGGTTTTCTCTGCCCCAATTGGAAATAGTATTTAGATCAGAATTTAAGAGTTCTATGGCTTCATTACGTTTGTCGTTGAGGGATTGCTGGCTGGGGCGTTCTGAAAAACTAATGGAGTAGTGCAAGGTTGAGTCGTCTGCGTATGAATGGATGGGAATTAAGGTACAGTTAAGGAGATCATTTATAAAAATTAGAAAGAGAATAGGAGATAGGACAGAGCCCTGAGGAACACCGGAGTTTATAGGGTGAGGAAGTGAACAATGGCCGTCCACAACCGCGGCTATGGAACGGCCGGAAAGGAAATTAGAGACAAAGGCACAGATGGAGGGATAGAAACCGAAGGAGGGTAGTTTAGAAATTAAAGATTTATGCCAGACTCTATCGAAGGCTTTCGATATGTCTAGTGCAATAGAAAAAGTCTCACCGAAATGTTGTGGTTGATGTTGCACAGACCGTTGAGCAAAATGGAGACATTCCTGACGAAGAACATACTGGTGTGGGTGTTGGTAAGTACAATTTACATTTTATAATTGCTTGAAAGTTTGATTGCAAGCATTTTATCACCTTACGAGCGGGTGGTGGAGTATATTTCACTGTGCCGCCCAGCTTTTTTTTTTTACCATAAATGGGGTTGTTTCCGTGCTCTTTTTCATGCATAAACAAGACCCAGAGCGTAATACATGTATGTATCCCTGAAAGGGCGTAAATTAAGCTTTCCTATGACACCCGAACCATCCTTCTACGATCACTGGTTGTCTTGCAACGATCATGCAACCGAAGGGCAAAAATCGCTAAAATACGGTAATTTCTTTATATAATTACGTATATAGCTATGTAGCAGGGAGTGAGGGTGGATGTAAGTGGAGTACATCTCAGTTGGTCCACGGCGGCCGTGGCGAGCGGGCATGAGAAAATTGTGGTCTACAATTTACCTTTTTTATAATTTCATGTGACCTTGTAATTGCTTGAAAGTTTGATTGCAAGCATTTTATAGTGTATTATTTTCAGGCGTTCGGTAAATTTCTTACGGTAATACAAACAACGAAAGATTGTATATTTGTGCTTGGCATTATATGATTGTGGGGAACATAATTATGTACCGTATATATTATTTTATCATATATATTTTTTTTTTTTTTTTTTTTTTTTTTAAGAGACAATGAACGGAGGACGGAAAAACACAGATAAAACAAAAAGGTCCATGTGCCTAAAGGCATCCTCCATTCATAAAATGTTTGTAACAACTGGATTTAAACATTTGTAGATTGTAAGTTTGTGGAAAGCAATTCGAGGGAAGTGAATATGATACATATGTAAAATAGTTATATTATCACGACACTCTCTCTCTCTCTCTCTCTGTCTCTTCCTCTCTGGGTCTACCTATACATTTATAATTGCATGTGACCTTGAAATTGCTTGAGAGTTTGATTGCAAGCATTTTATAGCGGATTATTTGCAGGCGTTCGGTAAATTTCTCACGATAACCAGGGTGTACGGTACATTTCTCACGATAATACAAGCAACAACGAAGCTTGGCGAAGATTGTGGTCTACAATATACCTTTTTATAATTGCATGTGACCTAGTAATTGCTTGAAAGTTTGATTGCAAGCATTTTATAGCGTATTATTTTCAGGCGTTCGGTAAATTTCTTACGGTAATACAAACAACGAAAGATTGAATATTTGTGCTTGGAATTATATGATTGTGGGGAACATATGTACCGTATATATTATTTTATCGTATACTGTATATGATACATATGTCAAATCGTTATATTATCACGACACTCTCTCTCTCTCTGTTTCTGGGTCTAGCTATACATTTATAATTGCATGTGACCTTGAAATTGCTTTAGAGTTTGATTGCAAGCATTTTATAGCGCATTATTTGCAGGCGTTCGGTAAATTTCTCACGATAACCAGGGTGTACGGTACATTTCTCACGATAGAGAGAGAGAGACAGCGCGTGAGAGGGAAAGCGAGCGAGCCAGAGAGAGAGAGTGAGAGAGAGAGACAGACAGACAGGCAGGAGTGAGAGAGAGAAAGAAAGAGAGAGAGAGAGAATACAGAGAATACAGAAATAAGGAGAAATAAGAGAAAAATAAGACCGACTACCAAAGGAATAGTAGACGCGCGGGAGGCCGAAGTCAGGGCAAAGCGAACGCATCCGAACGCGCCTGGGAAATAGACCAAAAAGACCTCCTCTTCCTCAGCTCTTCCCACCCTCCACCATAACATCCATAATAGACTTATATGGGGAGGAGAAGAGTTGCTCTTTCCAAAAATTACCGTTTCGTTCGCATTGGATCCATAGTAACGGCGCTAGGGCGAGTGAAAATGAGCAAATATTTCGGGATTATGCCCGCTGGGCGGCACGGTGTAAAATACCTTGCCACCCACTAAATAAGGGTTAGTAAGATAATTATAATATCAATCACCACCAATGTCACAGAATACACAGTTTCTGTACACACGTTTTATTGCTCTATTAGCTAGGGTACAAGAGTATAGAACAATTGGATCGAGTCTCATCTATATAGAAATTAGCTTAATGTCATCATATGATAGTAATATAATAAATATGAATATTCCTGATTAATACACTGACAGGAATATATAACATGGAATCATGAAATAGTACAAGTAGAGATACACAAGATTACTATGTAAATCACAATATAAATAAACACAGAGAGGTTAGTCTCAAACAATAATTAATATCCTGAAGGTAAATGGTTAGTTAAAATAGGACTTCAGAGGCTATCAACCCTATTGGATTATTAAGCCAGCACACTGTAAGTAAAGAATAGCGTCAAGACTGGAGCCTCTCTGCGAGAACCCCAGTCTCTTGTCAGGTAAATGGCAAATGCGAGGTAACTAGAGGAGCGAGGTATATACAAATTACTGCAGAGGCACATACACGGGGACAAGTTTATATGTAAATAAGGATATTAAATGATGTGTGAATAACTTTACCTTAATTCAGAAGATAGAAGATATAAATTTTAATCAACTCAAAGAGTCACAATAATGAAGATAAATTCAATGAGATAGTAAATAATTATAATACCCTGTATGCGCGGCTGAAGATCTCGCCGAGGAGAAGTTAACGCGACGTGACAATGACAGGAGTTTATATTTAACTCAAACAAGGTTTAAACTGAGTTTGAAGTCAAGAAGCATAATCTTTAATATAGTCTAACTAAGAAACTGACAAAATTATAAACACTCTGTGAACACTTATGCATGTAATCGTGTACCCAGCTAATAACAACACATAAAATAAGATCTGATTGATTGTTCACTGGAATTTACGTATAATGTGCATGTATATATCCTGAATGAATATATGTTTAGCTCTTATATGGAATATAAGAAACTATATTCCAAGAATTATATATATATATATATATATATATATATATATATATATATATATATCAATCCCACGTATAGAGTTTGTTCTGTTCTCTCAAAACGAGTAGCGATGGCTAGGAGAAGGAGATAATTAATAATCTCTAAGATGACGTTAAATTGAACACTAACACATATAACCCTTCGCAAATAATCATCATACCATTTTATCGAACGAGAGGCACTTAATTTTATTGAAATAGAGAAGTAGGAGCCCATGAGAGATCTGGTCATACGTGACGACGGAGTCCGTTGGCTGCTCCTGTTGACACCAGGGGGACGTCCTCTTCACACACTCTCACTAGAATATGCACTTTCTAGCTCGCCTACACCACTTCTTCAGGGTCACTTCACACAGCCACTTGTAGATACTTTTAAGGGGATTCTGGCTAACCCCTACTGAATTTGGTCCGAATCGAATGTTCCAGCTATTAACCCATTGGCTGCGGCTATGTTTGGGCTATTTAGGGCATATTCAGGCACTCCTGAATGATAAATCAAGCATCTGCATTAAATGAAGTGTATTCTGCCGAAAACTAGGCGAAAATAGCTTCAAAATGAGACCAGAACGGGCCATGTACGTGGTCTGGTTTACCCGCAGTGGTGCCAGTGAAACGCGGGAAACCCGTTATTATGTAACACTCGCTCGCTTGGCTACCCTGTTGAGAGAGACAGAGAGAGACCCGCGCGAAACACAGCCTAGCTCAGTGAGCCGCTCGGTGCTCTGAGGAAAGGAGGTGGGCCCCTCACGCTCCCGCCCACTGACACTCGATTTTTACGGTTTTTACAGGCTTTTAGAGCCTGGAAATTGCTGTAACTTGCCAAAACATTCCAGAACGTCACCCGCAGCCAAAGGGTTAAGCACGTTCGCCCCGAGAGGAGAGGTACCCAAAAGTGGATTCGAGTTTGCCTACCAAATTCTTGGCTCAGGCAGGTAATGGTCCGCTTTAATTCAGGTGTCTGGTTGGTGCGATTCGGAATATGAGAGGCATGAGAATTATAGTTTTTTATTATTGCTGAGGTTATTAAGGTTCTTAAAATGATGATATATATAGCCTATTTAATATTGTTTCAACAGTGAACACATTCTTTATTTATTAAAATTAGATGGATGGATGAAGAAGCTTTGATGTATGGGTGATAATTGAATTACAGTTTTGGATGTCTATAGGTATTTGGCACGTTATATGGAATGGATTTACTATGAGGGTGAATATGAGGATTGTATTTGTTTATTTCCTTAGTGGTTGTAGTTGTAGATATTATACTCTGGTTGAATATGCGGGAATTGAGGAGGTTGGTGCCGTAGTCGCATGAACATCTCTTCATTGTAGTCCAGGTCTGGCTCGGGCAGGGAATTCTCACCTTAGGCAGGGAGCGGGCATTTTTGATCCCGCAGTTGGAGGTGATTAAGGTGAGGGAGTGGCCCGTGTTGGCCCACACAGGTCGTGGGGCTTTGTTTACCTTGAGGCTGGTGGTGGGGTTACTTATTCATTGGTCTCTCTCTGCATTGGATGGAAGCATCCAATCTTTTTGTCTCTTTTTTTTAAGAGACAATGAACGGAGGAAGGAAAAACACAGATAAAACAAAAAGGTCCATGTGCCTAAAGGCATCCTCCATTCATAAAATGTTTGTAACAACTGGATTTAAACATTTGTAGATTGTAAGTTTGTGGAAAGCAATTCGAGGGAAGTGAATTCCAAAGAGTAGTAGCTCTGGGGATAAATGAATTCTGATAAGCAGAAGTTCTGCATTGTGGAGGAGAAAGTGTAAATTCATGGGCGCTCTCAGCTGCCCTAGTTCTACGGGGAAAGATGTGGAGAGGCGGCACAATTGAAGCAAGTTCCTCGGAACAATTGCTGTGAAAATATCTGTAGAATAATGCAAGGGATGCAACATTTCTTTGTATGGATAATGTAGGAAGGTCATGTGTGATTGCAGGGTTATTGATTAATCTAATAGCTTTATTTTGAATTTTGTCCAACTGCCTCAATGCAACCACTCCACTTCCACCCCACAGAGGTGAACAGTAATCCATCTGAGAACGCACATGACTTTTATATATTACGGCCAACTGCTCGTCAGTGAAGAATTCTCGAACTCTGTACAGGAGTCCCAGTTTTTTAGAGGCATTCTTAGCAATGCTTCTAACATAATGTGTCCAGCTCAAGTTAGTAGTTAATGTTACACCGAGAATGTCAATACTAGGGGTTGGGGAACTTATGCATTTGTCTCTCTCTGCATTGGATGGAAGCAATGAGGTAGTGTGATGGTTGTTGCTTTTCCAAGTAAGGGAGCAGGTTCTGATGACGTTTTGTCTCATTATGTTCGAGCCTCGTCATCTCAAATACATTGCACGGACAACGGTGAAAATCGATGCCACCAGAGGATTATATTTGACAAGACATTTTTCTTAGTGTTATGGAGATATTACTTTTGTATGATTATCTTGGTTACTGAACTCTCATATCAAGTAACAGCTGCTTGCTGGAGATAATGCTGAAATATTGACCGCGTCCTTGGATGACTGTGAATCGGGTGTCCCATTGACTAGTAGTGGTAAGTGGATGGCTCCCGTCAGTGCAAGCACCTATTAATTCTATAAATTCCTTCCCTGTACACGAGTTGAGCTTTGCATCAAGAGACAAGTAAAAACAGTGTCCATGATATCCTTGGGTAAGATGAGTTGTGACTATTTAGGTAAAAGTAATGGCATTCTACGATGGTCCTGGAATTACCATTAAACACTATCATCAAGTTACCTAGAGGTTGCGTACAAGTAACATTTCCATATTATGCTGTTGTATTATAGTTATGTATTCCCTTCTTTGATTATGCTTCCAAGAATACCGCCTTTGGATAAGCAAAGATCATACGAGGAACAAGGTCTATAAATCATTGATGCATCTGATGTTTTCAAAGTTTGCACGGTTTTGTTTTTTAATGCAACAATAGGACATCTACATTATCATTTTATCCACTTGGTACATATAATTAATATTTATCTTTGTATATTCTAACAAGATATTTTTTAGTCTTTGCCAAAAATAAAGTAAGATAATAATGCATTTTAACTGCATAGGGCATACATGTGTGAATTGAGTAATCACATAGTTAACATCCTTGCTGAATGGTAATAACAAAAAATAGATTTTGTAATATTAATATGTGGCACATAAATTGCACCATGTATTGTTTGTTTCTGTCTCAACCTCAGCACTGTAAGCTGTTCAATAGCTGTAATTCTTACAAGGCCCCGAGATTATCGATTGAAGCTTCGAGATGTTGGGTGCTTCATGAGTCGCACTAGATTAGATGGTCACAGTGGAGCTTCAAGGTGTTGGTTGCTTCCTTTCTGCCTCACTAGATGACGAAATCTTATGTATACACGTCACTTGATTTGGAGAGAGCAGCTATACGGTCGTTAACAGCATCTTCGAATATGGCCGGGCATCTTCTATGCTATGAATTGGTGACGATATAGGGGGTATTTTCTTGACGTGTCTGTGTAGCCAGGATACTTGTAGAACAGCATGAACGATCAATCACCTCAGAAAAAGCCCTGACGTTTGGCGTGGACTCGACCTAAGGTCCTTTTGGTCTGCAGTCCACCACACTATCCACTGTGCTATCAGCTCAAAGTAAACTACATCTGATAATTATATTATTATAATATAGCCATGATTGGTCCGTACGTATAGCGGTTTTCCTATTCTTGAATGCAATTGTCCGTATCTTATTATTTGATTCCCTAATGTATTTCGATTGTTAGGTGACACAAACATTCAAAGGCAACTGATACATGTATGAATATAGTTGCCTGGCATCTCATTGGCTACCCAGACATAAGAGGAAGTTTGGTTTTTCTGGACCTTCTCTCTCATGTTAAGCCTATAAGTTTGGCGATTTTAACACCTAACGAGCGACCTAGGCGGTAATTTATATGTACCGCCCAGCGGGGTGTTTTTTCCCTAAATAGGGTTGTTTACGTGATAATTTTCATGCCTAAATAAGACCCAGAGCGTAAAACAAGTATCTATCCCTGAAAGGGCATAAACAGAGCTTTCCAATGACACCCCAACCATCCTTGTACGACTGCTAGTTTTCTTGCAATGATCGCGCAACACGAGTGCAAAAACCATGTAATTAGGTAGTTTCCCTACATAATTCCCTGTGTAGTGAGTGCGTGAGGGTGGGATTCATGTCAGTAGGTCCGCCGCGGTGGTCTGGAGCAGTCATACGCTTGCTACTCTCCTGCCACCACTTATCTCTCTCTCTCAGCAACATTACGTGGTGAAAATGGCACACGACATAAGTTGTGAACCGCCACATAGTCCAAATTTCTTTCACTCGACATATGTTGCGCGCCGCCAGTTAAGGGTTAAGACCTGTGTGCCATTTAGCTGTCGATGTTTTCCTGCGAGCGATAGCGAACCTGCAATTTATGATGAACCGGCATTAGGCCAGGACATTTTTCGGCTGAAAAATATAGACAATTATCTCGAAAGAATAATTTTTACTTTTGTATTTATTTATATATGTATATATATTTTTTTGTAATAGCTGAATGGAGGTCTTGGGAGGAAACTAAACATTATAATATAATTATATATATATAAATATATACCGTACATTACGCATAAATGAACAAACAAATACAAATAAATACAAATCTTCCCTTAACATGAGACCACTACTTAATTTACTGTACCTCACACACACATACAACATTCCACAAATATTTGACAACTAGTATTGATGCCAGACTGTAATCCTCCCTTTGTTGGAGTCTTCAGTCGTTTGTAGTACTTATTGGAATCTGCCAGGGTAATTTGTGACATATCAGTGGTCTCATTACATAGAAGCCCCCTGTGTACCAGTCTGAGTATATTGTACACCGCTGGTCCTAAATGACAAACATGAGAAGAATGGCATCTCGGTAAGTCGTTGTCCAATCATTTTACCAAACCCCATAAATCAGAAAAGTTAATGTTAATTAATGTGTCTTAATTATTATCTGCACACATACAAAGGTTAACTTTAATTAGTTTGCCTAAATTATTTGTATGCACGGCATTTGCTCTTAATTGCTTTGTTATCAGTTTCAGTATCACTGTAGGACACACTATTAACTCTTATGCTATCTTTCAATAGACAAATTTATTCAGAAGAAGACCCTATGGGAATATAAATAGCTAATCCTCTCTATATTAAACCTAGTGAATCTTCTAGCCCTTCCTAATCTTAACCCCTTCTGTACCGGCGACGTATATTTTGTTTTATTCTATCTATATTTATACGAGTTTGTGCAGTATAAGAAGGATCTGAGGTAATAACAGTGGTTAAGGAAGATAATTCGAAGCCTGTTCATTGTTGGAGGCCCTTTTTAATCTGAATAATATCGTCTAATAGTAGCCAGAGCAAAGGTACATTAATGTCACCGGTACTGAACGGTTTAACGGTGGTATGCCCCCTTAAAACAGTTGGCTGAATGGGGCCGAATGGATACAAGCCAGAGAAAGAGAGAAAAGGAGAGATAGATAAAACCAGCAGGTGACTCCCCTTAAGGAATAAAAAGCTGTGAAGACCGGTAAGACTATTCCTGATATTAACCCTTTCAGTATACCAGGACGCACTCACTGATTTTATTCTGGTTATTATTACACGATTTTATTAAGACGTTTATCCCCATCCAGGTGTCGATTTCTTCCTGGCGAGCGATAGCGAGTCAGCATTGTAAGGAGAAATCCGGCTTCACCAGAGAAATTTTTCCATCGAAAAATGTACAAATTTAGTTTGCTTTAAAACAAAATATATATTGTTACGTATCTTGATCCTCAAGTGGTTAACTTGATGAATCTAGATAGCACAGAGATATATATTAAGGTATCAGTCAGCTGAAGGCAAAACAAAAGTAAAATCTAATAACATAAATTCCTGTTGTTGCTTCCTTTCCTTTTGGATCTTAGGACTTGGTATCCTTTATTGACTGATACTCTTTAATTATGAAAAATACTGAAACTAATTAAAGTCATGTAGTATTTATAAAGAATTATTATTTAACCGAAGCTTAGTAGGCTATGGTTATGAACCGAATAAGTTATAGCTAAAGAAGGACTATTAATTTATAAAAAGTCTTGAAAGATAAATATTAAAGTAAGAATATTTCTGTCTCTTACCCTTTTTGAAATGAATAGATAGTTTTCTTCTATGTCCTTTTATTTATATTTAATGTAATTATTCTTGGTTCTTGTCTTACGTTAATAGTATTATATTATTATTATCATCAGGAGTAATATCAAAGTCACATAAAAAGTTAGATATATATTTAATAATTAGTTAAATTTATTTCTTAACCACGTAACATTGAGGTTTGATTATGAGTAAATAAAGTTACAGGATCGTTTCATAGATTCGATTCAGGTCTCACTCAAATAATATGAAAAGCAAAATATAATATTTTGAAGCAAAAGAATTTTCTTCAGCTTAGGAAATCACTAGAAGTAATATTAACACAGCCATGTTAGTCTAAGGCGATATTACTAATACGAGACAATAGCATCACCGTACTAAGCACCATTAAGCAATGTAAGCTTAATTCAAAGAAAATGAAAGAACTCGTAAGTATTAATATAAAACAATAGTATTACTTTCATCATAACCCAATTACTTAAAGAGTTGCTTTAGTCCACAAGTTAGTCAACTAAAATAGTTAAGTACATAATAATAGCGTTAACGTTAATTCCCAATCAAATAGTTAAGTACATAAATAGTAGCGTTAACGTTAATTCGCAATTAAATAGTTAAACACATAATAATAGTGTTCACGTTAATTCCCAATTAAATAGTTAAACACATAATAATAGTGTTCACGTTAATTCCCAATTAAATAGTTAAACACATAATAATAGTGTTCACGTTAATTCCCAATCACATATCTCACTAACCAACATAACATAAGTGTTTACACCGAACACACTTAACACACATTTATATAATCTGACTGACAGTCACAATCCCATTATAATACTTCACCCCGTCTTCCTCCAGCTGCAAGTTCACCTTCCCCAACTCCAAATGAGACTGATTTGAATGCCCACAACTCGGGTCTTATATACCAAACAATGATGGTGTAGGAACGAATCAGGAGGCGGGAGGTGGTGCCTACTCCAATCATAGCTCCTCGAATCACATAACAGGTGTGTCGTCCACTCACAGCTCCTGGCGTCGATCATACGTCATAGCATCGGTCATCGAGGTATGGGGCGAGCTGGTTTGCCCACTCGCTCGTTCGCTCGCTAGTCTGCTTCACCACTTGGGTAGTTTGGCTCCTTGAACTCTAATTCTAACTCTTAAATTAACATACAGGGCTCCGTATGTCAGAATATATACGGTATATATATATATATATATATATATATATATATATATATATATATATATGCTGGCTCGCTACCGTTCGCCAGGAAAATTTTGACACCTGGATGGGGTTAAATATTTTAAAACAGTAGACTGAATGGGGCCGAATGGATACATGCCAAAGGGAGAGGTGGGCCCCCATCAGACTGACTCTTCCTCCAACATCATTCACCTTCCACATATTATTATTTCAGCCCACTGTACCTCCTCCACTCTAGTTACACCAACTACTTGTACTACCAAACACGTTAAGGGGGTACTGCTTGGTTTTGGGTAGATATATTTATCTATTAAACTATATTTGTATTAATTTCACCACAACACCAAACACCTCCATTGAAATTAATGAAAGCATATATGTGATCCACCGGGATTCGAACCTGGGTTATCACACACTGATTGTTAAACACTCTAACCATTACACCACCTCACTAGACCTCCATCAAGATTAGAAAAATACCCCCTAGACTCACTTTCAAGATAAATTTGTAAATTTTTTGATAGCAAAATTTCCCGGCCGAAGGCCGATTCCTTCTAAAATTAGAGGCTCGCTTAAAACCTCAAAACTAATAATTATGCTAAACATGAGGGAGAAGGGTGTCCAGAAAAAGCGAGTAGTTCCCCCTTAATTCAATCACGCGACCGTGCCGTTCACCATCCGCAAGCCCTGGACAACAACAGGAAACACACCGACGACACGCGTCAACATGCACAGTGGATAACCTGTAGATTAATAAACGTACACGATCCGCTACACCAACCTTAGATCAAAGGGGAGAATACCGTCCGGAGAGTTGTGACACACGTGATTCACCGAGGGTTATTCCTTTCCTGGTTTCTACCGGACAGACAGAAAGATAATTTGAGATGTGTTATCCGTTGGCTTCTGTTGCACTGATTAGTGTGTGTGCATGAGAGAGAGAGGAAGAGAGAGAGATCAATTTTACTAGGCTTAATGGATTTGATAAATGTTGATACATTTAAGTTAATTATTATCAATTTATTGGATTGAAATCATTATCGCAAGTTAAGAGTGTGAACATATAAAATTGATGTGTATGAAATTGGTGAGGTGAGATCATTTAACATACTAAGATTGACAAATGTTCCTAAAAAATAAACTGAAAATTACGATGAAGAATATATCCAGAAAGTGTTCATGTGCTCATGTGTTCAAAAACAGTTGTTTGGTAAGCTATTTTATATATATATATATATATATATATATATATATATATATATATACACCTGTATATATATATATATATACATATACAGTATATATATACTGATATGCCAGAACACTAAGTTGCAACTATGGCAGAATGCAGGATTACAATGATTACCACCAACCATTCCAGCCATCCACTACAAGTATTACAGGAGCCCTTTCCGTCTAGTATGCCCTTGGTGGACACCCTGCCCCCAATATCTCCCCTGCCAGAGACACCAAGGTAGAAGGACCTATGTCACCCAAGAAATATAACAGTCTCCCCCAATCGCTATCATCAAAGAGAACAGAGGCAGACAGTCTACCCCATAGAGTACAGATTGGATAGAGAGGAAATAGAGACGCTACTAATCTGAAAATAGCGTGTCGCGCGTTCGAAAGAGGGCAGCACGATCGCAAAGGAAAACGGGAGGGCCCCTATTAATTCGTAATAATCCCTACCTTTCACTTATTAGTGAATATTAATAATCAATTCTACGCTATCCAGAGACTCTACAGACATGACAGACTTAAATAGACATAAGTAGAGGCTACTGTAAAGGCCAGATCATTGTGAAATTGTCGTAATTATGAGGAGGTTCACAGCCACGTCCTTCTACCCCCACCATTGTTTTTGTGAGAGTGGGGAGTTGCCAACGTCAAACATGCTGGGTCAAAATAGGGAGGGTCTGTACGCAGCCGAATACCTTACCCCAGGCCCCTCCCACTGCCGAAAATGTACAAATATTATATTATATTAGATTAGATTAACCTAACCTAACCTAACCTAACCCTAATATAATATAATATAATATAACATAACACAAATAACAAAATAAAAATATAAAAATATAAAAATATACTAAACTTCGAGTGGGACCGAACACTGGATTTCTGGATGCCAGGCGGGAGCTCTAGTGACTGAACTACAGAGCGAGCTGGCAGGAACAGTTTGAAGGGTTTATGTAAACGCGGGGAATGGGGGGCGGGGCCAAGGGAGGCTTACATTTTCACGCATGTGTAGAGGGTAAGGTATTCGGCTGCATACATCCCCTCCCGTCAAAATATCCCTAGATGTCATAAGTATAACCTATGAACGTATTTTGTGATATGTCCTGTTTTAGTGCAACTATATAAATTAACATCATGATCTACATAACATGTAACTTATAATACATATTCAAAATTACATTTTGATTCTTGTTGTGTTGCTTGTAGTTATACAGCTTACATCATATGTAAGTAATTAGTATATTGTATATGTATTTCTAATAATTTCCTTTTGCTTTTATATATCAATTTTATTTTAAATAATTTACAAGTGTTTTTACCAACATTAAATCACTCTTAACCCTCTCCGACATATGACGCAATTTTGAGCCTATTAGGGATACTTTAAAGCCTTTATTACCATCAGGGTTTTTTACAAACCTTTATTTTAGTTACTTCAACCTCTGCAGTTGTCTTTGAGTTAGATGTGGGCAGAAAACTAATTTTGGAGAGGTAATTATAAGAGTGAGAGAACTCTATTTCTTATTGCTAATCTGGCAACCTCTGCGTCATATATGTCTGAAGGGGTTAAAGACTTCCCTCGTTAATCTATTGCCCCCTCATTTTGCGGAATATCAGTACTGCCATCAAATCCCTAGGAGGCGCGGCAAAATAACCGTGTGACGTCACACTTTCAGTTCTATCCTTCTGTACTCTATGGTCTACCCTACACAGCCAGCCAACAGAAAACTAGAGTTCCCACTACTTGCCCCTCCTCGAACTAGGCCTACAATTAACACCTGCATGATACAGTGGCTTACCGTTGGACCTATCATAAGGACCACCCCTGCCCTTCTTCCCCAAAAGCAAGCGACCAGCACCAAAAAAGGGTAGAGGCTAGGGTGTGAAAATTACTCGGCAGCTCATACCCAGGCTGGACCGAAAATGATCATCCAGGTTCTCCGTTGTTCTCCGCTTACCCAGGTGGAACAACCAGTGCTTACCCAGGGCACTGGCGCAGTAAGGCTTACCCATGTTACTGCAACTCCATTATCACCTTGGCACACAACTCTTTCACCAAGCCAGCTACCAATCCAGTAGAAAGAAAACAAGAATCAGGCTCCACGACTACCAACCCTGACGACATCCGAGAAGCAGCGAAAATAAAGGAGGCGAGAGGACCAGGGCCTACCTGAGTCCCCTGAAAAAACTGTCCTTCTGAGATAGCAGAGCATTGTACCTTCAGTTAGTATTGCTATTCTCTATCTTTGAGATCCCTACTAAAAATTTAACTTCAACAACACACACAACTGTCCCCCTGCTTATACCGATACAAATTGATGTGGCTGATCCATTATGACAAGTGGATCAATTAGGTGGAAGGGAAATAAAGGAAAGAGCTTGAATTGTTTATTTCTCTTACGCTTCGGGCTACCCAGAACCCATCACTCTGAAGATGGGTTCTACATTGCCCGAAACGTAAGAAAAATAAAGAATTCATACTTTTTCCTGTATTTCCCTTCCACCTAATAAATACATATGTTATAGATAAAAGAGATCCTTCGATTTCTAGTATTATAAATATATAGTCCTACCTTAACATAATATCTTATTTACAACACCACTGGAATACATATTAGCTGCCCTCCCATGCTCCCCACTCTCCCTTCCATAATTATCTATTCCCTGTCATTTTCAGTTTCTATCTTGTTACCGAATTCTATATCTGGGTATCCATTCCATTATTACAAATTACAACCACTTAGATAAGTCACCTTCAACATACCTGTTTGCACTTATTTTGTAACTAATAAATAAAACCTTTTATCCTGTGACAGTGTACTCTGTCCTAGCCGTCTTCGTTCCCCAGGTATAGGCTACAGGGTGTCCCAGGAGGAAAGGTCATAACTTTGGAAAATGATAAAACAAGGTAATCGAAGCCTAAAATGTTCTATAAGACTTATTCCAAATTTCAGCCAGTATTGAGATAGTGCATGTTGAAAATGGAATTTTCCTCTGTATTTCCCCATAAGGGTGGCCTAGCTGTCCTAGTGCCTACCACACCTCCATCTAACTGCAATTATTTTACCATGTTATAATAAAGATATTATATTTCTGTAAGTTACAAAATTATTAGACACATTAAACCAGTTGGAAAATATTTGACATGGAAGAGTCCATTACAGTGATGCAGGGGAGGACACTACATGCAATCTTCAATATTTCTTATACTGTTGAAATTTAGACTTTTTGTTTTAGAACATTTTATGCTTAGAATACCTTGTTTTATCATTTCCCAAAGTTTTGGCCTTTCCTCCTGGGACACCCTGTATAAGATACACTGCACCCCGAAAAGGTTATTAACTACAAATCCGTGGCCTTTTATTGGTGGCAAACGACAGTCTTAAGTCCGGGACAGGTTGTTCAGCTATCAGGTGGAAGAGTAAATATAAGATTTAGTATTTACTTTGATCAAACTATGATATTTTGTTTCTCTCGCAATGAATTCACAAACAAATAAATCACAAATGTGTCAAATTCAAACATCAACCCCAGGACTCTGATTCCAATTGATCAATTTAAAGCATCCACTATGGAGATGGCCACGTACATACAAATGGTAGAACCCGCTATTAAACTAGTCTAGGCAACAGAGAAAGATTGTTCACTATTTGCTGGCAAAGTAAATGATGAGCTAATTTGGGAAGGAATAAAAAGTGTGTTGTGAAATGCTTTTCAGCATTCACTAGGACGTATCGAATGCCTCCAGAATTTATATTCTATAAAGTATAATGGGAATTTTTATAGAACACTTAAACTCATGAGGAAATACTTCAAAGAGACGTACCCCACAGCTTACAATCAGGATCAGCAGCTCTTGCGTGTGCTCCCTGCATCCGTCACTCAACTCTTTATCATACATGACCCCACTTAAACAAAGGCATAATTATCATCCGCAAACTTTTGTTCACCCACAAAACATCTTCAGACCCACTACGCACGGCCGTTGGAATAGTCCCCACCATAACCCAACCCTGAAGAAACAGAAACACTTATCAACCCAAACCTCACTACCCACAACATTCCTCTTACAACCATCCTCACCCTTCTTACCCCACACCCATCCGAAACCCCTTCCCTTGCACCCACCCATCAACCTCCTCTTATTCCTTCCAAGAAATGCCCTACCCACAATATCAATCCCGTAACCAAGTACCGCACACCACCACCTTAGACCTCTTTGAATTCCCAGCCTGCTATCAATAATGTGCAGTGTATGTATTCTGAGACTTGATGCTCTACCCTGCCCCACCCCCTTCTAACCCTCTGTTTAATCAGGGTAGATTCCAAATGGGATCCTGCGCTCACCCCTCATTTGGCTGGCACGACCCCCAATGAGTTGCACACACCTACTCAGAGGAAGGCTCTGAAGAACCCCATGGTAAAGAAGCCTTGGAGGACCTCTGCCAAGAAGTTGAGGAGTTGCACATAACCGATCCAAATTCCGAACTGCAAGGGGATGATTTTTAGATCGACCCCCAGCACCACGTCCAAGAGCGGGGATAGTCAGCAATCTCCATAAACCACCAATCTATGACAAAATACTACTAAATCGAGCAGGGCGATTCCCAGCGGAGGCCTATAGATATGTGATAATAGTTGCTAGAACTCCTGTTTGAATTGTCTGGCTTCCCTTACTGTTTGTTTCTCACCTAGCTAGCTCTCACAAACATCTCATTATTATATTAATTTAACTACACTAAACAAGCACAACACACTATTTTCCAATACACGAATAACTGTTTTTCTGTCACTATATTAACTTTGGGGGACACACTTCTTACAGGCAACTTTACCGTTTGTGTCTTTCATACACATGAACAAAATATATAAAATATAACGAAACCTGCACCAAATCACTTGTAGACAAAGGAGCCACCCGTTCCTGCATCAGCACGAACTATTGCCCTAAACATCAGCATCTGTTTGGCCCTCTACATGCCTCCACTACCAAACTAATAGGCGCCGGAAATGTCCCATTATCCGTGCATTCTCTCTGAAAAGTCAGCACTCCTGATGGCAAAAGCACTCACCATAGTTTAATTGTACTCAACTCCCCCTTCCAAGCGTATAATGGCTATTTGGAGCTAGACCTTTTGCAATTGCTAGGCGATCAAATTAATTGTGAACGTCGCCAGCTGAAATTCATGAATCCCGAAAACAGCACCCCTCAAGTCACCTAAGCGCCCCTGCAATGATCTAGCAAGCCTGTACTATACCTCCCCACTACCATAAGTTGGTATCAATACGACACCTCGCCTCCACCACCCTCATATTCTTGCCCTGCCTAAAAGCCCCACCAACCCCACTGTTTGATTACATTTGCATAACTTCCGGAACATGTTATCGTAGTCCAAGTTGCAAATGTCTCTTAACATCACATCACATTGCCAAAAGGCATCATTATTGGCGACCTAGAAACATTTGAAGAGACTTAGCACACTGAAAATCTCCCTACTACCTTCCCCATTACCCACCAGCTTCCCGAGATCTCTGACTATATGAGAAAACAAAAAGATAAAACACTTCAATTGACCTTATTATGTTTCCAAGATGTAATCGCACAGGTCCCCAATGGCATCAGATATACCAGCGTATTAGAGAACCCAATCCACACCACCGGCCCTCCAATTCGCCAACCACCGGGGTGGAAAAATCCAGTAAAGATTACGTCCCTTAAAAGATGCCACACCCCTACCCCGAATAGATTATTCAGTCGATTCTCTCTATAGTGCAAATATTGTTTCCACACTCGATCTAAAAGCCAGCTACTGGCAAGTACCTGTACAAACCGATCACCGCCAAAAGATAGATTTTTAAAGCAGTATTGGCCACTGTTACGAAATCAATGTCCTCACTTTTGGATTATGCATCAGAAGAGAGACCTTTTCCAGGTTAATGGAGTGCTTCATCTGTATTCAGCGTATCTAGATGACGTTATAGTCTTTGCAAGAAACTGGGATTAGCAGTTACACCACCTAGGCCCTGGCCCTCTCGTCATCTCAATTTTTCGGTGCTCTCGGGTGTCGTCAGGGTTGGTAGACATGGCACCTGGTTCTTGTTGTCACAAAGGCAGCAGTACGTGTGGAGAATGAGCAGAGCGAGTTCTTTCATCAGAATGTTGGGTTGAAACATGGGTGTGTGATGTCCTTGTGGTTGTTTACTGTATATATGGATGGAGTCATTAAAGAAATACAAGGAAGAGCATTGGATGTTGGTGTATCGATGATACCTGTACAGCTGTTTGCTGATGATACAGTTCTGATGAGCGATAATGAATGGGAGTTGCAGGGTCTGGTAAATATGTTGGGAACAGTGTGCGAAAAACGGAATCTGAAGGTAAATGCGGGGAAGAGAAAGGTTATGGTCTTCGATAGGGGTGAAGCCACAGAGTGTGAGGTGAAGTTGAACGGTCAGGCTATGGAGATTGTCAGCTCATTTAATGATAAAACATATACTTTACAATTAAATATATAAGGCCTTGACATGGGTGAAAACAAAGAGCCTTTCTGGACTGCCAATGACACAAGCTTTCATATGAAATAAAGCACACTCTAATACACAAACTGTAGCCCCATCCACTGCCCTGGCGATCCTAGCGAGTCACTGTAGGACAAGCCATGCGGTTCTAACGGAGTGGTTAACGTCACATAGGGAAGGTAGCAAAGGAACAGTAAGGGTGTGAAAGATAAGAATGGGCGAGTGCTAGCCGAGAAGCAAGAGAGTGTCGAAATATGGAGGGAGTACTTCAACGAATTGCTAAATTTTAAGGAATGAAGCGCCAGCAAACATAGTTGGATGGGGTATGGGAGGGAGAAGAAGAGAAGTAGTGGAGGAGGAGGTGGGGATCAGAAGTTCAGAAGTGTGTGAAGCCCTGAAAAGAGTGAAGTTGGGGAAAGCACCAGGAATAGAGGGAGTGTGTGGGGAAATGCGGAGATATGGAGGTGAAATAGTGATCGAACGGGTATGGAAAATGTGCAAACTAGTATCAAAGAAGGGAAGTGCACCTGATGACTGGAAGACTGGCATAATAGTCCCCCTATATAAGGGTAAAGGGGAGTGTGTGGTAACCACCGAGGAATATGTCTTCTAAGTGTAGTAGGGAAGGTGTACAGTAAGGTAGTGATTGAGAGAGTGAGAGCGAGATGAGCAGGGTGGTTTTAGGAAGGGAAGAGGATGTGTAGATCAGATTTTTACCCTGAAATGTGTAGTGGAGAAATATCTGGAGAAGCAATAAAAGCTGTATGTTGCCTTTATGGACTTGGAGAAGTCCTATGACAGAGTGGATAAAGAAGGTATGTGGAAAGTACTTAGAATGTATGGAGTAGATGGCAAGTTGCTGAAAGCAGTGAAGAGCATGTATAAGGGTGCAAAGTCGGCAGTAAGTGTGGATAATGAGCAGAGCAAGTTCTTAGATCTGAATATTGGGTTGAAACAGGGGTGTGTGATGTACCCGTGGTTGTTTACTGTATATATGGGTGGAGTAATGAAAGAAATACAAAGAAGAGCAGTGGATGTTGGTGTATTGCTGATAAGGGAGGGAAATGAGTGGAAACTACCTGTACTGCTGTTTGCTGATGATACAGTTCTGATGAGCGATAATGAATGGGAGTTGCAGGTTCTGGTAACTATGATGGGAACAGTGTGCGAAAAACGGAACCTGAAGGTAAATTATGGTCTTCGAAACGGGTGAAGCCACAGAGTGTGAGGTGAAGTTGAACGGTCAGGCTATGGAGATTGTCAGCTCATTTAAGTATTTGGGCAGTGTGTTGAGTAAAGATGGGACTATGGATGAAGAAGTGCGGGAGAGGGTGCAACAGAAGAAGAGGGTTGTAGGAACACTGAAAACAGTAACAAGAAATAGGGTGGTCAATATGGAAGTGAAGAAGTCCTTGCATGACAGTGTGGTAATCCAGACACTGACTTACGGAAACGAAGCATGAACATTGGTGGAGAGACTCAGACCAAGAACGAGAGGGGTGGAAATGAGTTACTTGAGAAGTGCGTGCGGAGTTACATGGAGGGATAGACAGACGAATGAGGAAGTAAGTAAGAGGTGTGGTATGGAGGTAGATGTGCTGGAAAGTGTGAAAAGGAACACCTTGAATTGGTTCGGCCATATGGAACGTATGGGAAATGAGAGAATGACTAAGAGGGTGTACGAGAGTGAGGTGGAAGGACAGAGAGGGAGTGTAAACCGAAAGCAAGGTGGAAGGATGGAGTGAAGAAGTATATGGATGAAGGCGGTGCTGGTTGGGAGGAGGGGCGTCGACTGACTGGGGACAGAGGTGCATGGGGGCGTTTCGTTCATTGCCACCCCTTCGGGGATCACAACATCAGGCAATAGATAGATAGATAGATCTAGTGTGGCAGAAAGGAAGCAACCAACACCTTGAAGCTGCACTATCAACCAGTCTAGTACAACACATATGAAGCACCTATCATTTTGAAGCTTCAATTAATAATCTTGTGGACTCACAAGAGTTACAGGCTACTGAATAACCTAAAGTCCTGAGGGTAAGACATAGGAAAAACCAAAACAAATTGGTTTCCGAGGTTGACGGGACCAGCCCTGTATTACTCTCCGGGTCAAGTTACCCCTGGGCCAGCCACAAGGCACCTATAGAGTACAAAGAACCATAGAAATGAATTGCGATCTTCAGATATATATATATATATATATACAGTATATGTGTGTGTTTCGCATGATCGATGTTATTGCTTATATAACGCCCCCACCAGCCAGTTAATATTACTAGAGAACTTTAAAGCAATGTAGTAAGAGTCTAGGGATTTTAATCAACTAACTGGAGGTTACGCCATAAGATTAAAGTGAGTTTTATGAGTTAATAAGAAAGTTATTATAAGGCAATTAGGATAGAAGTTATTAAGATAATAAGTTAAGGTAATAATAAGTTAATAAGATAATAATGAGATAATAAGGTAATAATACACATAAAGAATTATGAAACAATTCAGTTAGTTTAAATATTATATTCTTAGGTTTAATGATACATATAAACAAATAATTAATGTGTAGGGGATTCCTATATCCCAACTGCACACACAAACATTATCAATGTTTAGTTAACCCCAATCAACCCCAATTTAAAAACAGGGAACAAACAAACTTATCCATTGGTAATGCCTTCTCTCGTCCAAGCTCGCCCCTCACACCTTGGGGAGAGTAAAAGAGACTTCGTTGCCGTGTTGAGATGAGACTGACTAAACTCAAATTCTAGGAGCCTTATATAGCTTTGGATGAAGCCCGGCCTGTCTCGAATAACCAAGGTCGGAGCTTCATGCAGGTCTCAAAATTAAATGGATAAAAGTCTTGAGGCTTCACTCAAGTCGAACATAATTAAAAGGAAATGAGGCTTCACTCAATTCGAATTTATGAACAAAGAAACTGATTCATATTGAAAGTTGAACAATGAAGCATGAGAGACTTAACTAAAACTAATTAATACAATAATTGAGACATGAAATAGATAGGGCCATGACACTTCCCCCCAAAGAAGATTAAGCTTAATAGAATGGTTTAATCTTAAGAATATATGGCGCTATCATGACTATGTTGATCCGGCACCAGTCCTAGAGAGAGCGTCCGCGATCTTGTTGTCGGATCCCTTGATGTGCTTGATCTGGACGTCATACGGCTGGAGGAATAGGGACCATCGCAACAACCGTTGGTTTGAGAACTGGTTGCGAGACAAGAAAGTCAGAGGATTGGGGTCCGTATACAAGGTTACCGAGTTCACGCGTCTATAGTCTGTGCAGAGGCGCAGGGTCCCATCCTCCTTGGGAACCAGTAGGCAGGGAGAAGCCCAAGGGGAACTGCTGGGGACTGCCAACCCATTCTCCAGGAGGTAATCCACTTCTTTCCTCATCTGGTCCTTCTTCTGCTGAGGAACTCTGTATGGTGCCTGACTGATGGGAGTAGATCCAGGGATTAGCTCAACATCATGACTTATCAAGTTACAATGACCTGGGGTATCTGCCAATACTTCTGGGTAGTTTGATAACATGGTGGAGACCTCATTCACCTGTGTGCTATTTAAGTGACATAGGTAAGATGATTGTTTCTGTAATATCTCAGAGTTTGAACAGCCACTCCACTCAAACACAGGGTCATTAGTCTCCAGCATGTCATCTTTTACATTTATGACTGTACATGAAAGTCTCAAAGAATCAGATGCAGGGTTAGGATTTTTATATGGCTTAAGCAAGTTGACATTTATTAGCCGAGTTGCCTTACGGCGGTCAGGAGTGTGGATTATGTAGTTCAAATCACTGACTTAACTCTTATTAGTACAAGGGCCATAGTATTTAGCTGACAAGGGAGAACCAGGGACTGGGATGTAGGCTAGCACTTTGTCACCCTCTTTGAAGTGTCTTACTTTAGTTTTAAGGTCATAATTAGTCTTCATCTTTTCCTGAGAAAGGTTCAGGTTCTCACTGGCAAACTTTTTAATTTTTGCAAGATTGTCTCTAAGTTGCTCAAGAAATGCTGTAACAGTAACAAGTTTAGTTTACTTGTGAGATATGCTGATCATGTATCTGTATCTTATGTATCTGTTCTAGTCTTTAAGTTTTCCAGGTCATATAGGACTGCATGCTCATATGGATACATCTACGTAGCTAACAATAAATAAACTCTGGTCGGCATTTTAGTTTTATAAATGCTTTTTTTGTGCTGGAATGTATACTGTGTAACAGCGGATGTTATTTACTACTGAATATACCGTGCAGCCAATCAGAGGAATAGGACTGTCATCATCATCATCTCAGACACTTGCTTCACCCTGGGAAACCCTTGCCAAAAAGGATGGGCATGTCAAAAACGTTTCCAGGCTATTTTGTCTAGGCATGCTTCATTTGTCCGTGCCACAATGCCACTTCCGAATGTTGTTGTTTTTTTTGTTTTTTTTTTTTTACCTATACCATAGGTAGTCTTCCACTACCAGCTGTTCTTCATTTCAGGATGTAGTCAAGTTCTTCAGTCATCTATCTTTCTTGAATTTTATATACTCTATCTCACTGTTCACGTTACCATCACACACCCTGCTAAAGTCAGTGACCACTCTCTGGTGTTCTTCCACATTTTCCACCAACAGAACAGTATCGTCCTCATATATGCATATTAAAATGTTACACTCTCTTCCCTCGGATTCCAGTCTAGCTCCTATTCTAATTAATCCCGCTCTACATTATCTGATCACACCATCCATTAAGCAGCCATAAAGACAAAATAAAAACCTCTTTGTCTTACTCCAACGTTGACTTTAAAACTATCGCCATGATTATCGCTTACCTTCACATTTTCCAATGCTTTCCCATAATTTTTTTTGACTGCCATTAGCAACTTGTCTACCACACCATATACTTTTGACAACTCAAACAGACCCTCACATTCAACATTATTATCAGCCTTTCAGCCATTCAGACTTTTCCAAATCCATGATTATCTACTTCTCTACCAATAATCACATTAACACTATGTGATTGTTGTGCAATTATTTAAAGGCCGGGGTTCTTTAGTACTAAGCTGGATAAGTCAAACAAAGAGAGACATATACATACAACTAATGTATTAAATGTAAGAATAAAGGGGTACACAAAATACATATCACAAGTATACTGCAACAAAATACAATGCCACAACATTAAGTCATATCATAATCAGGGCCTTTTGCGACCACATACAATAATAACACTTTACTGAATACAATCTCTTGTACTACCCGGACTAAACATGATCATGAGCAGTCTCATGAATACAAATAGCAAAAGTTAATATTGATTTTGGATTCCGAAGAACCACAGTATGTAAATATATAATATTCCTGTCTTGCCTGGGTTAATGGGAACAGGAGACGCTAACCTTAACACATTGATTGGCAATAACTAAACTCTGCATGCACTGAGCTAATTATGTTTATAATTAGCTAGATTTCACTATTTGTGTTCATTGGAACAGCAAGTATCTATATGACTGATCAGTTATATTTCTTAGTTCGACAACTTTGGTTCAGGAAACAGCAAGCGCTTGGATTCAGGGAATAGCAAGGGATTTAACTAACTAATGAATTATGTGGTGTTGACTCCAAGCTGAACTGAAATTTACAGAATGAAGTAAGTTACAGGTTTCGTGATCAAGGTATAACTTTTCTGGGTTCATGGAGCAGCATATAGTTTGTAACAAGAGACCCTAGGAACACTTCCATTAGTGTTCTATTAGTCATCTAACGATTCTATTAGACGTTCTAATAAGAGCTAGTTCAGAGGTGTGGGGCAACCAGTGTATCATTGGCAGGCTCAGCACTTTGTCAGCAGGACACCTTCCGGAGAGGTAGCACCAGGGTTTGTCAGATCGTCGTCAATTGGGCTGCACACAAGGCCATCGGCAGCAGGACCACATACAGGGAGTCGACAGCAGTACCTCTCAGGGCATTGGTAGCAGGACCACGTTGTGTCGTCGTCAGGGGTGGCTGGATCAATAGTACCAAAGAACGACCTAGGTGGCTGTCTTGAGTCTCAGGTTCCAGCAGCTACTGGAGTTCCACCTCCCAGTATGAGGTAAATTCTTCAAAGTAAGGGTCAGGGACGCAAAGGATATGACTACCTATCAAAGATCAGAGCTCTAGCACCTCTGCACACTTGACTGCAGGAATAGAAGTAAACTCACCAGTGGCTGCAGGAGGCACTAGTTTTGTCTATCATTTATCTTGTAATTCTATCAAATAGTCCTTTTTTCATATTACCTCTATTTGTGTTCTTATCCAATGAACTGAGTTTACCACTGCAAACCTCAAGAGTTGCAGAAAGAGAAGGGGTTTTCTGCTGGGGTTGCGGGAGAGGGGAAGTCGGGTTCAACAAAACAGCAACTGTCTGACAGTGGGTTGGTTCTGGGTCATTATATACCCCTTTGGCAGATAAAAAAAAAATTTTTTTTATTGACAGCCAATCAGGGAGCTTCCAGAATCTTCCAGTTAGTTTATTGATCCGCATTTTGGAACAATGCTCTGGTGCTCTGTCCGTTTCGGCCAATCAGGGGCGAGGTTGGGCGAGCTCCTTTGCCAATGAGAGGGTCAGGAATCTTCTCCAGCATCTATTAACTTGCTTTGGCTCGACCAATGGGAGGCTGGGGAAATGCTGACACCCCGCCCTCTTCCAGGCAGCTCCAGGTGATGAAGGGGAATTATGATCATCACTATCTATGAGGATGAGGAGGGTTTTGGTCGAAAGGGGCCTGAGGGGGGAAGGTGAATTTGGAAGGTTTGGTGTCCTTCATGGACATGAGATCAGAAAGCATGTGCCTCTCTGACCCCTTGCTAGGCTGTTTGGACGGTTTGAGGAACTTTCTAAAGGGATTTTCCTACATGCCTGATTTCCTTCGGCATATGCCTCCCAACGTATTGTTCAAAGAATGTGGTCGATTGTCAGGCTTGTGACTGTTATTTCTTATAAAATTAATGACTACATGCAACATATTGTCGAGCAGTCTCCGACATATCGTTGAATTTTCTGGGACCTGTCACTGAAACTTTTGCGATCATTAGATCAACAATGTCCGAGCCCTGTCAAACTTGAATTTTTACCCACAACTGACATGGGGCCATTCGAGGACGTGTCTGCTAGTCATCGCAAACACAATCGACGACTTGACAGCTATAAGTCGTGGACGTCAGCCGACAATAAGCGAATCATAATAAAAATAGGTGTGCTATAGCCGACAGGTGGGCAGGTTGCCACGCCACTGGGCCTATATATATAGGGCCTCCTGCAGGCTCACAGTTCAGTATCACCCAAAATTGGAAATCAGCAAGAAGCGGCTATCCAATCTATGCGATGGCGAGTAACTATCGCTATCACACAGGTCAGGAGTTGGAATTGATGCAATTGCAGCTTGAGATAACGAAGCAGCGAGTGCATCTGTACAGGGTTTTATAAAAAGAGCTACTTTAAGAATAGAGGGAGAAGAAAATGAAGAAGCGTTCAAATTTGAACGAAGGAATGGCTGCTATGCTGGAAAAAGCTTGGTGTTGTTACGATCCAGGTTCTCAAAGACACAGGGCTCTTTAACATTGGACTAGATAATGGCAAAATGCAACAACGGTAACACTAGATCCAACCCCTGCCTTAAACACTGGAAAACAAAACACCATTACCGCCCTGAGTCGTGCCTGGACAACGAGGTATCCTATGACTCGGTAACTGGTGCACACACACTAGGCTGACGCTCGATGAAACAGCCTATTCTCAAACAGTAAAAGATTACTCGTTTAGGTTACACAAAGAAAAGATAGTTAACGTGATTAATTAACGTTACGGTAGATACTCAAATAACTGGCACTCCTGTATTAAAGAAAGTGCAATGCTAGTCCTGCAACATCAACTGGAAACTTCTGAAATAAGTCTGATGCTGGGAAGATGTTTGTAAATAATCTTGAACAATTATAATGCAGAATACGGGTCACAATAAATACTAGGACATATAGTAATAATAGGAAGGCGAATAATAAAGACTGTGCAAAGGTAGTAATGTTCGACAACTAAAGAAATGCTTCGTGACACAACGCAACAGCCTACTAGGGTTGTGCAACTCAACAACAACCTCGGCTCAAAAGTGCAGCGAATAATAATGTTGCATACATATAATAATGGAGCTTATCTCTAACCAGTGTCTGCTTAGTTAACAAAGTCTAGCTGGGGTATCAAGGCAGGGCAACAATGGGCGAGCATGTGGCTCGTAGCCTAAAGTTGTCCGAAGGTGGTATAATGAAGATTACGTTATATGACGGGGATGCTCTCTTGATAAATCTAGGTCTCTAGTACCTAGTTCTATCCTGGCGATCCCTCAGAAGTCAACACAAAGAGGCAGCACTATGTTGTGAGGGATAGGCTATGGCCCTCTCACACCACAGCGCTGTGCTCGCAAGGTAAACCCACCCGAAGACAACTTAGGCTCCCACAGTACCTGTCGATGTCGTGCAGGGCTTAGCTAACATTGCACACATCGGAGACAACGACACAGTAACCTTACCCCCAGTCTAGCTTTAAATAACCAAGCAGAATCACTCAACACCTTGCCAGGGATACATATACCGGTCTACAACCTTCCCGAGAGAGGACAAACACGGAAAAGTCTGTCTCTCCAAACCTCATACATAGAAATATCTGAGCTTCGCTTACAATACGACTGGCCGACGGTGAACGTCTATGCTGAAACCAGAAGGGATGTTGAGTTTAATAAAGATTAGAGAATGAGAAAGGAGAAGTCGAGAGAGAGAAATAGTATGCAAAGTGGCGAGTATGGGGGACAGAATTGCAAAGGATGTAGACGATACGCGTGTCAGGCAAGCTCTGAGCTGGTAAAAAACATGAGGCCGCGACGGGAAGGGACTAGTTGACAACCCGGCCGCCAACGCCGTCAGCGCCCAAGCGAGCCGCGTGATAGCTCATCCCCGCTGCCAGGTGTACTCCCTCACCCTCTCTCGCTCGCCTCCCACACAAGCAACATTTATATTATAGCGAATATAAAATACAAGGCGCGGTCACAGACCAAAACAAAGACCATTTCTAGACTGTCTGTGGCAACACGACACTAATAACATAAAGCAGATCATTCTAGGACAACTGTAGCCCATCCCCCCATCCTGACGAGCGCTAGCGAGCTGCAATGCCCCACGCAACCATTCTGCTAGCGCCGGGAGGCGTCACAGTGTCTACGAGAATCTAATGAAGGAGATGAAAGAACACTCACACAGACACACACAAACATACACAAATAATCACACACACACCGATACACACACCTATGCACACTGAAACACACACACATGTACACTTGAAGCATTGTTGACCAGGTGTGGGTCACGAATGCATTATCAATAATAGTTTTGGACAGGTGGCGGATCTTTTGATGGTCTCCGTTTTCGAGGGTACTGTATCTAAGTACCAAAAGTATAAAAGTGTTCTCCAAATGTTAAATGATGCATCTGAGGTACCAGTTTATATATATATAATATATATATATATATATATATATATATATACTGAATATATATATACATATATATATATATATATATATATATATATATACATATATATATATATACCTATATGTATATATTTATATATATATATATATATATATATATATATATATATATATATATATACAGTATATATGTATAACTAACCACAGAACATATAGAAAAATATCATATGCATATAGAATTGAAGAGATTCTGATGATATGGAAATGAGAAAAAACGTCCTGTGTTGCCCTATTTAGCTTCTATCATTATCTTGCCCTTGGAATAAGGGGCGAACGGGGGTTTCAGCTGGAGGGTACTATGGACGATGGCAGATACGATCTCCTTGCCAGCATAGTAGGTGAAAGTGGCTGTGAATACTGGGAGGTTCTGGGCGACGAGCTTGTTGAGGGCATCCATGGCTGAAGTTGTAGGGGTTGAAGAGGTGAATGTATATCTGAGGTTGAACTCTTATTGTCTGGGGTTGGGGAGAAACCTTATTTATAGCAAACAGGTGATCAGGAGGCTTGGATAGCCGTCTGAAGCGTGTTGTAATTGGCTGAAGGGGTGGTGAATTTGGAGGACTCTCCTGAAGTTAAGGGTTGATGTCATGGTTTTGTTGCTCCGAGATTAGCGGAGGGGTCGGTCCATTATCTGCTTCCAGATTAGCCAACAGGAAGGGAGGAGTATCAGGGTTGAGAGGAGATGCAGGGGGCAGCTCTTGACATGGTTAGCCAGTTCTAGACCGTTGGCAGGCGGGGGTGGACGCAGGTCTGGCTCGGGGAAGGGGCAGTAGAGGTGTTAGAGTGAAAAGTAGACCAATCAGGGCAGGTGGCTCCGCCCCGAAACTGATCTGAGATCCTGAAAAATACTCAGCACGCAGGACCTAGAGACTGCTTTCCTTGCTGCTGAATGTGGGGGAATGTAGATTTTCGAATTCAGCCATTTCACCTTTTGGGTTTTTTTTTTGAGTCGTGTCCTTTGGATATTATTCATGATAAACATTTAATCTTATTATATAGGTAATAATCCATTGCGATATATATTTGTGCCTTAGGGGTCTATATGTATTGGAAGATGTACAGTATCAGTGCATATCTATACTATCGTTTGTTGGTTGTTAACACTCCACTGCCATTCCAATCCACTCCACTACCATTCTAATTCACAAATCAAAGATTCCCAGGCCTCACCGGCAATCATCATGAATTTTCAGCTCAATCCTTTGATCAACTAATTTCTTTGTGTCTACAACATCAAATAACAATACATTATTCAATGACAAGGGCAGTCTTGTGTAATAATGAGCTAAGCATATGAATTCTACAATTAAATTGAAGGTAACTGTATTTGTTTTCATTATTTACTTTCTAACACTACAGTCACTATACTCACCATGGTGGCTCCACCTGTGAAGATGTACAGTTGCCCACAAAAGTTCTGTTCTCGTCATGATATTATGTATGGAAGTTAAATTACTATGAATGAATTACGAGTGTGTGTGTGTTTTATTTACTTATCAGTTGACTAGTTAAATGGGTTGACCACTGCATAAGATGCTCTACACTCGTTAATCAATCATGCACATTATATTAATTTATAAATATAAGATCACAGAGAGAAACCAATCTTATGTAGGGAACTGTACACTATGTAATGAAAGGTGCATGTGAAATGTTAACCCGTATCCACTAAGGTTCTCTCCGTTTGTAATGCAGCTAGATAGAACGATAGATTGATTAATAGATACTTATAGATAATTATAATATGTTCACTTAAGCCAGACAAGTTTGGTCTAAGCGCGATCTAAACACAGCTGTTGATTGGGTGGTACAATCCCGTGGACATGGGTAACACGATATATCTTAAAAATTTCACTTAATCGACATGTACGAAAATAGTTGACTGCATTATCATTTACTTTCATTTCGGGCTACATTATGGAAGGTATTTAGGTACAAATTATCCTTATAAATATATCGGTGTCTTAGAAAAATACAATAGAATGTAGCGTAATATACATTGATGATAAACGTTTGTTGTAAAAGGGGTGTCAGAGGTATTCACATTCACTGTATTACTTATTAATCCATGAATGTATTGGTTTACACCAACTATTTTAGGTATTCTATCAAAGGTATATGTATTATTGAAACAAAAATAAACTCCAAGGAATTCATTAACGTTAAGGGAGCACACCTCGCTTTTTTTCTCTTTCTCTCCCTCTCTCTTTGGCTTGTATCCTTTCGCCCCCATTCAGCCTACTGTTTTAAGACGTTTCCCCCATCCAGGTATTTCCTGGCGAGAGGTAGCGAGCCAGCATATATAATTGTTTTGTTTTGACAGCAAGCTAAATTTGTACATTTTTCGATAGAAAAATTTCTCCGGCAAAGCCGGATTTCTCAACACAATGCCGCCTCGCTATCACTCGCCAGGAATAAATCAACAACTGGATGTGGATAAACATCTTAACCCTTAAAGAGCGGCGCCCGGCTTAAGCCGGGCGCCAATTTGCAGCAAGTTAGGAGCATTATTATGGCTTTTAACCCTTATTTAGCGGGGCCCGACTTAAGTCCGTATCGAAAAAATTGGACTATGTGGCAGGCCCGACTTAAGTCCGTGGGCGTATTCCCGCCCTAATTTAGGTGGAAAGCGAAACCTGGTGGTCAGGCGGTGTACTACAAGGTCCCACCCACACATCCCCACTGCGTGACCATGACTCAGTAACCCTAAAGCATGGAAGGTCAAGATTTGCCCGTGTCCGATTCGGTGGCCGCCACCCCTAGTGCGTCGCGCCACCCTACTCATCACGCCCCGCTCACCGCCCAGGACCTAGATATAATGATGAACTCTTCAGAACTTTCTAATAGGCTGTTGAATGACACCATGGAAGGTCTGGGTAAGAGTTTCAATAGTGTGGATAACTCGGAAGACGAAAATATGCCGATCATAGGCTTTCACCCCAAGCATAATTTGCTTGTCGCAAATGTTGTGGTTGATGTTGCACAGGACGTTGAGCAAAATGGAGACGTTCCTTACGAAGAACATACTGGTGTGGGTGTTGGTAAGTACAATTTACATTTTATAATTGCTTGAAAGTTTGATTGCAAGCATTTTATAGCGTATTATTTCAGGCGTTCGGTAAATTTCTCACGATAACCAGGGTGTACAGTATATTTCTCACGATAATACAAGCAACAACGAAGCTTGGCGGAGATTGTGGTCTACAATATACCTTTTTATAATTGCATGTGACCTTGTAATTGCTTGAAAGTTTGATTGCAAGCATTTTATAGCGTATTATTTTCAGGCGTTCGGTACATTTCTCACGATAACCACGGTGTACGGTATATTTCTCACGATAATACAAGCAACAACGAAGCTTGGCGGAGATTGTGGTCTACAATATACCTTTTTATAATTGCATGTGACCTTGTAATTGCTTGAAAGTTTGATTGCAAGCATTTTATAGCGTATTATTTCAGGCGTTCGGTAAATTTCTCACGATAACCAGGGTGTACGGTACATTTCTCACGATAACCACGGTGTACGGTACATTTCTCACGATAATACAAGCAACAACGAAGCTTGGCGAAGATTGTGGTCTACAATATACCTTTTTATAATTGCATGTGACCTTGAAATTGATTGAGAGTTTCATTGCAAGCATTTTATTTGCGTATTATTTCAGGCGTTCGGTACATTTCTTACTGTAACCAGGGTGTACGGTACATTGCATGTGACCTTGAAATTGATTGAGAGCTTGATTGCAAGCATTTTATTTGCGTATTATTTCAGGCGTTCGGTATATTTCTTACGGTAATACAAACAACGAAAGATTGAATATTTGTGCTTGGCATTATATGATTGTGGGGAACATATGTACCGTATATATTATTTTATCATATATGTGATACATATGTAAAATAGTTATATTATCACGACACTCTCTCTCTCTCTCTCTCTCTCTCTCTCTCTCTCTGTCTCTTCCTCTCTACCTATACATTTATAATTGCATGTGACCTTGAAATTGCTTGAGAGTTTGATTGCACGTCTGCAGTCACACGACAAGGAGGCCCCGCCATAGGAGGGAAGTCGCGTCCAAGTGTAGTCGGTGTGATATGGGACTCTGTCCTATTCCTTGCTACACCGAGTACCACACACTGGAACACTTCTAACCTCCTCCCTTCTTGCCAATCATTCATAACTTCATTCAATCATTCATAACTTCATTCAATCATTCATAACTTCATTCAATCATTCATTCATCTATTTCAAAGTACCTCATGAATTCATGTCATTCAATCATTCATATGGTGGAATAGCACACTACCCAAACACAAGTGCATTCATCATCATCAGCAACATCACCCATTACATCCATAAGTTTCGAATCTCATCCATCCATCTGGTTCTTGGTCCACCTCATACATCCATGTCATTCATTCATACATACATTCATACACTCGCTATATAGTCCATGAGCCAAGACCCGAATTTTGGGATATCGGTACCACCCGGGGTGACTAATTCTCTTAGGTGTTTTTAGCTTGCTACATGTCTCTAGTTTATGTTTTGATATGATAGCCCTTGCACATTGGTAGCTTAATGGTCGTTATCACTTCTTGAATAGACATACCCTACCGAAAATTCCGAAATTTTTTAAAATGTCAAATTTGGGGACAGGAATGCCTAAATGTCAACAAAATGCATATAGTAATTGTCACATTTAATACAAGTCCTGTAAATACACACTAAGCATGCCATGGGCTTGTACATACTATTATGGCAAATTACTACTCCTAAATATCATCTACGTCAGACTCGGAATCTGACTGTTGTGCCACCGGCTCTTCTTCAATAGCCTTGTTCTGACATGTCTGTAACCTGCACATGTCCGTGCATTTTAGACCATTGCTGAGGCAAGTACACTTAGGGAGTTCGCATGACCGCACACACTTGCAAGACAGTAGCTGCATAACAGCATCTGGTGCTGGTGAGCCTCGCATCCAGTTGACGGCAAGCTTACCGTCCTCATCTGTCATCCAACCGCAGTCTGTTGGGTTCGCAACAAATGGCTGGCTCTGAAGACTTCTCCTCCAGATCGCAGCCTGGTAGTTTGCACGCAGTGCATGCATGAAGAGGCAGTCCTCACAAGGAGGGAGTTGACTTGACTCTACCTCTCCACGTCTTGCACAGAACAGCTCATACCGAAGCTTGTTTACCTTAGTTGTGTGGGTAGATGGTAGGTACATGTGGCAGGTGATTTCCTGTAGCTTCTCAAAGAGTTCAGGAGACACTTCCCATGAGCGTCCAAGTTCGTGAAAAGCATGCTGGTATGTCTTGTCCATCTTCACCTGCTTGAGTGTCGTCATCTTCCCTCGGCCAGCGAATGCACTGACGGTATCACAGCCTGTAAAGGCATGCATACCAATCAATGAATCACACACGCTGCCTCCTAGTGTGCGGCTCAGTGTGGTGATATCCAGGAATCTTGTCCGGTTCTTCGTCCCGCACTTCTGGAACAGATGGGATGGGATCTTGTGGCACATGCCAAGACACAACACCATGACGTCTGTATCTTCTGCAGTGATGATGACAGACTTGTTCCCAGATTCTGCTGCATGAAGTGCATGGAGAAGAAGGCGTGTGTCTGCTTCTTCTTGAGTTGACTTAAGCTCAGGAGCCTCTTCCCACTGCTCTTTGGTGATCTTGAAGCAGCGCTGCTCACATGTGACATACAGCTCCTTGTCCTTGAGCTTCTCCCTGTGCTGTGGTGCCTTCCATTCTTCCACCAAGAACTTGATAAGACTTGCCTTGTTGGAGGAACTACCGAGTAACTTTCTCCACTGCTGGATGTTGTGCCCAGGTTGAATGTTCTTGAAATGAATTCCTGTGCCTGCACTTCTTTTGGCTCGTTCTGCATCCTTGATGGATGTCTCCTTGTAGATATCAAACACAACATCAATGCGCCTGCTCTTAGCACCTTCATGAACAGCGTGACTCAGTGCTGTACCTGCAAGCTGTGAAAAAGTTTTGTCGTTTCCCTTCAGTTTGTGGACCAGGCTCATCCCATCAATTATGGTAGCAGAGGGCTCGGGTATCACTTCTGCAGGAGAAACATTCCTCTCTAACTCCTTTGCGAGGGCAGCCTTGTTGGTCTTGCGGAGAGACCCATCACCGCTGGCAAGTGCCCAAGGCAAAGGCCCCAGGGGATGAGCCAAGACATCACTCATTTTGAGCTTTCTGTTCTCGGCAACAAGGATCATCTGGCCAAATAGGTTCCTGTCAGCCTTTAAGATAACCTCCTTGGCATGGTCTTGAGAGCGTGGCTTCATTCTGATGTTAGTGAACGTTCTCAGTTTCGTCTTCGTCATCGTGTCATGAAACTGTATAGTTGGCGTATCGATCTCCAGGCGCTCTTCCTTGAAGGCTTGATATGCATCCTCTCCTATTCTGTAGGCCCCTAGAAGGTCTTTGACAACTTCTGGTGGTGCCATAGTCGCAGTTGACAAACTGACAAGATCTTCTTGCTCTGCGTTGAAGGGGTTCAACCAGCTGGTCTCCATCAGTTGAACTAAAGATTGGACATCGGCCTCATCTCTTCTAATCCTGGGCATCTGTAGGTCTGGGTGGCTGAAGTCAGTATACTTTTGGCCTACTACCATATTCCTGAGCTGCCTTAAGTACCTGCTGCGATACTCCGATGTCAGGTAGTACCTGGCGACAGCTCCGCCTTTCAGGCTGAAGCCTTTTGTGCCCCCTGGTGTCTGGGTGTCTTTGTTGATCGTCTCTTCGATTGTCTGGTCCACAGGGATCCGTCCAAAGGGATTCTTGCTACCGATCTGGACCGAAAAGCCACCTTGCATGAAGTGTTCATGGACCTCTGGGTGTTCAATGGGCAGTCGAGACATCAAGGCATAGTAGTAGGTTAGGAACCGGGCATAGTTCACTTTGTCATAGGCAAAACACCACGGTATCATCTGTCGGATTGCTCCTAGGTGGAGCATCCAGTTGCCTTCTCTGGAGGCTCGAATTAAGTCCAGCATGATCTCAACCATGTCCAGGTATGACATCCAGAATGCTGAGAGGTTGTGTTCATCTCTGAGGGTCTCAAGATAAACTTGGAAAAGCTTCATGATATGTGTGCATGATTCACTCTCCATCAGCTCTTGAAAGAGTCCCTGAGACACATTGCTGTGAAAGCTGTTGATGTCCTTCAGTGTTTCATCTAGATGGTGTATGTCCCTTGAATGGTTTTCTTCTAGCCATGAAAGGAAGCCTTTTCATGCAAGCCTCATCAGTGCTTCATACACGAGCTTGTGTAGTCTCACTGCTCTGTTGTACCTCTTGCCGTTCATCACTCCTGACACTGATCCTTCTGCGATGATACCTGATTCCACACACAGATCTCTAAGACCTGCATTTTGAAACTTTTTTCCTATGGTGGAGATGAGATTACAGATTGTGTGGAAGACGCCCATCCTGATGATAATGTTCTTGAACTTCTCTTGTTTCCAGATAACTTCGGCAGCTTTGGCATAGAGTGCTTGATCAAACACGCACACACAATCTTGTTAAGCTGTAAGGACTGCATGATAGCATGCGTTTGTTCCAAGATTTCATTAACGGTGGACATTTCTGTTGCGGGAGCATTGATAGTGGGCAGGTAGCTTACAGTGTCCTGAACCACTGCAATGTCTCTGCGCATTTTGATGTTGAACCCAGTCCAACTGCTGATGGACTGGTCCTCATGGTCTGACATTCGAGTAAGAAGCCAGATATGGTTCTTTGTCTTTGAATCCTGGACTTCCTTGGTAGTGTCGACATACGCAGTCTCAATCCTAGGTGGCCCTGCCCGCCGCCCAACATTGTATATTGGCAGCATTGATGATGTCTGAGTGATGCTTCTTATCTTGGACTTGGTAATCTCTGGCAGGACTTTCTCTGGCACAGAGCCTGCAACCTTGGACTGGACAGCAATCGAACTACTCCTCTATGAGAAGTACCTGCTCCACTTAGGGTCTCTTCAAGTCGGTCAATGTTATCCCAGGCCAGGGTTGTGAACACACCAGGGTAGATGTTTGCTGGCAGTGGAATGTCATCCTTTGAGCATTCCAGCTTCTGGATACAAAAGGGCTGTATCGATCTCCTCAAACATTGGGAAAGACACACAGAGACCAAGACGATTCAGGGTTCGGATCAGTTCTGTGTTTCCTGTCAAAGACTTTACAGCATTGGTCAGCAGTACGTGCTTGGGTGGTTTTGTCTTGCCACTGGTAACAGCAAAGACCAAGTCACTGCCAAAGGAAGTGGCAAGACGTTGAGCTCTTTCAGAGGGAGTTTCACACTCACACTCTCCTGTCAGCAGGGTGTGCAGGAATTGAGTGACTGCTGCAGGAATGACATTCTGATCTGTATCGGGAGGCCATGGCTGACTCACATCTTGTTTATTGATCTCATTCCTCAGCTGCATTCCTGCTTTGGTTAAGACATCTTCAGAGTTAGCTGCTCTTGCTTCTTGCAGGTCTTTTGCCATTTTGTGTGCTTGCCGGGCAAGGTCGTCCATTGAGAGGCTGCGTGGATAGATTAGAAGCTTTCCTTTCTCATCTGGGACAAAGCGTAGTGATTCTCCAAACTCGGTTTCAATCTTTCGGCGAACATGTTTCTTTGTCGCTGGTTTCAGTTGGATAATACCACGGGACATCATGGATCTCTCAAGCCTAGATGTGAGGTTTGTCATAGGCAGTACCTCTGGGTTGGGGAATAATTTGGTCCTTATATACAAGCAGAGTTCCTCGAGGGCTTCTGTCTCAACCTCTTCGTAGCGTGCTTCCTCGCTTTCTTCCTGATTTTCACCTGCACCCGACCTGGCGGCCGCTGGGAAATCATCTTTTGTGAAGAGTTTGTAGCACGACTTGTGGTAGTGACCCTCTGCAGCAACAAGGTCTCTGCTAACTAAACCAAGGATTCTCTGGTTGAGTTTCCTTATTGCTGCTCTGCGAATCTTCTCATCTGCTCGTAGCTCAACACACTGTATGAGTGGCTCCCTTGTCTTTGTTGTTTTTATGTACTTGCTTGACTTCTCGCAGAAGATACATACTTTGGCATACACCCTGCTAGTACTAGGGGCATCCCTTGATGCCCTCCTCCTGGGGTCGACGCTTGCTGATTCTATCTTGACACCCTTGGCAAGGATAGAATCCAGTGACTTCTTCATTGTAAAGAGACTACGACATTTACGGTGATAATGTATGTGTGGTATTCCTCCTTCTTCAAGGCCCTTGGCTGCTTCCAGGACTGGATCATGCTGCCTGATTTCTGCAGCCATGAGCAATGTGTTCCAGGAGTCCAAATCCTGTGGTGACACCAGAGCATCGCTGTCATCATCAGAGCAGTGGATGATACAGTCGATCCGTGCTTTCTTCCTCGCAGATGGTTCCATCCTGCCGTCAAACAGTCGACACACACCTGCAAAAAATATCACCATTAAACCATGAACAAACAAACACATTACATGGAAACCACTCTACATATGTTTGCTCCTTCCAATAATAAATTATCCCCAAAATATAACAAAAAATCCCCAAATATGAAATAAACCCCTAAATATGGAGAAACTTGAAATACACATCGGAATAATTCTTGTAGAGAATCAAATAAGCTACAAGAGCTGTTAGAATATATTTTTCAATGTTCCCCATATTTAAGGATTTATTCTAGATTTAGAGGAAAATACCCAAAATATAGAGTATATTCCGAAATATGAGGAAATTTGAAAAATACCTAGGAACAATGTAGAATATAATTCTACATAGGTGTTCAAAGTTTCGCGATGATTGTGTGATGGATTTTAAAGAAAATGAGGAAAACGCCGAGCGTCACGCTAAAAATCTTTATTTTTGGGTAGCGCCCCTATTGCATCAACAAAATTAGACTAAGCTACCAGTGCGAGAAGGCTATCATATCTTAATGTACTTACAGTCACTCTATAAACATTTTAGTACCATTCGTGTTTAGTCACCCCAGGTGGTACCGATATCTGGCCTGGCTCATGGACTAATAGGCAGTTCTGCCTTTTGTCTACCTCAATCACATTCATACACTGCTATAGGCAGTTCTGCCTTTTGTCTACCTCAATCACATTCATACACTCGCTTTAGGCAGTTCTGCCTTTTCCCTACCTCAATCACATAACTGCCTTTTACCTACCTCAATCACATAACTGCCTTTTGCCTACCTCAATCACATGTGGATTACACTTCCTGGGAACACCACAACAAAAATGAGTCGTCAACACTACTCCATAAGGTGATTTGGAAATGTGTTGAAATAATATTATATATAAAACAAACGAAAAAATCCTGCAAAGCAAGCGAAACAGAGAGAGAGAGAGAGAGAGAGAGAGAGAGAGAGAGAGAGAATGCAGAAACTGAACTGAAGAAAGAGTGAAAAAGATATAATAATACAGAAATATTACAAGCAAATAAAGAAAGAGGGATTAGAGAAAATAATAATGAGAATTACACATACGGATGAGGAAGAGAGAGAGAGATAAAGAGAGAGAATACAGAAACTGAACTGAAGAAAGAGTGAAAAAGATATAATAATACAGAAATATTACAAGCAAATAAATGAAATAGAGGGATTAGTTAGAGAAAATAATAATGAGAATTACATATACGGATGAGGAAGAGAGAAAGGGAGAGAGAGAGAGACAGAGCGCGCGAGAGCGGGAAAGCGAGCGAGCCAGAGAGAGAGAGAGAGAGAGAGAGATAGACAGACAGGAGGAGTGAGAGAGATTAGAGAAAATAATAATGAGAAATACATATACGGATGAGGAAGAGAGAAAGGGAGAGAGAGAGACAGAGCGCGCGAGAGAGGGAAAGCGAGCGAGCCAGAGAGAGAGAGAGAGAGAGAGACAGACAGACAGGAGTGAGAGAGAGAGAGAGAGAGAGACTACAGAGAATACAGAAATAAGGAGAAATAAGAGAAAAATAAGACCGATTACCAAAGGAATAGTAGACGCGCGGGAGGCCGAAGTCAGGGCAAAGCGAAAGCATCCGAATGCGCCCGGGAAATAGACCAAAAAGTACCTCCTCTTGCTCACCTCTTCCCACCCTCCACACTCCTTATAAAATCGAGAATAGACTTATATGGGGAGACGAAGAGTTGCTCTTTCCAAAAATGACCGTTTCGTTCGCATTGGAGCCATAGTAACGGCGCTAGGGCGAATGAAAGTGAGCGAATATTTTGGGATTATGCCCGCTGGGCGGCACGGTGTAAAAATACCTTACCACCCGCTCTTTGAGTGTTAAAGGGTTAAAATAGAGTGCAAATGGCCGGGAGCGCAGCGGTCCACACGTCCCACTCCCAGGGCTACCGCCGCCCACTGACTCACCCTCCCTGTGTTCTCGAGAGGGTGGCAGTGTAGCCAGTAGTGAGCGTAGCTGGGAAAAATATACCGCTATATGCTAAACTCCCATGTTACTGGTACCACTGTATGAGAACCACAAGTGCTACGTAGCTCGTTCTGGTCTCATTTTGAAGCTTTTAGTGCCTAGTTTTTGCTGAATAAATTTATTTTCATGCAGATACTTGATTTATCATTCAGGAGGGCCTGAATATGCCCAAAATAGCCCCCCCCCCCCCCCCCTAAACAAAGGTTAAAACAGTTGGATGAATGGGGCCGAATGGATACAAGCCAGGAAAAGAGAGAAAAATAGAGAAAGATTAAAAAAAAATCCAGTGACACCCCTTCAGTGAACAAGGGATTGAAGGCCTCCGTTGTGCTCTTTACAGTTTCGCTGGTTCACATAGGGGTCAATAAATACTCGGTAATCAATATTAATCCTTTGGCGGTGGCTATGATTGGGCTATTTAGGGCATATTCAGGCACTTCTGAATGATAAATCAAGCATCTGCATTAAATGAAGTGTATTCTGCCAAAAACTAGGCGAGAATAGCTTCAAAATGACACCAGAACGGGCCACCGTACGTGGTCTGGTTCACCCGCAGTGGTGCCAGTGAAACGCGGGAAACCCGCTATTATGTAACACTCGCTCGCTTGGCTACACTGCTGGGAGACACAGAGAGAGACTCACGCGAGACACAGTCAACATCAGTGAGCCGCTCGGTGCCTCTGAGGGTCGGAGGTGGGCCCCTCACGCTCCCGCCCACTGATACTCGATTTTACGGTTTTTTACAGGCTTTTATAGCCTGGAAATTGCTGTAACTTGCCAGGACGTTCCGGAACGTCACCCGCAACGAAAGGGTTAAGGGAGCTCAGACGGTATTGTGCAGCATAATTTACTGGTTCGGATCAATGGTTTAAGGTTTGTTCTCTAAACCTCTATCAAACTTTAAAAAAAAACACCCATAATATAAATGTGTACATTTTTCGGTAGAAAAATGTCCCGGCCGAAGGCCAATTCCTTTTCAAATACAGGCTCGCTATCGCTCCCCAGGAAAAAAAAGACACCTAATTGGCACGAAAGGTCTTAATATTGGTATTGGAATGGGGCAAAAGGTTTGAACATCGCCAAACTAATGTCTTAAAATCTCATAACTAATAGGGCTAAACATGAGGGAGGAGGAGGACTCGAAAAAACAACTGCCTCCCCTTAAATTTTCCTATCCACAACCAAACTACCGCTTTATACATGTTGTGTCCACCAATCAGGAAGGTCATATCTCTTATCTGAAATGCATGCCATATGTTTAGTTCTGTGTCTGAAGGTGACAAAATGCAGGTGCCTGTAACGAGTGTCTCCCCCAAAGCAAAACGAGTGACGGAGAGCCAAATTCAAGGTACTGTACGTCGGGGTCAAATTGCCTGGACACACACATTTTAAAGCAGTCTATATCATAGGATGAAGGAAAGATGATTAAGGGAGAGAGTTCCAGAGTTCACTTGTTGATTGAGAAGAAAAACTGAGAACATTTGTTAATGCTAAGATTAGAAAATAGTGAGATTGTGTTGCAAGGTGAGTGCCACACACTCACCATAAGGGAGAGGGTATGCACTGTGAGAACTCTGAAGAAAACTGATTGTTGTAATAGCGATAAATGAGTGAAGGAGATGCAACATGGCGGCATGTAGAAACAGATTGTAGAGAACTAGTAAGAGGAAGCGATGTTGATTAGGCAAAATGCTTTTGACCTCTACCTTTTCGAGAAATGCAGTAAAAGCGGAACCTCCCCCACACGTGTGAACCATACTCGATACATGGGCGCACTGTGCCCCCACAAAAAGCAAGAAGGTGTGCGGGATGAAGAACCCACAGAGACGGTGAGCACACCTAATTTCTGATTAGCAGGAGTGATAGCATGATCATTCATAGAAAGGTCAGGAGAAAAAGAAACACCAAGAACACTAACAGAAGATGAAGAGTTAATTTATGTAATGTTGAAGAATAAGGGAAAGTCATGCGAAAGATCGTGAATTCGTGATGGGTAGAAAGGAAAGTAACAAGATTATCTCTGCTCTAATTTGAGATAGTTGATCAGAAGATAGGTGTGTTCTGGCCTCATCACGTGAGTTTTGGAGTGATTGCATGCTGGGTCGTTGTGGAAAACTAGTTGAATAGTGTAAGGTGGAGTCATCAGCATTTCAGTGGATAGGACTAGAGTTACAGTTGAGGAAGATAATTAATGAATATTAGAAAGAGAACTGTAGACAGGACAGAACCCTGAGGAACACCGGACGAAACTATTACCCTGTCTCAAAACCACCCCTCCCTATGGCCGGAAGGCTTTGTGATAACTCGAATGGGTTCAACTCTAAACCCCGTACTATTAAACCTCACTTCTGTAAGGCCCTAAACCTTCATAAATGAATTATGCAGAAACAAATAGTAATTTTGTTTTTAATTAAATTTAATTTAATCTGTTATCACAAACTATACCACTCATTTATTTTATCTTAATTCGATATAGGGTTGGTAGCACTCTCCTCAATTGTGTTTGTTTTATAATTCGGGGGTTAGGACTACTAAGATATTGTTCATGAAATACAGATATAATGATATAATGTATGTACTGTATATACGGTATGTACAAATATGCAGTGGTCCTCAGAGCTCTCTCAGAGTGTACCACCTCTACGTAGGGTACGAAGTACCCGTCTTGCAACACAACCCTCTCCAACTGAGCTCTGGAACTCTCTACCTGAATCCACTTTTCCCTTATCCTATGAATACAATTGCTTCAAACTGCTTATGTCCAGACATTTTGGCTCGAACATTCCTTAATTTTGGCCCTGTCAACTCTGGGGAAGGCGGTCGTCACAGGCAGTTTTGCCTTGTGTCTCCCTCATCCACATAGAAAAAAAAACTTTACATTACAAACATATTTAACAATACAGAAACAATGTATGCAGTAATAAATTAGTCATCACTCATGCGTGGTATAAATGTTTGTTCTAAAATACTATTTTCATAGCAATGCTTATGCTACACTAAAATATTTCCGTGTTTTTCTGCCTGATGTACAATACCCGGCTGATTACGCCTCCATGTTTACATTTGCCGGCTGAATAGCAGAGCATAATGTGAATATTTAAATTTGCGGGGTCCTACCTCACAATTAATTTTACTTCTACTTGTATGAATACATTACTGCTATTTCATGGTTCAATTTTTGTATGTTCCTTGCATCTTAGCATCAATCTATTTTTCTGTTATAATGCCTATCCCATTTATATTTTGTTTTCTATATGTCACTACACTTGTTATAATTTGTTATAATTTGGGGTGTAACAAAAAATAGTAATAATTTATCCTGAGTTTTCTTGATATCGCTTTGAATGAACACTGCTTGCATATAATTTAACGATATTAATTATAAAATTTAGTTTTGTTAACGCTAGGCAAAGCTATTCATAAGTAAGCCGTCTTAAAGACCAATTAAAGGCCTACATTTTATGCCAACTATGGATTCTCATTAAAAGGTATTTCTTAAGCCAAATAAGTATATAAGAAGATAAAACTCATCGTACTGTAAATATTATACACTTTATAAATAATTACTTTACCCAAAGTAAAACGAATACGATGAACACAACATAATAAAGACAGAAAGAACGCTAACATCGAGTTTACCTTTAACATCTATTTTCATCACATCATAAAGTTTCCCATGTTCCTTATAATAATTTGAGTGTGTATTAAAAAAAGAAATTATTTACTCACGTGCAACGATTAGTTTAAAAGGTTATTGATTTGCATTAACATTATTATCACTGTTGCAACAAGATAAGCATTCAACATTAACTGATTACCGTCTCATTGCTTTAATTGTAACTGCAGACCAAATAGTTCTAGGGATTATATGTATTTGTCAAAATAGAACTTTAGAGGCTATCAACCCTTCTGGATATTTAGCCAGCACACCGGAAGACAAGAATAGCGTCAGGACTGTCCGGAGTCGCTTTTCAAGAACTCCAGTCCCTTTTTGGATAATATATTCGACACCTCAAAGCAACATTGCTGGATGATTTCAAAATACACCTCCCACTACCCTGCCCTCCCATCCTAAGTACCAA